>VXAC01004734.1:706462-817668 GCA_013399225.1 Rhipidura dahli | reverse complement strand
GGGGGGGGGGGGGGGGGTTGGTGGGAGGAATCGCCCCGAGCCGCACGGTCACTCCAGCCAATGTCCACGAGATCGCGTGAGATTCACCTCCGAAGAAACCGTCTAGTCTGGTTTAGTCCATTGTTTTTTACCGGGGCTTGACTCCAGCATACAACGGTCTCCACGGAGGAGAGAAAAATAGGGCGAAGAATGTAATCGAGTGAAGCGGCTTGGATAAAAGTTAGCGATTCATTCCCAAACTTTTTTTTTTTCCTGGAGAAAAAAAAATCCTATTCCAACATACCAATCCCCCGACATAAAACAGCGTTCTGCGCCCTTTCACTGGGAAATATCCTCGCAAGGAATCCATAGTATCCAAATATTGCAAGTTAAGTAACCGCGTTCTTAACTAGCCACGCTAAGGTGAGCCGCATCCCCGCCCGGGACAGACTGTCGCGATAATGCTGCCCCGATAACTATCCCCCTACCTACAATCACAACTCCACGCCCGCGCTTTGTCGCCTCTTTCCAAGACTGAAACTTCTTTCGCAGCTATTAAGGCGAGAAGGCAAAGGCGAGAGGCGCCGCGGGGGCAGGGAGCGGGGCAGCGGCAGCGCAGCCCAGCCTCCCCGCACGGTACCGCCCGTGCCGGGGCACCGCGGCCCCTCGTTACCACTTCTGACCTCCGAAGGGAAAAGTGCGTATTTCCGAGGAGCAGATGCCGGGCAGACGTGCCGTGCAAACATCCCGTCTCATTTCAATACAATATGTCACATTCCAGCAATTACCTCTTGGGCGAGCTCTTTGGGCTGCCGAGGGGGGCTGCTGTCTCCCAAAGTGAGATGAGCTCAACCTGCCCCGCCATCCCTATTAGACAACTGAACTTGTGCAAACAGAACCACCTATTTCCCAAGCGCGGCTAAAGGAAGGAGACAAATTGCTGCCATTCATCACCGGCGCTGTAAACTCCCCGCCGCCGCCGGCAGCATCATTTCCATGACAACAACTAGCAGAAATACCTTAGTACCACCGGCTCCGGCTCCTGCTCCGCTCAATCACAGCCCTCCCGTTTGCGAGAGGGAGCAGTGCCCCAAGCACGGCAGGAGTTGCCGAGACGGCAGGGAGGCTCGGAAGCCGAGCGGCAACTGAGCATCCACGGGGAGGATGGGGGAGGAGGGGGGGAAGGTGAGGGAAAAGTTTCAGCGATAGCCCGGCACGGCAGCGCGTCGGCTGAGCCGCATCGCCCGCCGCCGGTATCTCCCCAGCATCTCTCTACCCCGGCGGCGCAACTTTCACGGAGTGGGGACATGCCGCGTTGTCCCTCTCCCTCAGCCGCTCCCGTTCACTCGCATACGTACTCGGTTGCTGTGGAGGTTCCGTCTTTACATCTAGTTTGTAGGTGCCCGCTTCCTTAAAGGCGTGTGTAGGCGCTGTCCAGCGGCAGGACCCGAGACACAAAATCCCTCAGACTCCCGGTAGCTGCAGGTCCAGAGGGTGCGTTATCCCGAGGCATGGAAAAGGATTGAAAAAGCCTGAGGAGCCAGGAGCCCGTCCCCGGGCGAAGGGAGGGAGTGAGCAGGCGGACGGGCGAGGGATGCCGAGCGGCTGCCGCCGCCGCGATGTGCCTTTGTGTGTGTGCGGCGGGAGCCGGGCCGGGACCTGTGCCCGCGTCCCGGTGCGAGTGCCCCGGGGTGCGCGTGTGCCTGCGCCGGAGAGAGGGGACGGAGGCGCCTCTCTGCGCTGCTCTCCCGCTCCCTCTCTCTGAACGTCATTTATGTGAGAGGAGCCCTAGCGGCCTCTCCATAGAGCGGCTGGAATGCGAAACGTCAATAGTGACGCCATGGGAGCCTGACGCTACTGACCCCCCCCCCGCCCCCGCGGGGGCGCCGCCGCCCCCCNCCCCGCCCCAGTGTGTGCGCCGCGCTCCCGCCGCACCGCGCCGCGCCGAGCCGTGCACAGCCGCGCGAGAGGTGCGGAGCGGTGCAGAGCTACGGCAGAGCCGTGCTGAGCCGGGGGCAGCGGGACAGCACGGCCGGCCGGCCGCCTCGGGGCCGCCTACCCGCGACAACCGGGCCAGTCGTTCCCAAGTCTGTTAATAATAATTATTAAGATAGTGATAATAACAAAATTAATATATCTTTACTGAAGCAGCTCAAATGAAATGAGCTTTGCTTGTTCTCTTAGTGGAACTTTCAGGATGAATTAATAAAGCTTTCTTTCACTTTTTTATTTTTCACTTTTTTAACGTTTCTTTTTGGTTTTTAAATTTTTCCCAATTTTTTCTCCCATTTTTTTTTCTTCTTCTTTTTTCTTTGTTTTCTCTCTTTTTTTCACCCTCTTTTTCTTTTCTTTCGAAACTTTCCAGTGCGCAGGAGCAAGGAGCAGGTTACGGGAGGTGCCGCACACAGAGCGGGCACGAGTGCGAGCGGCCCTGAGAAGCTTTCCGGCTGCTGCCTGCTTGTGACTGCCTGTGTCCATGTGTCTGCCTGTGTCCGTGTGTTTGCCTGTGTCCGTGTGCCTGCCTGGGGCACCGGGCTGGCGGCGGACGACTCCCCCGCTGTCTCCGCTGGCAGCAGCCGCCCGCCGCCGTGCCCGGTGCCGTGTTTACATCCACCGCCGGCAGCCGGGATGTTCGCGACTGTCACTGCAGCCGTGACGGCCGGTGCTTCGCATAGAGGGGCTCCGCCAAGCGAGTTCTCCCGACGGATGGGACCCGGGGACGGACGAGGCGCCTGCTGCCCCGAGGAGGAGGGACCGGCGGCAGCGGCGGCACTTTCGCTTTGTCTCTCGCTCTACCATCCCGCCGCCGGCACCGCGGCGGAGCGAGCTCCCTCCCCGGGAGGCAAAGCCGGGGCTGGCGCAGGACTCGGCGGACGCCGCAGACCGGCAGCGTGGCGGCCACATCCGAGCCCGGCATCCCCTTCCCGAGGCGGTGCGCGCCCTCTTCCCGCGGGAGCCGGGGCGTCCCTCGCTCCCTCCCTCCCTCCCTCCGGGGCCGCGGCGCTGCCAGCCCCCGCTCCCCCCGCGGGGGAACCCGCCGGGCTCCCCGCGCGGCCGCGCTTCCACTCCGGANATAGCGCCGGCGAGTCCCATTGTCGTGGGACCACGCCCCTGCCCGGCTTCCTCTGCGCAGGGGGTGGAGTGTGGGGCAGCGCACGGGGACCCCGGCGTGCACACCCATCCCCCCGGCAGGCCCCCGGAGGAGGGAAAGCCGCAGCCGGACGCTGGCGGGGAGCGCCAGAGCCGGCTTCCCCCTAAAAAGAAAAGTCCCTTGGTGGCTGTGGCTGGACTCTCCCTCCGCGTGGCCGGCTCGGTGCGATTCCCTCGGTGCAGTGCGCTGCCTTCCCTCCCCATCGCATCGCGTGCCATCCCTGCACGGCCCCACGGCGAACCTCTGTTGACATTCCCGAGCGGCGGCCGAGCGCCCGCTGCGCGGGGGGGTGGTGGTGCGGAGGCGGCGGAGGGGATGGAGGCAGGATCACCCCCCCGCCCCACCGGCAAGGGACACGCGTGGCAGCGCGGGGTGTTTCCGCGGCGGGGATGCCCCGCTCGGTCGGCCGCGGCGGGGATACCCCCTGCCTGACGCAACGGAGCGGAGCAGGGGCGGCGGCGGGCACAGCGCATAGCGCCGCGGTGACCTCATGGCAGAAGCGGCGCTGGTTGGGAGTCCTTCCCCCGCCCCCCTCCAAACCAGCCCTCCCTCCCCTCCCGCCTGTTGAGTAAGCGCCGGGAGAAGCGAAAATGCCATGACGGGCCGGTGCGCTCATCCCCGGTGCTGACACGCCGCGACAAGGGAGATTCCCTTTGATGCCGCTGTCGGCGTGGGCGGCTGAGGGCAAGGGAGGAGAGACAGAGAGAGGGTGGCACTTTCCGCCCACCCCTCACCGCGGGCATCGGCCCCGATAAAAATACTCTGCTTTCCATGTTGTCATTTCTCCTTTGCATCTCTGCTTCTCTGCTGGGAAAGGGACTCCGCGGAGCGCCACCGCCCTCCGGGCCCCTCGCCCCGCTCCGGGCGAGCTGCCCCCGGGGTGGGGTATAAACTTCCAGTCATCCCGAAACTCGCAGCTCCGCACTGAAAGTGTGTGCGAGAACAAAACGTCGGTGCCAGGTGGACGGTCCTAGAAACCGTATTGCCCCCCCGCCTTTCCTCCCCCGGGTACTCTGTGCAACTTCGCAGCTTCCTCGAGCTGTTCCTGTCTCCCACGACGTGAAAAATCGTCATGCGAGAAGGCTAAAAAAAACCCCCAACCAACAAAACCCACTCCAAACCCAAAACCGGCGGCAAGAGTGTTTTGAAAGCCTTTAAAATAATCTTTGAGGTGCTATTTAAAGAACAGGAAATGGGATGTTTGGAGAAAGTGATTAGAAAGTGGCATTGAGAGGGCTATGCGGCTTCGGGCAGATACGGATGTTGCGCAGGGAGCCGGGCACTTGCTCGGGCACCAACCGACCCAAGGCAGAGGTTAACTCTAGGGAGGGCACGGTCTGCTGTCCTGCAGTTATTTATGACTTGAGAGGTCACTCACTATACGCCGTGTGTGTCCCATGAGGCGAAAAGGAAGTTCTTCGTGCAAGGAACTCCCAATCCATTAAGCATAAACACCGAGGTGGAGGGATAGATAAGGGGACAGGAACAACAGTAGGCAAATTGTCTAACTGGTGTGTACACAGCTTGATTCGCTGGAGGCGGTGGTGCAGAAGTGAGGGCCAGAAGGATGTCATTCCCAGGGCTTGTTGGAAAACTTGGGATAATAAAACCAGGCACTGCAACAAGGGGAGGAAGCCTGCAGCAGTATGAAGGAGGCCTTGGGTGAAATAAAGATCCAGGAAACGGGAAAGGTTATTGAGGGACATCTGCTGGGTGCTGCTAGAGTTGGGGAAACTGAAAGTCACACTGGGAGCAGACAGTGTGGAGAGACTGAGGAGTTCACTTCCAGTGCCCACTCATGCGTTTGCATTTATGGCCAAATAACTTGATGACAACTCCTTATCAGAATTTGCTTGGCTTCCCCAAGACCAGAGCCAGTCTTTAGCCTGCAGATTTCTGGGGCCAAGGCAATGAAATGTCACTGTTTTTAGGCTTTTACCACAGGATACCCAAGTCAAACTCCTGAAATGCTGACTGGCTGCATCTATCCAGAGGCACCTAAATTGGAGAGTGGTAAGACAAGGGGGAATGGCCTTAAGCTGAAGGATGGCAGGTCTAGATTAGATATTAAGAAGAAATTCTTTACTGAGAGGATGTGGAGGCACTGGAATAGGTTGCCCAGAGATGTTATGGATTCCCCATCCCTGGAGCTTTGAGGAATCTGGTCTAGTGGAAGGTTCCCTGCCTGTGACTGGGGGTTTGGAACAAGATGCTCTTTAGGATCCATCCCAAGCCAGTGCATTCTATGATAGATTCAGTAGTACTATAGAAATGGCATCTAGTCTAACCTTCTATGGAAAGAGTATCCCCTGGCATTTTTTTAAAATAAAATTTCCTATCTTCCTCCAGGATGTAGAAAACAACTGTTCATCTGCCTAAGTGCCACGTTCTAGGAAAGCCCCAAAGAGGAGTTGGCAAAATTACACAACTGCACAAAGTGCACCTCAATTACACAATAGCTCAGTAGTTCCATCATTTGCACATAAAACAGGACACTCAGATTCACCTAGTTTGTCTGGGGCAAGGAGGTGAGAGTGGGAATGGGGAAACTCAACCTACATTCCCCACCTCCCAGGAGATTGCTGTAATCCCTGCATCATTCTGGGTGGTATCTCAACCACATGTTTGAAGTGGTGAAACCACTTTCAGGTTTGTGTGCAAGCGCTGTAGTCTAGTGCTTCAGGCTGTCTGCTGGAATGGAGGAGAACTACCCACCCTATCCACTCCTGCTCCAAGGATGGCTTGTGTATACTATACACACCTATAGTATAAAAATACTGCTGTGGCCTTAAGAGAACTTTCTTGCCTGATTTAGCATGATTTCTACATTGAAGTTCCTCTTCTCCTCTATACCGTCCTAGACAACCAATAACCTAGTGATGAGGCCATTCTCTCAGATAAAGGTCAGTGTGGATTTGAGTCTTCTTAAGATAAGAGAGGAGCTGAATCACAGATCTTCTGTTTTCTAGGGAGTGCTGTAACTGACAAAGCTAGAGTCAACAGAAGGTAGCATCCATCTCCTTCCAGATGTGCCTTTGAAAAAGCTCATAGGTGAGGTAAGGTTCTACTAGTCTAAGACTTCCTGCTGTCCTAAACTACATCTTCTTGCTCCAGAGGGGTGAGATTTAGGATATGGCCCTTGTCATCATGTTGAAGTTAGTCTGTACCCTTTCTTCACCCTGCAAGCATGACTAATTTGGATTTCGGAATTTGTGCGCATGGGGCACTAGAAAAAACACTGCCATTTTTAACCTGGTCATCTAAAACATCGTTGGATTTAGGTCTGAGTCAGAATCCTGCCCTTCAGAGGTATTCTGTCATTCAGAAAATAAATGTAACACCTTCTGGTGCTGATCAAGGTGACTAAAGTCTTGAAAACAGGGTGTAGTCCTGGTCAAAATAACACTCAGCAGAGTTCGATAGCCTAGAACAGCAGCTCTGCCTCAGCTACCTTACAGTGTTAGGCCAGCACATTTCTAGATGAGAGGTAGCATGTTACAGCAGCTTGTCAGGACACCCAGTCTATCACCGCGGTGTTTCCAAACTGGAAGAGGAACTCATTCCACCTCCTTTGCTTGAAAGGTGCCTTTGTCATAAAGAGGTCATGATGGGTAAGAGGGGAAGGCCTGTCTTAGTCTTTGGTGGTGTATTTGGCAAGTCATCCCCTGCTAAAACAGAGTCCTAGTCTTGATTAAATGAAGTCCTAATATAATCCAGCCTGCTGTCATACTTTTATAGTCAAACATTTATCTTTTCTTTTCACAAATAGTTAAAGACATGGTTGCATGGTTTATGCTCAGATTTTCCAAATGACTATAACTGGATCGTGGCCATGCATTGGAAATTTTTGCCCCAAAGGAAGAAATTTTGAGAAAGATTCAAATGATTCAAATCCAGTCTTTTATGAATGTTAGAAAAATGCACAGTATGCTTTGTTCACAATAGCTCTGTTTTCCCAGACAGAAGCTCCACCAACTGGTGGAATTGCCCTGGAATTCTGCAATACCACAGATGGGGAGGCTTGAATATTCCTGGACTGACTCAGCCTGTTCACTTTGCCTGGCTTGTGAGACAATAGACGATTCTTCCTTGGCTGTGGAGATGCAAAATAAAAAGTAAAGGAGGTCAAATATTAAGGAATGGAACGACTGCCTTTTAGACAAGCCCACAGACTGAACTGTGATCATATAAAGCAGAGGGGCTGATGAGAGTATAATTCCTACTGCCAGCGTAAGAGCTGATTAGGAATGGGAGAAGCCAGGACCAGACAAGGTTCAGACATGCAAGCACAGCAGATTATTAAATAAGGAGATGAAGGAGCATTCAGAGGGATCTTAAATTAAGTACATTAATTATGTAATCATGAAGCAGCTTTAAACTGGATTTATAATGGATACAAAAGAACTACATTTTGCATTTGCCTCGATCCTTTCAAAAGGACAATCTTATGTGATGGTGCTCACTTAAAGAAAAAGGAGAGAGTGAGGAAAAAAATACTTAAGCTCATCTTATTCTAGGCAAAGATCTCACAGACTGTAATGTTTATTACAGAGAGATGGATTTTAATAGAGGATCAAGACCACAGGACTGGTTTACAAACCCCAAAAGTTAGTATTTTTTCCTTCTACTTCATAATTAATAAAACTATAGCAATTATCATTTTATAACTTACTTTCATGGCTTTCTATTGGGCTCTTCATTTCTACATTTAATTCTTGACTGGATTGTCAATCTTTATCCCTAAGAAGGAGTCTCTTTACTTACCACATGAAGTACTAAACAAATACAACTATATCACTGTAAAAAAATTAATAGTTTATACCAGATAATAATTTAGGTTTGTTCAGCAGGCACTGCCTTTTTGGCAGACTTTCTGTTTGTGTTGACAAAGGATAGCTCCTCAAAAGCAACAACTTGTTACTTATTTACTTTTCCTAAGAACTTTTAAATTTCATCTGCTTTTTATTACATTTTCTTTCCAGTTACCCTGTTTGCTTTACTACTAATGATTTCTAAACCATTGTCCTATGTTGCTGAGCATTACTTTTCATTTACTATATCTCTCACCTCTTCTTGGAATGCATTTTCTCTGTTTCCTACTGTTTCCCTGTCCCTCTGTCTTCTCACTACTGTGCTATCTGAACTGGCTATTCCCAAGAACCAAGGAGTAGCAGTTCTTCAGCTGTGGTAGGATGAGGGATTTGAGGAGAAAAGTGCGAGATCCCAGCTGCCAGGGCAAATGCCTTGTCCAGATTTGCTTTTTGCTTCATCTCTGTCCTGGCTTGTGCCTTTGCACAATTACATTTACCTCTGCCTACTCTGTTTTCCCAACTGTAAAACTATAATAGGGTGTTTAGGAAATAAAGGCACAGAAATGAAAACTAATTACTGTTATTGTTTATGCCTTACTAATGCACAAGGCCTCAAACCCCTCAATGGCAGTAATTCCTTTTTTTTTCTCTTCTACAAATAAATGAATAATTTACCTGAGAGGATCTGGACTATTTCTTTCAAGCTCATCACCCTCTTAAAGATCAGAAGTGGGCACTAGTATCACGTCACAGGTTAAGAGAGTTTAAGCATCAGCTTTCTTCAATCGTGTCTAAACCTTCTGGCATCTCTGAATCAGCTGAAATACACTGCTAGAGTGAGCTGATAAAATCAGTTCCATTTCCACCTCCCTGCATTATATATGAAAGACCAAATTGTGGTGCATGCACTTGAACTTACAGCTCCAGCTCCAGGAGTAGGGTGATGAGCTCAGAGTCTAGTCTTAGGGGTTGTGAAAATCATCCAAACTTGAATGAAACTGACAGGTCAGGGCTGCTGCAGCCCATAGTGGGCTGGGAATGCCATGCCTGGAGCTGTGTTATGAGTGCTCCTCTGTGCAGACCTCTGGAGATAGTGGGAATGTGGAGTGCCAAAACAAACTTAAGAACAAAAGGAGCAAAGTGCAGGTGTGCTGCTTAGATGTCGTGGTTTGACCTGGTGGGTAGCTAAACACCATGCAGCCACTCATTCACACTCCCCCTGCAGCAGGATGGAAGAAAGAATTGGGGGAAAAAAAGTAAAATTAATGAGTTGACATAAAGACAGTTTCACACAACAGAAATGGAAGGGAAAGTATTATTACTACTACTAGCACTGCTAGTTAGAGGATACTAAACAAGCAGTGCACAGTGCAACTGCTCACCACCTGCTGACCAATGCTCAGACTGTTCCTAAGCTTTCCCCCAGCTTAATGTGCTCTGCATGGTGCCATATGGTAAGGAATGTCCCTTGGGTCAGCTGGGTTCAGCTGTCCTGGCTATGTCCCCTCACAACTTCTTCTGCATCCCCAGTTCACTCACTGGTGGGTTGCTGTGAGAAAGTGTAAAGTCCTTAACTTAGCGTGAGCCCTGCTCACTAGCAACAACCAAAACATCAGTGCATGTTATCAACAGTATTCTCGCCCTAAATCCAAAACAAAGCACTATATCAGCTACTGGGAAGAAAATTAACTCCTTCCCAACTAAAACCACGTTTCTGGGGAAGCTTGGCTCTTCTCCCAAATAGGAGGAGCCTTCTGCCATTTCTGCACAAAAATCTGGGAAAGGCAAAGGAGGAATACTGTTGCCTCACACTCTTCAGGAAAGCATTTGAGATTTGAAACGTGTCTTAGAAAGTCAATCTTGAAAATGAGACCAAAAGAGAAGCTCAATTACTGGCTCCTCCCTCCCATTTTAAGGAGCCCAGGAACTTGACAGTTTCACATTATAATTTTACACTACACAAAAACTTACAGGTGGAGTGCTGTATGAGATGATGATGTGGTTCAAATAGCAAAAAATTCGAAACACCAAGGAGTCAAAGTCAAACTAATCTAAATAGTTTTAGAGAACAATCATCACTGCTTCTGGGGCACCTAGAGCAGAGATCCAGTTACAGAAAGCCTGTGTGTCTCAATGACGGAGAGGGGAGAATGGCACTGAAGAGATTCCACGCCCTGTATTCTGCTTGCTTAAGAAATCCTCCTCTGAGTGTTTGAGCTTCACAAAGGCAAACAGGAAGCAGCACAGTGGAACTGAAAATCAGTGGAGGTGCTCACTGCTGCACAGACGTGCCATCCCTGAGCAGTGTTTAAAGCCAGGTGAGAACAACCTGATTTAGTGGAAGGTGCTCTGATCTGCAAGGGGGCTGAAAGTAGGTGATCTTTAACCCAAACCATTCCATGATTCTAAGTGCTTCTCTAGTAAAAGGACCTTTGCATTTTCCAAAGTGAGAAGACCAGCAAATGTCTTTGCAAAGATATTGTCCTGCATAGTTTGGGCCAATCTCATTACTCTGCCTTACAGGAAAAGAGCAGAATATTGCACGGCAAGAAGATTAATGTTTGAACAGTCTCCTGTTTTTTACTAGGATATGTTTTGTATTTTTATAAGAAATTTATTGTGGATGATGAGGCAAAAGCTTTGTCATGTTGCAGTTAAAATTGGCAGTAGGAACTAATTAGAAGTTCTGGGCAATTTAGAAAGCAAATTTCATTCCCATTTTCTCTTTCCTTCACCAAAGCTTTCATGTGCTGAGTGCTAGAATAACTGTGGTGTTTTCACCCTACCAAAATTCCCCACTGATCATTCTGCACAGTTGTGGTTCCATGCAAGGAGGAAAAAAAAGCTTCCTGCCATCTGTTCTAAATTAGATATCTTTTCCTATTATATTTCTCTATTTTATTGTTTTTGTTGCTGATGAAATAGTAAGTTAAATTTTTGGTATTTCTACCCTTAAGAGTTTAGGCAGTTCCCTTTATTTTCCATGCTGCAGCTCTTAAATTAAGCCGTAGTATCATGTTTTTAACAGAGAGATAACACCACTGAGCTTTACCATCTTATCATTCATTATACCTGTTCCTAGCATAGTATTTAAATAGTGACAAGAACCTGAAACCCTCACTTGGGTCCCTTCTAACACTGGAGGCCTCTGGATTTCCTCTTTTCTGTCTCCTTTAGAATCATCAATCTAGTAACCAGACTGTCTCACCAACAAACTCCTTAAACTCCTTGACTATTTACTACTTTTCATCCTAGACATTAATGGATCTTACTCTGTCTAAATGCATGTATCTCTTGCTGTCAGAGAAAGTCTTTCTTGTTCGAAAGTTGGACTGGATGATCCTGGAGGTCGTTTCCATTATTGATGATTCTGTGATTCATAAATAGGCTTTTATGAAAAATTGTATCATTTCAGGATTCCTTTCTTTCCAGCTGTCCAACTGGCTCTTTAATCAATCACTTTGCCATATTAGAAACATTTTTGGGGGAGCTCCACGTTACCTGCAGGATGTGTATCACACCAGCACACTCCACTAAACTCCCTTAATCTCTCATTTCTGCTCACGCGCTGCTTTCGGATTTGTTTTTAAACCTTCACCGGCGGAACCGCTGCCGCTTCCCCACCTACCCGAAGAGTTTGCTCCCATTTACCGTGTCTTGGGGTGGAACCCAGCCAGGATTAAGTTAAGCGGTTGTTCCCAGGCAAAGCAGCCGCAGAACTCCAGCTGGGACTATTTGCTTTAAACACGCCCCCCCGCCCCCCCACCCCCTTTCCCATCGTTTACTGGGGGNGGGACGGGGGTGGGCAGGTGACAGCGGTGGCACGCGCGCCCGGTCCCGTGACGCGCGCGCCCGGCTGAGCGCCGCGTGACGGCGGCGGCGGCGCCAACAGGTGTCCCCGGGACACCCCCGGGCTGGAAGGGACCTCTGGAGATCATCTACTGCACAGCCCCTGCCAAGGCAGGGTCACCTAAAGGAGGTTACGCTGGAACGCGTCCAGGTGGGCTTGGAATGTCTCCAGAGGAGACTCCACGACCGCCCCGGGCTGCCTGTTCCAGTGCTCTGCCACCCTCAATGTAAAGAAGTTCTTTCTCGTGTTGATGCGAAACGTTTTGTGATTTAGTTTATGGTCATTGCTCCTCGTCCTGTCGCTGGGCACCACGGAAAAGAGTCTGGCCCCATGCCCTTGGCACCCGCCCTGGAGATATTTCTGTGCAATAATGACATCCCCTCTTCAGTCTTTTCTCCTCCAGACAACAGGTCCAGCACCCACAGGCTCTCCTCATACGACAAACACTCCAGATCCCTTTCGGGTCTATTCTCGGAGCGGGGAAAAACTCCGAAAAGCCTCTTTGCAACTCTGGGGAACTGGGAAGGGAACGGGACTGTCATCGAGAACAGCTCCGGCTCCGGGAAACGGCGCGACCCCAGCACGGGATTTGCTCGGGTCTCTTCCCGCAGGGAGCTCCCCGACCCCGGGGGGAGCCCCGCTCCCGCCGCGCCGGGACGTGGCGGTGGGAGGAAGGCGCTTGGAAGCTGCCGTGGGGCTGCTCGTCCCACGCAGGCGGCGGCAGGAACGGTGGCTCCGGCGGCTGCGGAGCGGCACCGCCAGACCCAGGCGGGCGCAGCTCCGCTTCCCGGAAACCCGAGCACCGCCACTTGTACGCTTTTTATTTTCCATGGGGGGGTTTCCCCGGGGGCCGGGGGAAGAGGGAGGAGGGGGAATCCCCCCGCTCGCGCCGCCCGCTCGCNCGCTCGCGCCGCCAGCTCGCGCCCGCCGCCTCCCCGCCCCCGTCACGCGCGGCTCCCCCCGCTGCCGGCCCTGTCACCTGACGTTACCCACGCCCTCCCCCTACCAGCGCGTGCGGACGGCGAGCAAACGGCCTTTTCCTTTCTTTCCTTTTTTTTTTTTTTTTTTAATTTTTTTCCCCTTTCCCCTCTCCGCCTTCTCCCGGCTATAAATAGCTCCTGCGCGCCGTGCGTGTGTCACGTTCCCATTACGTGCGCCTTACGCTGACGCACGGGGGCGGTGCGCTCCGTGACGTCAGCGCGTATCCGGGCCAAGCTATAAATAACCTTCCGGCGGCTGGTGCCAGTGGCGGGGCTGGGCTGCTGCCGGTGCTCCCGGGGCCGCTTCCCGCGGGAGCCGCCGGCCCCGGCGGCCTCGCTCCCCTGGGGGGCTCCCGGCAGTGTGCGGAGCAGCCCCTCGGGCAGGCAGGTCACTCCTCTATAGGGCTGTGCTGCGCTTGGGCAGCTGGTGCTGCTGTCTCTGCCTCCCCCTTTCGCCCGGCGGCGTAACTGGCCCTGAGCGGTGGCAGTTCACAGCCCCGTGTTCAAAATCATAGAATGTTAAAGGGGTTGGAAGGGACAATAAAGATCATCCAGTTCCAAACCCGTCTGCCATGGGCAGACACATCTCCCACCAGACACCAGGCTGCCATATGCCCCATCCAACCTGGCCTTGATTACTGCCATGGATGGGGCATGCACACCCCTCCTGGGCAGCTTGTTTCAGTTTCTCACACCCTCACAGTAAAGAATTTGTTTCGTATATCTAACTCAGAATTGCTCTCTTTTCAGGTTTAACCCATTACTCCTTGTCCTATCACTACAGCTCCTGATAAAGATTCCTTCTCTGGCTTCCATGTAGGCCCACTTAAGGTGCTGGAAGGTTGCAGTGAGGTTTGCACACACAACCTTCGCTTCTCCAGGCTGAGCAGCCACAATATTCTTAGCAGGTCTTCACAGACACACAAATCATTATGTGCCCAAGTGTTGTCTGTGAGTCAGTAATTCAGGAGCTGCTCTGCAGTCAGCCTGACTCCATGTGCAGCTGAGATGGGAGTACACAGCAGAAGCAGTAACTTCAGTGCTGCTGTTCTCCCTCTAGTCTGAGATCCGAGGCCGGCTTACAGGGAATGTATGTGGTTTTTAGCTGGTTATTATAAATATAGGTAATGTGTTCCAGCTATACAATGGGTGTCTCAATAGGCTTAGCTGCAGCCATCTCCCCAGGAGGTAGTCAATGGCTTTTTTGGATCCTTTTAGGGTCCAGGAGGGTAGTGAATGTTCTCACAGGCTAGGCAAGTGCTTTAGCTGGTGGTCGGCTGGGTAGAAGTGGCTGTGATGGCTGGTCTGTGTGTGTCGGCAGGCACTGGGCCCCTCGGGGATAGGAGTGTAGCAAGATAACTCATTTTGCAAGCAGCTGTGCTGGCTGAAGATGCAACTCTCCCCCAGCGATTTGCTGCCTTTCTTCTGCCAGAGTTACCGCCCCCACAGCTCTTGAGTTGATGTTGGATAAGCGAGCAGCTGGATGAACTGTACTAATACTGCCTGAGGCGCCCTAGGGAGGATTCCTGCCATCTCTTGCTGACAGAGGTTTGGACTTGGTGCTGTCTATGG
The DNA here is from genome assembly GCA_013399225.1 of Rhipidura dahli. NCBI lineage: Eukaryota > Metazoa > Chordata > Aves > Passeriformes > Rhipiduridae > Rhipidura > Rhipidura dahli. The sequence continues at coordinate 803,325 of VXAC01004734.1, read as the reverse complement.
CTGTCTGTGATGGCAGCACTGCATGGCAGTAATGCCTATTGCAGTGATACTCAAAAGAAGATGCCTGCCTGTCGTTCTAGGCATTGGGACAACTTTCTCGTGAGTGTGTGGTGTGCCTGGGGTTCAGGGTGGGTACACAAATCCTCAGGTCAGCCTGGTTGGTAGCACGTCTGGGTCTGTTCACATCAGGGCTGTGTGCCAGGTAACCTCTTCGGGTGAGGGTGTAGGCATGAGCAGTGTGTTTGGCTTTCCCATCTGGGCATCTCACTTGCATCCTAAGTGTGTAGGGCTAGCTTCAAAGATAGGCCTGTCTGAAGAATCGAATGGAAACCAGTTCTGTAAAAAGAAATTCAATTCTAATGCTTAGACTGTCGCTAAATAGTGTGAAAATTAAATCATTGCCTAGTTTTGATTGTAAGCTGTCTGGGTACAGGAACATCACAGTTGTTAGACGTCTGTCTCATACCCCTTATTGCTAGCACCAAGGTTTGTGTTTCTTCCAGAGAGTCTTTGCAAAGCAGTAACAAAGAAAATGTAAATAGCAGATTTACTTCATAGAACTCTTCTAGTGCTTGGCATTTCAGGAAATGCAGCCATTTTAACGTTTTTCTGGTGTGTGGTTTGTTGGGTTTTTTTGTGCTTCATTTTGTAGGTCAACATCTAAAGCTTGATTGGTTTGCTTACATTACAGATTACAAAGTATTTGATGTTACATTTTTCTTGTCTTGTGCTTTTATATCAATGGAGTTCAGAGAGCAACTTCTTCCATTAGGGGAATTAGCCACTTTGGTGATTTAGGGCTTCTGCTGAGTTCTGTGCATTTGGGGAGTTTTGCATGTGTTTTCTAGCCGTGGTAGAGTAGACAAATTCCTTTCTGTCTGCAGATCAAGTGAAAATTTTACATCTAGTAGTGTGTTGAATAGTGATATTTGTAATTTCCAATTGCTAGTCAGCTTTCTAGGGCATACTGGATGTAGTAGTTTCTTGGACAAGTGGGAACTATTTTAAATCCCTGTTTTTTGGATGTATGCCCTCCTCTGGGATACATGGTCTATTGGAACATCATGCCGAGACTACATCAGCCTTCTACTGTCATCTTTGATGCAAATATCAGATTCAGTTCTCAAGCAAAATCATTTACTTCAGTAATTGCATTCAAGGAGAGAAACTCAGTGGTTCTGCATTTACTTTATCTGTAAGGAGGAGAAGATGGCTGCACAGGTGAGTGCAGCCATCTTCTAGGAGCAGCTCAGTTATCTGTGACAGATTTCTTCTGGTGTATTCCACCATTGCAGTAGGAGAGATTACCTGTGACATCATCAGTGGGTTAGATGGTATCATTGCCATTACCTAGTCATCCCCAAATTATGAATTCCAAGCCACCGTCAGCTGTCTGGAGGCAAGGGAAAAAGATGAAAGGATCTACTTACAAACAAGCCCTCAAACTACCTTTCTGAAAATGGTGGAGTTGAGTCACAACGCTGTCTTTCCAGGAAATGTTGACTTAGGATCTATGTGCTGTGAAATTTCAGAGAACTTTGATGGGAGCTATCACACAGTGTACCACTGGTGGGCGAAATTAAATCCACGGATTTATTTGACCAAAATCACTCTTAGCAAGCTTTCCTTAAACTTGTCTTGAGCTTTTTTTTTGTTTGAGGTTCAAGTGTTTTACTAATTGGCCATTTAAGGGGTTTTGGTAGCAAAAGCACTTAGGTGTGCAGCAAACTCTCTTCCTGCAGAAAGTCTAGAGTTGAGACACTTGAGAGTGGGCTAAGAAAAGCTAACTTTGTCGCCATGTCACTTCTTGATAGTGGGTCCTAAGGCCTTGAATTAAGGGAGATGAAGAAGGTGGGAAGTCAGAGGTGATCTTGGTGGGGCTCAGCCCAAACCAAAAAAGTAGCAACCCTCTCAGCTCATGTGCACGGACAGTAATTCTACCAGTGTAGTGATTCATTTGAACAGAAGAGAAATTTAACTGAAACAAAGACAGAGCTTAGGGAAAAGCAAAGAAGGATGAGTATGACACAAAGTCATAATGGCTTTGTAGGGTAATAAAGCAAAAAGCTAGTATCTTTAAAGATGTCTCCTCTGTCTTGGATGCCTCTTAATGCTCAGTGTTGAGAGTAAACATCTCCTACCCTGATGCTGTCTGTGATCAGGCTAATCAGTAGTGTTTTTGTCACTGCAAATGGTAAACATTAAAAGCAACAATTGGTCACAAGAAAATCAGATATTGATGTGGCAATACTGTACATTTTTTGAGTACTTGGGTTTGGGTTTGTTTTGTTTGTTTGTTTGTTTGTTTGTTTTGGTTTTTTTGTGTGGTTTGTGGGGTTTTTTAAAATACCTATTCTTTCCAATGGTTTGCTCTCTAACTTCAGGTAGACTGGGATACTTGTCAGTGAAGTCACTCCAGTCTGTTTTACAGAATTCAATGTGTCAGATACATTTTCTAAATACAAAAAGAAAGGCATTCTGTTCCTTCTGAGATACATGTCTAGGAGCAGATTTGCAAAGTTTTATCTTCAGCAAATTCCTGTTGCTTTTTTTCCAGAAATGATTCATTTGTTGAAGTGAAGAAAATTAGTTTAGAAAAACATGTTTGGATGGGATATAACAGTGTGCATAGTTGTATTAAAATCTAGTTTGGTATTTGAATTACTAAAAAGTGTGACTTGGTACAGTTCTTGAATATGATTGTAACAATACTGTATGCAAGGGTTCCGTGTTCTAAAAAAGATTTAAGTGGCATTGTTTTCCTTCTTCCCTTGTTTTGCATTTAATGGGAAGCAAAAATGGGATAGAGTGGGAAGTGGTAAGGAGACGAGCACAAGATAATGTGGTTTGTTAATGTCAGCCTTCAGCTTATGTCTGTGGTCATACGTTGAAAAGCCCTTTTCAGTTTCTATGCTTTCTGTTCTTCTTTTCAGTCTAATCTCTCTTCTGCCTTGTACCACTAGAGTTTCTGGTCTCTGTTTTGGGTCTCCTTGCTTCCACAGTAGGCCAGTTCTGGATTTTCCTGTTTCACATATCCCTAATTGACTAATTTTTTTCATTTATGTAGTAAAATTAAGAAGTGATTTCATGCTAGCTTTCTAGGGTTTTAATAACTCTTATTAACCTTTTTTTTCCAAGCTGGTCTCCCTGTGGGATGAGTGCTAATGAAACCTGCTAATGTCTAAAGCATGGGTGGCTTTTTCTTTTCTACATTCAGCCTTTTTTAAACATTTTTTGACATTTGGCTTTCATTATGCACTCTTCTACTGACTTTGTTGTTCAGAACTGACTTCAGTCATGAATTGTAATTAGTAAGGAGTTCTGCTCTGGGATCTGGTATGTGAGGTATGTATGATGAGATCTGTGCATGCTTTTATGCATCATGGCCTTTTCTACTCGGGAGTAGATCTTCCCCAGTTATTTGGTCCACGACTTGCTCACTCTTCCATGGCAAAGCCAAGACTTCTGCACTGAGAAGAAGACGCAAGCCTGAGATGTGGCATTCTTAAGGCTTTTAGAGCCATAGAGCAGCAAGTAATCTTGGAGGACTGGTGACTGCTTTCCATTTCCTGTTCTCCCAGGCTGATTTGAAGAAAGACTAATCCTCTCATTCTGGCCCTTTTAATTCTTTGAGTCAAACTGACTTGATATTATATGAATTCTTGGTACTTTACAGAAGTATGCTTGGGTAAGTTTATTGCTTGCTTGGAATTAATTTGATACTTAAAAAGTGCATGATGCACTTAACTGCTTGCAGTTAGTTGTGGAAGAAGTTCTACAAAAATAATGGAAGGTAGAAATAACCAGTGCAGTCATCTGCAGATTGTTCTAATTTCATTTGAATTTCCTCAGTCAATGATGAGGGGAAAGTTAGAAAATGGGTGGTTGAGGATATAAGTGATTGTTCTTGGCTGTGATCATTTGGCCATTGGGCTGATTATTGGTGGAGATGGGTGGATGTACAAGAGAAATTCTTTGAAAGTCATTGTTGATAGAACTTGATAGAAGTGATAAAACAGGAAGAATTGAATGTAAGAAGTCTTGGTCATATTGGGCAAGATCTCTTAAAGGTTGTAAGGACTGGAGTAAGTGTGTTGGGAGAACCAGAATAATGTGGGGAATGTCAGACTGAAGTTCTACAACTCCAATAAATATTTTGTTTGATTTAGAGCTTGTTCTTTGCAAAATTTTGTGATGTAGACAAAACCTGATAGTTAACCACTACTTCTGAATGATGCTTGAATTGCCCTCATAAAATCGGTTTGTGCATCCTGGTGTAACAGTTGTATAGTTGTAAAGATTTGAGCTTCGATGTACACTTTCACATGAACAGTAAATTTTTGCTTTTTGAAAACTCTCCTAATTGTATTTTAAAACTGAAGAAAGGAGTTAAGTGCTAAGCTAAAGTAAATTCTTGGCTGAACAGTGTGTAGGATTCACTAGATTCATGGATGCATAATTGTACTGATGGAAGGAATGGGTGTGTATGTCTTTACAAACAACTTGGGAACAAGGATCTGTAAAAATGGGTGTGGGGGTACACGGTGGAGGGGAGATATGTAGTATTAGGACTGGGAAGGCTGCACCTTCCTAGTACCTCAGCCAATGGGAAGAGGAGGAGGGAAACATGCGGTCAGGAGTTTAGGATAAAAGGAGGCTGTGTCTTCCAACAACTCGAGAGACCCCGCAGGGGTAGGGCCGGGTGAACTCTCCCTTTACTCGAATACGGTTGATTTCTGCAGGACTCCTCTGTCTCCTTTGTGGACACAGGCCATCGGCAGTGTGATTTTTCACACAGTATGGATTTATTTGTATTTAATGCTCTCCTGAATTCAGATTGTGCCTCTCACTTGTATAAGTACTGGACCCCTCCCTCCCCCCATAATTTCACAATAACTTTAGAAGCAACAAATCCCTGTGCTTGGGTTGGCTACTGACTTTTAGTAGCCAGTCATATGGTATAGATTTGCAAAGCTGACGCAAAATGGAGCCATTCATCTCCTCCCTATTACAGGCTGCTGAAAGCATATTGCCCTGAAGTTCTGCTCATTGCACTGTAACCCTGCTGAGCACCAAGGCAAGTTGAAGGTTTTGGTTTTGGTCTTACACTTTACAATGCTTGATGGCAGTGGCCCAGGCTGCCTGAGGGAGCACCTTCTGCAGTCACGGCCGCTCATGACAGCTGCATTCCTCTGGAACAATGGCATTGTTGGCAAAATGGGGAATGAATGGGAGAGACAAACTGCTTCTGCAGCTAGCCCACAACTAAGGGATTGATTCCTGGAACACATCAGAGCAACTATAAACCTCCCTGTCCTCAGAATTAAGTGTAAAATTCACTTGCTTCAACCTCGACTTTCCGCAATGACCAGGGGAAAGAAATCCCTAGGGTATAGACGAGGATGATTTCCATTTATTTTTAAAAAGCCCAAACAACAATATATATGGAAGTATAGGGTAAGAATAGGGTAAATTTTGTCCGCTCTTCCTGTGCAGTTTTTGGTACTCTACCTCATAACTCCTGCCCTTACGGCTTTCACTTTGCTGGCCAGCAGTAAAAGTGTTACTTAGGCTTGTTTTTTTTGGGCGAGGAAAAATCCCAATCAAAGAGGAGACAATAGAAAGTCAAGCAGAAAGGCAACTCAGAAGAATGTTTCTAAAAATTTTAGCTTAATTTTTTTCTGCTTCCCTCTTTCTTCTGCACAATAATTCTTAATATACTTTTAATTTACATATGTGTTACATATTGTTGAAATCCAAGAGTCTAATTTAGTAACTTTGCAGGAGTGTTGCAGCTGCTCTTGGGACAAGAACCTCACTGATCTGTTGTAGCTTGCATTTAAATTGTTGGTCAAATAGCAAGGAGAAAATACTTGCTACATTTTTTTCCAGAAAAGCATTGAACAATTTTGTTAGCCCATCTGGCTGTTGTAGTCCTTTTGCTTGATAGTTCAGTTTTGAGCCTGACCCTAAAGAAACTCTGAATCAGTTCCAAAATAGCTAACAAATGGCTCAGTCTTTGAAAACAGAAGTCCACCAAATCATGGGTGTGATTAGAGGGTGACTAGAGCCTGAGTGTCTGTGGTGCCAAGGGAAGCTGGCAGGTGCCACGGTCAGAACAAGAGGAGGTGGTTCTTTGCACAGCGTGTCGCTAAGCTCTGACATTCCACACCCGATGACATGACAAACACTGGAAGCTTCTCTGGGTCCAAGGAGGCAGAAGTGTGGAAAAGCAAGCCAAGGCTACAAACACAGCATGCAAACTCAGGAGTGGTTGAGAGTGGCAGGTGTTCCAGGGTTATGTTCTGATGCTATTGCCTAAGCATCTTTTTTTTTAGTCAGTGTTGCACAGAATACTTGGTTAGGGGGATCACTGATCTGGCACAATGCAGTCGTCTGCATTTTTATGTTTAAAAGAAGTCTGAGGAGAATGAGGGGAATGACGAAGCTTATGGAGGCATCAAACCTAAAGCTGGCTGTAAAGCAGTGTAGAATTTCTTGCACTTCTTGCATGACTGAGTGAGAAAATGGCAGAGGAAATTCAGAACTGTTAAATGTAAAATAGTGTGCACGTGCACTACTTACACGTACACAGTGATGTGCTCTGTTTTACCTATTGTCCCTCAGAAATGATCCTGGGCTCACTGTGGATAGTTATGTCAAAATGTCAGCTCGATACTCAACAGGGGTCAAAAAGGCAAGCTGAACCATGTTAGGAAGGGGTAGAAAGAGCAAAAAGTGAAAAAAAGGAAGTGGGAAAAAAAAAGTTTCATCAGATTGGTATATGAATCAATGGAGATCTTGAACACTGCATGCATTTTGAGCCACCTTATCAAAAGGAAAGTATAATAGAATTTGAAAAAAAAACCCCAACCTCAGCAAAGAAACAAGAATCATTGGAATTGTTTTCATCAGGACAGAAGAGTTTTTCCTCTTGAATAATAGATTTCATGGGAGAGGAGTTGATAGCTCTTTACAGTGAGATGAATTACGGATGGGAGGTCACACAGCAAGTAATTCCTTTCTCTGTAATAAACCACAAATTAAGTCTTCAAGATGAAAGCTTACAAACAAGCGAGAGGAGGTACTTCTAAAGGAAAATTTAAAAACCCACAAAGGTGTTGATGTCGCTTCTGGTTCAGAAAGACCTTAAACTGGCTCTGGCTAAAGGGGAATGGTGCTATGCTTTCCCCAAAGCAGTCAGTGTTGACCACTGTCAGAGGTGGCAGAGTCAGTGAAACTGAATCCTGTTGTAGGGAACTCAGCCCTGACATCAGGAGAAATTGCTGTGATGCTCCCCAGTGTGGCCTGTAGTGGAGGAAACATCTTGTGCACAGGATGTGGTGTGTGCATGTAACAGTTGAGAAAAGGAATGCTTTGTTTCTGAATATGAAAAAAGGGAAATGATTGAAATTCAATGTAAAATCATACAGAAGACCATGGCCTGGTTTGTTACCCACCACACATTGGTTTGATGGATGATTATAAATACCAAAATGTTTATAAGCTTTCCATAGGCTGTGAAAGATTATCGGTGGGCTGTTGTGAAGCCACAGAGCCTCAGGTGCATCTTAATGTCAGATTATTTCATCCCTAAGCCTTTAAAAAGCAAGACAGGAATTAAAAAGTTGTTTTTACTGACCTTCTGAGTGTGTTAGCTTCATGGACTCAGGGGAGAACCTAGCAACAAAGACAGTCTTGTGAATACATATCTGTACAGTGTGTCAGATGCACTTGCTGGACCACAGGCTAATAAAAAAAGAGAAAATAAAACTTATAAAGTTATTATTTATTGTCTGCAAGATTTAATCACTCACACTGGAAGTAACTTTACTCTTACCAATGTGTTCTTTTTCCTTTTTTTTTAATAACACCCTGGATGAAGCAAGTGAAATAATGCTGAAATACATGTTTTCTAGTGCCTGTCTGCTCAGCACCTGTTAGAAAATATCAGGAAGTTGTCCCCATGGAAAGAGTCTCCTGAATCAGACCTATGGTTAAAACTTCTGCCTACAGCCAAGTTCTGAGTATTGGTGTTGCAACTCCCATCTTCAAAAAAGGCATGATAATCAGATAATGAGGAGAATAGTCCATATACAAGGAACAAAGATGCTCCATGCAAGTATACCACTTTTTACAATTGATAGACAATGCTAAGTGGTTTTTAACTCTTAAAATAATAATAAAAAATAACTGGCATATGTATGCTGGTTTGAGTAATTTCTTTCTTCATGTTACTGGACTGAATTTGGTTTTTCTTTAAACATAATGTCACAGTTATCTCCTGTAACTTTGCTGAGGCCTTTACATGCCCATTTTTGTCATACAACTGATTTTCAACTTTTCAGTTGGAAGGCCCAGAAACATGTGCAGTGGTAGAAGGAAGAGCAAATTTAAACCTGTGAGAGTTCTCTTGGTGATGTTGTGGTCCTTGAGTCCACCAATGCTTTGAGGGTCTCTGAAATTTGAAACAATTTATCTAGAGTCTTAATGCTGATAAAATAAACAAATGAAACTTCTAAACTCCTTCTCTGCATGAATACTAACAATTTATCCCAGATACATTGCTGGCTTTGCCGGTAGCTTGCTTGGCACATTTATTCATGCATTGACTAGAGATTTTCTTTCCAGTAACTTGCTGGCTTGTATGTGGCTGGAGATGAAAGATGGTCTGGCCATGTGTGAGTCTTCCCCCCACAGTCATACCTCTTCTCCCTTGTGATGGTCTCTGATGAGCAGTAGGATTTATCCTAAGATGAGATGCCAGGAGGACCTCTCTGGATGCTCTCATTAAGGAATACATTCACTTTTGGACAGGTGAATAAAACCGCTAAGATAATGTCACGTGGAGATAAAACCATGAAGTAGCTCCATAGGTGCTTTGTGACTGTGTGTTTTGCAAAGCTAAAGACTGTAAACCTGTACATTTCTAGGTCAACCTGCTTAACCCTTTAGACCTGCTTATATTCTATACTTCATTGCCAATATTTAGATATTGTCTTAGCAATAAATCTAATCACGATCATCCACGTAATCAGTGTCATATTTCTGGTGCCTGACTGAGATAGTTCTCTTCTACTACTCTGTTACAATATATTAAATCAAATTTAATTATTCTGGACCAGTAGAATTTGTTTAAGTTTTCCTTTCTGCAATACTAAGGAGGTTATGAGCTGGTAAGAAAACTGCTGTTCTGTTCAAATACTACTCCATGAATTCTTTATTGTTAAAACAAATGACTTATTCCTATATGATGTTTTTCTTTTCCCTTTCTCTTTCCTTTCACTTTCTCTTCTTTCAGAATTTAGTTAATTACTAGAGGCTTTTACTAGTTTGGTCAGCAGATCAGACATACTGCTCTTTGGTTTCTCAGATCCTTCTTCAAGTTGTTAAAAATCCTTCATGTTCAGTATCTGCCATTTCCAGAGGCTGAAACAGACTGGAGTAAAAAGTTATGTGACAGACATGATTGGTTATAACTTGGGGAAAAGTACCTTTACATCTTTGGTTTTGTTCTAACCTGTTAGAATTCAGGATTCCACTGACTCCAGGTTTCTGGCCTAGTGTTCAAACTGGCCTTATAAAGAGCCTCATTCATCCCTGGTAGCAGTGACTTCTGACAATGTAACTGCATTACACTGTAATTAAAATAGTGTCAAAACCCCACAGCTTAAACCAACAAACAAATCCAAAAGGTAGAGAGGTCATGAGAAAAGACCCAGATTCCTCTTCCTAGAGCTCATTCTGGTAGTCAGTCTGTTAAGAATGAGAATGCTTTTTAATCTCACAGCATTTTGAACTTACCTGTAGAAGGTTTTCTTTTAGTAAAACTTGTGTTTGCAGTTCCATCTTATGCAGCTCTTCCACTGTTTTTTTTTTTTTTTCTTAAATCTGAAGCACAAAGGACTATGAAGTTGCTATGTCCTTTCTACAGGGGCAAAGGATCAAAGCTGGGACATGCACTTGGACATAGGCACTTAGCATCCATGTTTCTAAAACTTTCTCCTTCTTTGATCTGCTTGTTCCTTTGCTTTTTCCCTCCACTCTGGGGGGAAACCAAGAGAACAGGAGGCTAGAGGAGGAGTGCTTTCAGCAGAATTGTCTTCCCCTGATACTCTCCTAAGCAGGATCTCTGGAAAAGAGGCCTTCTGCTTCAGGACTCTCACACATTAATAGTGTGATATCCTGACTCTGCATTAGGAGGATACCTGTCTGGCTTTGTGATTTCTGCAGGGAGCTTTTGTATGGTAACAAGTTGCCCAGTGAAGTAGGCTCACCATGTGTGAAGCTAAACGGGGCCAAATTGAGAAATTTTGCCAGCTAGGTGGAGCTCCCCCACTAAGTTTCTTCCTGTATTGATTTGTACAGCCTTAATCACTATTGCTGAATGTGTAAGTTCATTTAAAAGATGGCCGGTTTGCACAGAAACTAAAATCAAAATGTGAGACAAGCTCTCTCCTCTTTGCCACAGGTGGAGGTGAGCACACGGTAATCCAGGGATGTATGGATCTACACTGTTGTTGAGCCTCTGTTTCTCTGTGGGGTTTTCATTCCGTGTGGTCCTGGAAGAGCTGGTGACACTTGAGTGGTTTTCTTCTTGGATAATAGAATTTTAAAAATACTTTGCAATTACTAAAACATAGCCTGTAGGTTGCTGTAAGATGAACTTACCACTTAGCTGTAGCAAACACTGGCTCATGGCAAAACTTACTCTTCCCCCTACAATCAAAAAGTGATTCTCTATGCTTGGCATCCTTTGTTTCCATACTTGCTGAGTCTCTAGAGAGCACCAAATCAGGGGATTTCTGTCTGTGTGTGACTTCCCACTGCAGCCTGAGATCTGAGGATCAGATGAAGTTCACCACACATTCTATTCTGTGTCCACAGTAAAAAAAGTGCAGAACATTTCAGACATTAATCTAACCCCATAATTTTTCTATAGGCCCTTAGTGGTGCTGAAGACACTTACTCTTCAATAATTTTCAGTAAATATATGAAGTGAAGCTTAGTACATTGTTTTGCTGATAGTTCAGGAAGAAATGCAGAATCTAGACGGCTGTCTTACAGCAAATTTTTTATTTTGGAAAAACAGAAGTGCTTTGTTGGGGCTGTGAGAAGAGCCTAGTGTATATCCTCACCAGTGTTCAAAATAATGGATCAGATTTTGTTTAAAAGCATGTGTGGGGTCAGTTACTGCTGCTCAGCTGCTGAGCAGTAATTGTTACATTCCAGTGATATGTTTGTTGTTTGCTGTGATATCCATATGGTGGAGTAAAAAGTTATGGTTCTGGATTTGAAATGTAATAAAACAGAACTAGTAAGAAGCTAATTTCTTTTTCCACAGAGCTACTTTTCATGGTACTTTTGAAGTTTTAAGGACCATATTGAAGTATAATTAAGTAAAGCTTTTTGGAGAAAAAATGAAATAGTGAACAAACAACTCTCTGTGCCAATAATCAAAGACATTTGTTTGAAACCAAATTTCACCAACGTGTAATACGTATGAAATATATTGCACCACTAGCAGTCATTGTTCCAATTCACCAAATAACCAGTTAAAAGGAGAAAAACAGTATCATGTTGTAGCATTAAAATTGGCAAGTCCTTGTTTCTTTTTCCTGAGAATATGCATACATTAGTGTAATGTCAGAATTACTTTAATTCCACCCTCATTGTGTGGGAAAAGTTTAAAGAATTTGAAGAATCCCTTTAGTTCAGATGAAGGCAGTATCTGACATACCTGCTGACTGATTTCTGAAAAACAGTGCTCTGGGGAGTATCAACCTTTTATTAGTTCATGTCTCCTGTTTTAATAAATATTGGTGACACATTAGCACATTTTGTCACAATGTGGGTATAATATGGAAGATGAAACACCAGAAGGAGAAGACAGGAATTTGGAGAAAACATCGGCAAGTCATTTTCACATACCTGATTTGATGTGGTAACTACATTTGTGAAGTTGTGGAAAGAAGGATATTTCAATGCAATGCTGATTTAATTTTATAAATACAGGATTGTTGTATCATGAAACCGAAATATATTTTTATATATTTGTCATTCCAAAAACACTGGAAAAATTGTTGACCCTAAAACATGTGCAGTTGCTGAAACTTAGCAGCCTGTGGATTTAATTGCAATTCCATTCACTTATTAACTGAAGATTTTTTAACATCGTGAGTAGAATGAGGATCTCATGTATTTTGTGCATTATGCATTATGTGCCTTTTCCTGATAATGTAGACATAAGCTCTGCAATGATGACTTTTTCTTGTCTCTATGAGCACATTTAAATTTTGGAGGAAGATGAGGGTTTGGGGCCTTGGTTTCAAGGAACAGGTTCAATCTTCTCTGCTACCTAAGTGCAGTTTTTCAGCTGATGATTGTGAGCTAAGGAGTGACTTGATGTTCGTTGAGTACCACCGACTGTTGGTTCAAGGCAAACATTCAAAGCATGACCTGCATCACTGTCTCAGGATCTATGTCAGTACTGTAAGTTTTGGTTAGAACAGTTCGTTCAACATCAAGATTATCACTTAAAATATAAAAAGAAAAAATTGACTTCTTAAGCAGAGCTGTGCAAAAAGATCTTCATGCTCTGGACAAAGTCACCAGATTATGTCAATGCAAGTGTTCTGTTTTTCACAGAATCATGGAATCATGGAACTATAGAACAGTATGAGTTGGAAGGGAACTTTAAAGACCATCTAGTCCAACCTCCTCTGCCATGGGGAGGTATATCCCTCACTAGAACAGGTTGCTTAAAGCTCTGTCCCTCCTGGCATTGAGCGCTTCCGGGGAATGGGGCATCCTCTACTTCTCTGGGCAGCCTGTCCCAGTGTCTCACCACCCTCATCATCAAAGTATTTCTTCCTTACTTCCAGTCGAAATTTACCTTGTTTCCATCACTTGCTTTGTTACCTCAGGATTTGGTAAAAAGTATCTTTTTTAACTCAAAATATTAAGCCTTGCAATGAAATATTTCACTATACTCTAAAATACTCTCAGAAGCTCTCAGTAAGATTTGCCATCAGTAGTAATGAGTGCTGTGATGTTACCTGCCTAGGGGGAGAGTTGTTAGTTTAAAAACACAATGGCAAAGATGTAAAACCAGTGTGTCAGAGCAGCTTATAAAAAAAGTTTCACTTAATGAACGTCTCTGCTTCTGGAGCTGACACTTTAGTGTTAGTGATATTTTAATTCTGTAGACACACAGCAGAGAATTCAAATGACATCATATAAGCTACTAATATGTCGAACCAAACAACGGGGCTGTACATTTGACTGGAGAAGAAGTTTGGCTAATTATTTTTTGGAAACATTGAAAACCAAAGATGATGGTAGTTTTGCCTTTAGGTAAAGGCATCACTGATTTAACTGAATGATTTCTTACCTGTTTGCATATGACATCACTTTCCTACTGGATTGCCAGTAATCAAATTGCACAATAATGGAATAGTCAAGCTTTCACTGGTACCCTCTTATATTTCAGACCATTACCTGAGGACATGAGGGTGTGTTTCAGTCCTTCTAAGAAGACAGAGCCACTGTTGGAGTCAGAAGCCAGATTTCCATCAGTGATGCAAACAGTGATTTTATATGTATCTCTATATTTATGGCAGGGGTTACTACCTATCCTTGAAGAAGTATGTAGGTATGAGGTTATCAGTCACTGTCTTTAGACCTTAAAGGTTCACCCTGGAGGGGAAGCCTTGAAGGCTGAACAGGGCTAAATATTGGATCCTGCCAAGAATTGTTTGCTTCTGAGTCACAGACCCTTCTGGCTGTGTTGGCAGCTGCTGACTTTGCAAATAGCTGGACTGGCTGGGGATGTTAAAATACCATCTCTTAATGCATTATCCATCTTACTGCTGCAGAGTATCACCCTGGTAAATCTTGTAATGGAAATAAGCATGCTTACTTTATCCACTACAGGCCCATCTAGAAGGTTTGATTAAAAGAGCTGATAAGCTGCAGACTGGACTGATGTGAGTGACAAAGGGCTCCGAAGGTCTCTTTTGTCAGTGGGGCTCTGAAAGTGATAATCTGCACCTGATGGGCTATGAGAAGCAACCAGGAGTGGTGGCAACTCCATCCTACACGGCTAGATCTGGAAGAGAATTCATGCATGCAGAAGAGCTCATTCTTACTCAGAGTGCTACTGCTTCAGTTTATGTCGGTATGGGAGAACAAATAAAACTTCCCCTTCTCCAAAAACAATTATTACTAGTACAGTGTTATATTTAACTATAAGCTTTACCAGTGTAATGCCAGATTGGTATCTCTGTGCCTCCTAATAGCTTTGCTTAAAACATGCCACCCATTTACTGAAATCTTTAGATGTCTACAGAAACAACAAAAAAGTTATATAGGTGAGTATTTTTGTGGTTTCTCAGTAATGTTGCTCTAGACAGGTAAATAATTTAAAATATTAAGTCAGAGGGTTTTTTTAATAGTGTACACTGCTCATAATAAATGTATTAGGATAAATAGGACTGGTATTTGTTTTTACTTGTTGAGTACAATTGTTTTAAAAGTGTCTTAATCCTTGGTTGACTGTGTGTTGGTTTTGTTTTGCAATTTGTAAAGAGAGACTCAGAAGGAAGTGAGAAGTATTTTACACCTTGAATGAGTTGTAATCTCCAGCAGACTTGTTGCAACATCTGTGGGAGGAACCTGTGGGGAGCATAAATATTCTGAATAGGAAAGCTTCATACCTAGTTAAAGACAATTGTATATATATTTACTTGTTTAGCTCAGCAAATGGAGTGGCCTTGGCACATCAAGGCTCTTGACTAGAATAGTGTACATCAGAATGACTGTAGTTTACAGACTATTTTTCTTATTTCTGCATACCGTTGGATTCATTAATACATATCTATTTTTTCTTTTAAAATACATTGTAAAACCATCATGAGATGTGTATATATATATAAAAAAAAAATATATTTAAAAATATATATAAAATATATACTGCATAATGCTTGAAGAAAAGATTATACCTCATCGAGGACAGAAGGGGATTTCATTTTAGTATAAAGAGACTATTTTTAATCACAAAGTCTTGTTTCAAATGCAAATGTATTAGTACAATGAAAACTATTGATGTCTCTGTGTCACATATTTAAACTTATTCCTCAGCTATCAACGAAGGGTTATAAAGGTAGCAAACAACAAAACAAAATAAAACAGTACTTCAGTATTTATCGGGTAAGGAAAAAGGACAAGTACTATGATGACAAGATTCGTGTGACTTGATGTAGGTTTTTTTTTTTTGTTTATGGTATCATGCTCTGTGCAAGTTGAAGGGGATTTTGAAGCAGTGACGAGCTACTAGCAGGTGTAATTTTATTTGTGATGATGGGTCTAGTAAGTAAAGAAAAGTACATGCATGGCATAGTTTCTCTGATATTAACCATGCTGTGCTTGCTTGCAGCTAGAGATTGTCCTGCACTTTTGGTTACAGCAGTCATATCATCCAGATAAAACAAATTAGGTATGTTTCTCCCCAGTTTTTACAACACCTGATGCAACTGCTTCAGCTTCTCCACTCTCTACTCTTGTCTACACTGATGAACACTTCTATTGTGCCTAATATCTCCAGAACAGTAGTGATAGGACTCCTGCGCTGTGCTATGGAAAGAGGCTGTTTTAAGGGTGTTCAGGACCTCCAGTGGAGTAGTTTTCAACAATGACATTCTTTGAAATTATTGACAATTCACAGACTATAGGGCAAGTACTTCGCATTGTTCTTGCTTGTTGATGACAGTTTTCCTGCCTGTGTCTGCAAAGAAATGTCCTGGCGAGTACAGGAAAAAGTAGAAAGGTGACTATAGCAGTGCCAAACACAGGAAAAGGATAGGAAACTCTATCTGTTAAGAAAAGCTAAAACTTTTTGATGTTTCAAGCCTCATTCAATGATTTATCTTCTCGATACATGATTTGTCCCTAGTTTTCTTAGTTTGTTAAGTTTCTAATGTGTCCCTGATCATATTTTAAGGGTACTAGGGCAAAATTTCTAATGAGGAGGAAGTCTAGTAGACAGCAGGTCTAATCTTGGGTATAATGGTAATTCTCAGAGAAGTAGCAAAACACATTCTAATGCTAACTTGAGGAGCAGATTTGATTTTTTCTGCTTCTAAAGAGGATATACTTGGAGCTGTGGTGAAGGTCAGATTCAAGTGTTGTATTGACCAAGAAGACATTAGAAGGTGTTATGTTCTCCATCTGCACATCCAGGAGGGAGTTTTAGAAAGTTATTTCTTTCGGAGATGTTAATGACGTGTTATGGAATCCGTAAAACCATGAAATAGGCATCAAACTGGCATCTAAATTTGATGGTAGCTGTTGCACAAAAGATATAACCTCTAGTATCCCCATCTCAAGAAATGCCCAAAATTAACCTCAAAGATCCTATATATCCTGTCAGACAACTCACACAGCATTTGTTATTCCATAATCACATTTTTTTCTTTTGATGAGTGAATCAACTGTGTAAAGAGTCCCCATATTTCTTGCAGTACAGGAATGGGTAGAAAATACAGCATCATGAGGTAGAAAGAAAGATAACCTTTATGGGAGTAGTTTTTGGGTTTGTCCATAAGTGAAGGCTGAGTTGAGAGCAGAGGTTAGAGTAATACCAACTGTGAGATACACCCTCATCTGCTGAATGGCACTGCATTTCTGTGACCTACCTGTGTCACAACTACTGGCTGATCAAAATTTGTAGAAACACTTCTTCTATCCTAAAACCACAATGAATGTGTCTTGGAAAGGCATCTTTTCTTTTCTGGTACTTGGAAGAAATAGCCATGATTAAGAGCAGTTTCTTAGGTAATGATCCAGGCATTCTGGAAACCACAGTGTGGTTTCAAGCACAGAACATCCTGGTCACTCCTTCCATGAGGAAGCAGACTGGCAAGAGAGGGCAGGACAGACATCTGTAGCAGCATTGTTTGGTGTGAGCTCCTCTTGGTTAAAGGACAGTCACATACTCAGGCATGCTGCATAGTCAGCAGCAGGGGAACACCACCACTTTAATTTCAAGTGCCCTCTTGTAAATGACAGGAGACCTGTAGGTGTCAAAAATCCATCATTCTCCTTCTTAACCACAGAAATCTTACGCAAGATGAAATCAGACAATCTTGTGGTAACAAAACTAAGTAGGGAAAATGTTGGGCAATACCTGTTGACATCACTATCTCTAGACGGCCTGTATGTGACTGCCTTCAGCTGAAGTTTGTAAACTTTACTGAGCTGTGGTGTGCTGCCAAGGCTAAGGTTAGTCATGCTGGAGCTGTAGCAAAAGGTCTTCTGGAGGAAGCCCACTTTGGTGTCGATTGATACCCAAAAGAACTGAAAAGTGTGAGTTTTTTTCTAGGCAGGGATGCCCACATCAGCAGGGTGGTCATCAAGCTGAGCTTTGGTGTGGCTCTGGATCCTGCTGCTCCTCAGAAGAGCCAGAGCCTTGATGGAGGAGGGGAGTCCTGGTAAGGGTGTGCACATGCTGGAGCTTTAAATCTGTAGAGGGATAGCAGGGAGAAGGGCTCTGAAAAAACTGCCAGGAGTAGGAGAGCATGGAGAAAAGCAGTTTAGGTTGGTAGTTGCCAAGGTTTCTGATGGATGGATGCTTGTTAGCCTCATTCTTTCTCTGGTACCACCACTGGGCTGTCTCATGAAACCATTAAAAGAGACATGTTGAAAGCAGTGTTTTCACAGACGTTTGCAGACCAGCCTTAGAGCATTTAGCCTGGCCTGCTGCACCATACTTTGGGAATGCCTTCTTAAGGGAATTCTAGTCTACTTATTGTAATAAAGTTCTTAATTCATTGTCAGAAGACTGAAACTCTTTTGGGGATTCTGCACTATTGTCATTTGACATGGTGGCTGTCAGGGACTGTGGATGGTTTAGAGGCTTATGGGGGGTATTGGCCTATCACAGATTCCCTGGAAGCTGCTATGTGCCATGGGGGCCTTGGAGTCTATTCTGTCTTGTAGAAGGAGCATGCTCTACCACCCCCAAGGAACAATAACTTTCAGACAAAGAACATTTTTTCCAGATCTCTTTTGCAAACATGGAGCTGCCTGTAGAACCCTTTCTGAGCTGAGAGGTAGCTGAAGAATTTTGTGCATCTGCTCAACCATGAAGCCAGGATGAATGTTGGGCAGAAGCTTCTTTGGAGGGTGATGTTTTGGGACTAAGTGCAGATGGTTCTTTTTGCTCTAAAATCAGAAGAAGAGATTTTGAACCCTAGACAGAAGGTTTTCCATCCTTGTTATTAAAAGCAGATCAACTGAATTATGGAATAAATGCTAAAACACCTAGAAAAGCAAAATGGAGTGCTCTAAAGCCATAGGAGGAAGTCTGATTCCTGCGTAAATAAGCTACTTTTGTTGGAATTCCAGGACATCTAGTGCATCACCAAGATAAACTGTGGATCTAGACCGGGTATGGAATATGTGGGACAAAGACACAGACACATCCTCTCAAGCGGTATCTTTTTAGGGGATGAGACAGAATGAGCAGGCACACTAGCTCACCACTACCAAAAAGATGAGATACTCTACCCTTCTCTCTCTTTCTTTCTGCATCATATACTTGGTGCTTTCTCTGACACTTGTATTTTGCCAGGAACTGATTTAATTCACTTAAATTGAAGACCATTTGTGCCATCTATGTTAAGGACAGCCTTCTGAAATTTTGGCCATAAAATGTGACAGTGGACTATGGTGACTTTCAGAAGGGGAGGAGAAAGACAAGAGCTGGGGCACAGAAAGAGAAGGAGGGAAGGAGGAAAAGGGCAGACAGGCTTCATACTTTCAGCTGCAAGGGGACATTTATTGGCTTTGTCTACCCGTTGAACTTATGCTATGGCTTTATGCCACTTAAAACAATTTTTCCAATTAAAATTGAAGTCTTCCTTACTAATTTTTGCAAATGCCATTTCCCCCCTTCCCCTTTTTTTTCACTTGCATGAGGAACTGACAGATAAACTGCATTTTTAGCTTTTCACATGCCTGAATTTTTCTGAACTTGCTGAATTCCATGACCTAGATGTTGGTCTTCTCTTGTTTCAGGAGGTATGTTCCATGTCTTCTGTAGGTTTTTTTTTCACATGAATCATTTAACATCTAGCAATCTCCAGCTAAGGGAAAAATAGACAAGTAGAAGTCAAACAAAATACTGAATGTCAAGCATATGGAACTCTGATTTAAAATGTGGAGTAAGCTTCACTGCTTTACCCAGTGCTTTGTTCCTGTGGACATTCAGATTAGAGCAAGAAGAGATGGGCCATAAATACAATGGTCTTTAGAAGCAGTGACTAATAGGGAAAGGTAGGTCAAATATCAACCAACAGTTTTAGCCTCAGACTCATGAGGATTATACACTAACAGCTAAATATAGGATCATTCTCCTAAATTCAGACGAAATAATTAAGGACACTGAGAATTTATGTGGTTCAGAGCTCACTAGGAACAGCAAAGTCAAGTCATACATTTTCATAAGTCTGAATTCTTGTTTTCAGTGAACAAACTGACTTGAATGACTGACAACTTCAACACTCAGTTGGCCAGAATAAACCTGGCCCTTTCACTGGTGACTGTAGACTTTACCACTGAAGATCCTTCTCTCTGTAATAGAAGCTTGGGAAAAACTGGGTTTTACATTTGGAAGTATTAGACTACCTAGGTGCTTTGTTCTTTTAAAGATTGTATTAGTCGAATAAAAATAAAATGCAACAACAATTAGACCTCTTTTTAGCAGTGTGAGTAGAACCCTTTTTTGTGGTATAAGCATTAGCGATTCAAGGATCCTACATTTAGACTCCAGAATATTTAATATGTATCAGGGAGTGGTTGTCTCTATCATGACACTAAGTAAAAAAAGAGAGATTAAACAAAAAGTGTTCAGAATAATAATAAAAATGGTCAGACCTTTGGCCATGCACCTTTGTCTTGGCCCTAGGCAGTGTTTTGCATACAACTTTGATGTAGGTATTTCAGGGTTCCTTTTCCCCCTACATGCCATCTCAGAACTGTGCTTGCTCTTGGATGGGACCAGACTCTGGAGTTTCTGTCTTTAAATTGTTGATACTTGTAATTGCCAGTGGACACTGAAACAGCTGGCAGCAAGAAGGGATGAGGGGCGGGCAGAACCCCTGGCAGGGAAGGGACTAGAACACTTGGACTTGGGGCAGTGAATGTGTGCCCTGCAGCGTCAAAGACCCTCGTATCAGAAACAGGGGAACAAAGATGGGAACAATGACTGGAGATGAAGAATGGGAAAGGTGGGTATAAGGTGCACATGGAAAATGAGCAGGAGCATGAGAAAAAGAGGGGAATGGGAATGTGACGTGTTACAGCAGTTATACTGCTTTAGTCTGTCAGTGTGGTGTGACAGAGAATGACTGGGATCCACATTTCTGCCATTCCTTACACATTCTTGTCATATTGGCTGGTTTGCAGGCATATATCAGAGAATTCATTTAAATTTTTTATTTATGTCTGGAATCTGCTCTAGAGGAATCTGTAGGTCCTTTACCATGGATGTTTTTATCCTTTGTCTTCATAGAAGAAAGGATCAACCCACAAACTTTCTTATTTCTTTACTAATTATGTATTGAGATGTTTATTACATCTTTCTTGCCTGGGGAAAATCCCATTTGTCTCAAGCACACAGTAGTTTCTTCTGTTTCCTGTGAAAAGCTGTTCTTCTCAGTAGGCTGTGCCTCAAAGATACTTGCTCTAAAAGGCAGGCTCAACAAAAGCCACGCAGTTTGCTCGATCCTATCTGCTTTAAGCAATTGTGCAGCAAGGGCTTCTCCTAATACAAACAGTGCATTCTAAAACCTGAGTATCTTTGGAAAGGTGTTAATGGAGAAGTGAAAATGAAAAGAAATCAAGTTGACAATATTTTTTAACCTACTTTTAAGGCTTACTTAAAACTTCGACTAAGTAGAAGGGTTGGAAAGGAAGGGTGAAGAAAAAGATCTCTCACTCTTTCTTTCTCTCTTTCCAGTTTGTTTACTCTGTCCATGTGCCAGCACAGTGTAGGGTATTCAGTTCACTCTTTTCATAAGGGTTTTATACAGACATGCACTGAGATTTTAAAATTTCTATGGTTATGGAATATGTTAGTTGGGGATGTGAAACCTATTAAAAAAGTAGAGGTTCCATACTACAAAGCCACAGAAAATATCCCATGGGGTTTAAGGACATATGTGGGATTTGCCCCATTTCAAACCATCTTTAGATTGGTTGGATTTCACCCTGTTGTAATTGCTTTGAAGAGATGCTTGCCACAGGCTGTATGTCTATGAACTGCTCTAAGGGTGACCCCAGGGCATGATAAACTACTTTTGGCAGCTACTATGAGCAAGTTTACAACTTTTAGCTGCAGCAGCAGCATACTCCCCCTTCTTGTCATGTAGGCTGGGTAATATATGACAGGGGAACAGTGTAATGATTCTCTAGATATCTGATCAATCACAGGAAATAGCTGGCACACAGCCTTGCTAATCTTAAATCTGAGATTGGCTGCATGGGAGAATTTTCTTGCTTCTCTCCACGGTTATAATCTGGCCTTGAATTTTTTTACTCTAGATAATATCTGATACGAGATTAAGGACGAGATAAGAAGCTGTTTTATATGAAATTTAAGAGGCCATTAACATTCCACTGAATTGTAAAATTGTCAAGCTAAAAACAGCTCTCCTGGTGTTCTGCACAGATGCAATAGCAAATCACTGAGTCACAGGAAATGATTCAGTCAACATTTCTAAACTTTCAATGTGTGTTTTATGGAAGAAACTTGATGTAAATGTTTAGACAGTTATGGTTTTGGAGATAAATATTGCAGTTTTTTTGTAGGTTGGGGTTTGACGTACCAGAATTGTGGTGCACAGTTGTCAATTTACTGAACATCTAAAGCTGTTCAATCACTGTATTCGATTCCAGTGTGGGATGTATTTTCTTTGGCTAATGAAACGTGGTGTTATATTTGGGCATGACAGATTACACATCAGAATATCGAAGAAAAATTATCTTTTAATGACCCAGGATTCCCTCTGCACTGCTGGAAGTGCACAGTGCTGCACTTGCATGGGTCTCCATGCAGTTCTCCTTAATTATTTGTCTCTTCTTTCTGTAAATACAGTGCTTCAGTGATATGACCTCTCATGGCAGGTTATCCTTGGCCCTAAATGATCTCACTGGGTTAAACTGCTTTAGAAGGTTAAAATATTTCCTTGCTTCTCATTTTAATTTCATTAGTTACAACAGACAGAGTGCTGACAATGCAAAATTCACTTTTTTTGATGTTATTTGCTTGTAGTTAAATTTTTTCTTGTATTTTTCAAATAATTTCTTTCAGTAGGATTTTTTAAGTGTAAGTACATGGACATGCAGTGTGCTGTGCTTCCAGCACATTAAACCAGTATTATGGTTCCTGTACAGAACTCTTATCCTTAGGTATACTTCTGTGAATGTGAAGCAACACTAATAAAGCCAATATAGATTCTCTGTATTTATACTGATTTAACTGAGACCAATCCAGGCCTAAATATTATTTCTCACTGTGGAAATGTAAGCAGTGAGGTAGGAACTTAAGAGTATCTCTTACTTCTTAACGTGGAGTATCCCGTGGCAGGACTATTGAAGAAAACTTGCTAGCACCAGCATGGTAGACAAATTCTGGCTTCAGTCATATAATTTCTACATGCCTAACTTGTCTGTACAGGAAAATAATCCTAGGAGACAGCTTCTGCAGGTGAGCAAGTGTCTGCTGGTGTGTGGGAATCAGTATTTGGAGCTGAGACAGTGGAACAACAGGGTGTCAAATGTTTCTGGCTGTAACACATGAGGACAGATGTGTCAAGACCAGTAATGCCTTTATGGTTCTAGATTTCCCCCTGGAGGTGAGCTGCACTGGAAGGATGGAGAAGAGACCCCTCAGAATGACCAGGATGAGTTGGCCACCCTAGACACCACAGGGCACCAGAGGGTGGCCAAAGAGTTTGGTTCTGTCAGGGCCATGCTGTACATGGTGTGGGTGCCCAGGTGCTGTCAGGGGGTGCTGCAGAGACCTCTGTGATGAGCAGCCAAGACTGCCCTTTGCTGGACACAGCCCATTTCTGGCAGCTCCAATGGCCCCAGCACAGGCCTTGGCTAAGCCCTGTGGCCAAGGTGGTGGTGCTTCAGAAATAATGTGTAAGAAAGGAAAAATGCTGCCTGGAACTGAGGGGTGAGGAAAAATATGAGAGAAACAGCCCTGAGAGCCCTGAGGCCAGAGCAGCAACAGAGGAGGAGGTGCTTCTGGTGCCCCAGCAGAGAGTCCCCTTCAGTTCTCAGAGAAAACCATGGTGATGGAGGTTGAGCCCCCGCAGCCCACAGGGGAGCAGAAATGCACACTGCAGCTCATGGAGGAACCATGCTGCAGCAGTCCTGTGCTGAAGGAACTGCAGCACAGGTGAAGGGCCCAAACTGGAGCAGTTTGTGGAGATCTGCAGCCCATGAAGAGGGTCCAGGCTGGAGTAGGGAACAGCATGAGGAGGAAGGAGCAGCAGAGAGGAGCTGTTATGGACTGGCCACAGACCCCATTCCCCATCCCTTTCACTGCTGGGCGAGGAGGAGATAAAGGAGTCAGGGGTGAAGGTAAGCCTGGGAAGAAGGGAAAAGCGAGGAGAAGATGATATTACTTTTGTCTTTGTTTCTTGACATCCTACTCTAGCCTTAACTGGTAATAAATTAAATTAATTTTCCTCAAGAGGAGTCTGTTTTTCCTGTGTCAGTAGTTGATGGTTGATCTCCTTGTCTTTATCCTTTCTAATTTTCTCCCCCTCTCCTGCTGAGGAAGGGGAGTAAGACAGCTTCTGGATGGGCATCTGGCAGCTGGGCTAGATCAGCCTTCCAAAAAAGCATTTTGTTATATGTGGGGACTATGAATATTCTAATCCAACCAAATAACTGCTGTATAATTCCTGATGATGAGGTCTTTGATGTCCAATTGTTTTTGAGGGAGATGTAAAGAAAAGGTGAGCAGGGAAGCAGACCTAATATTAAATAGATACTCAAATGGCAAAGCAAACACTGGTAGCTTTCACTGAAAATTGTCTTGTAAGATTCATAATGACAGTGTTTCTTGATTTTATTTTTATTTCTGGTGCAAATTTTCTTAAGTAAAAGGCAATAAATAGCAAAAAAAAAAACCAAACAAACAAACCCACAATGCTAGTGATAGGTAGCAAAAAAACCCCCACCAACCCCCCAAAGCTTTAAAAATGAAAATATGTCCTTTTTTCAACAGCCTGTAATTGCTAGCTTTGATAATTAATTCCTGAAGTTTTTGCATTTCTTTTAAAAAAATTTAAATTAAGTATTAATATGGCTACTTGGGATTGCATAGTCTCAAAAAGACAGAGAAAAACATCCTTATAGGGCTTATACTCTGTATAAGTTTTGTAATTTATAGCATCTCTTTTTTGAAAACTGCAGTATTCTTTGTGAAATTTCACAGGCAGCAGTTGGCCAAAACCAAATCATTTTTACAACAGAACAAAAAATTCCTTAAAATTCACTGATAGGTACCATTAATTGAAATTAAAGAATTTACTATTAATTAGCTTGTCAAACTTGCATCCCTCGCCTGTAAATCCTTTTCAAAATATCTGTTGCCAACTAACGTTCACTTTTCCTGCAAAATACTTACTACTATTAATATAAAATTGGTTTAAAGTAAATAACTTAATGATTATCATAGCTAAGGCTTAGTACTGAAATTGTTGCAAGTGTGTGCACATAGAAAGTGCTGTGACTCATGGCTTATCAGACTAGCTAAAGAAACAAAAAGTTGGGGCTTTTTTTAGTATAATGCTTCTGTAATTCTTCTGGGTCTGTCAAAGCCAAAGTAGTTACAACAGAAAATGTAAAAATATACATGTCAAGTGGAACACAGTGAAAAAGAAATTCTGCATGAAAAACAGGACAGACTTCTTTATCTCTCTTTTTAATCAGATTTTACATGTATCCTGACTTATGTGATCCTTCTCTTTAAGCTAAATTGTAGTAAAATGAGTCTACAGTAGTAGTGTAGAACAAAAAGGATGAAAATGTTAAGCTCCTGCTTAAGAATCATTCATGGTATTGTCTGCCATAATGAAGTTAATAGAAATTCATCAAGGATTAATGCCAAACTCTGCTGCAGGGAAGGAGGGACCCCATGAGGACCACAGTCTGGAGACAGAGCAGCTCTGTGGAAGGGGCCTGGAAGGCTTATGGACATCAGATTGAGCAGGATCCAACCATCTGTCCTGGCAGCAAGGGAGGCCAACAGCATCCTGGGCTGTAGCAACAGGAGTGTGGTGAGTAGGTGGAGGGAAGTGATTATTCCCATGTACTCAGCACCTGTTAGACCTCATTTGGATATTGCATTCAGTTTGGGGCCCTTGCAAACAAGAAGGACAGTAGTAAACTGGTGGGGGTTTTATCAGAGGATCACAACTGGGGGCTGGCGCACTTACCCAGTGGAGACAGTCTGTGAGTGTAGGGTTTGTTTAGCCTAAGAAGGGGGAGATTGTGTTGGGGGCCCCTATTAGCAGCATTCCCCTACCTGGGACAAGGTTGTAAAGAACACAGAGCCTGGCACTTCTCAGTGACACAGTGTGGGAGAGTGACAGTCAACAAGCAGAAGCTGAAACAAGAGAAGTTCACCGTAAGGGTGAGGAGAGACCTTTTCACATGAAGGAAACTCAAGACACTGAAACATTTTCCAGAGGTTATTTACTCCTCATCCTGGAGGATTTTGAGGTCAGACTGAGTGGACCCACAAGGCTCATCCTGCTTGAAGCAAGATATTGTACTTGAGATCTCCTCTAACTTGAATTACCCTGTGATTCTATGTGGTGATAATATTATTGGAGGAGAGACTTTGACAAGTTAGAGGGCTGGGCAATCACCAACCATATGAAGTTCAACAAGGGAAAATGCTGGATTCTGCACCTGGGGTGGGACAACCCTGGATATACAAAATCAGGAATGAGATGCTGGAAAGCAGCTGGTGGAAAGGGAGCTGGGGGTCCTGGTTGATGGCAAATTGAATCTGAGTCAGCAGTGCCCTGGCAGCCAGGAGGGCCAAGCCTGTCCTGGGGGGCATCAGGCACAGCATCGCCAGCCAGGCAAGGGAGGGGATTGTCCTGCTCTGCTCTGCACTGGAGCAGCCTCACCTCCAGTGCTGGGGGCAGCTTTGGGTACAAGATAAAATATTAAACTAATAGGGAGTGTCCAAAGGGAGTGTCTATGAAGATGGTGAAGGGCCTTGAGGGGAAGCCGCATGAAGAATGGCTGAGGTCACTTGGTCAGTTCAGCCTGGAAGAGACTGAGGACAGACCTCAGTGCAGTTACAGCCTCCTCATGAGGGGAAGAGGAGGGGCAGGCACTGATCTCTTCTCTGTGGTGACCAGTGACAGGACCCAAGGGAATGACCTGAAGTTGTGGCAGGGGGGGGTTAGGTTGGGTATTACAAAAAGGTTCTTTACCCAGAGGGGGTTTGGGCACTGGAACAGGATCCCCAGGGCAGTGGTCACAGCACCAGCCTGACAGAGTTCAAGGAGTGTTTGGACACTGCTCTCAGGAACATGGGTGTGAGTGACTCTTAGGGTGTCCTGTGCAGGGCCAGGAATTGGACTTGATGATCCTGATTGGTCCCTTCCTACTTAACATATTCCATGATGATGATGATTATATTTTAAAATTATTTTCTGTAAGAGGTTGAAAGACTGTTGTAAAAAAATGTCCTTTCCAGAGTTTAAATTCAGTCTTATTTCAAAAGTACTCTTAAGTGCTTTTCATTTGTGCTAAATGTGATTTTATATAGATGAAACAAATTGTGTCTGACACAGAAGACTTCAGAGATTTTAATTCTATAATCTCAAGACGTTTAGATAATTACGTATTTTTCCTCTCTGCTCATTTTGGCAAATATTTATTCATCTCCCGTTTTAATTGGCAATTAAATGAATGGAGCATGACTTCTTTATCAAATAAATACTTACTTTAGAAATTAAGGGTATAATTTGAAAATAAAATGTAATCTTTAAGTTGAACAGATTGCTAATATTCAGCAACTATTCATTATCTATTTTCACTTTATGTCTTGGCTGTTTAAAAGGATTTAAGAATATATTCCTAAAGTCAGTGTTAGATGCAGGGGCTACATTTTCTGGTTGGAAGTTCTTGAACAAACCTTACAATAGGCTCAAGTGAGCTAAAAATAAACTTCTAGCAGTTCATATTAACTGGGTAATAACAGTCAACAGCAAAAAGCAGTATCCAGCTTTTTGGATGAAAACAGGAAGCACGTTGCACAATCTGCCCTTTCCAGATAGGTATGAATTCTTAAAGGCTTAACTAAAATAATAATCCCTTAAAGTTTTTAATAAAAGCAGAGAGTTGCCTATTGTTCATAGCTGAGTGGAGACGAAAAACATGCACCCCAGTACATTGTGAAAGATCTGCTGTGTCCTGGGAAACAACACTATTTCCATGTAGTTCTTGGTAACCCTGATTTCAATTTTAAGTCACTATGGATTTGATCCTGCAAAGGGTTGAGCATCTGAGCCTTTTCCAGCAAAGCTGCATGATGCTGTTAAGCCTGGGAGTGTTGTGAGATAGAAAAGCCAGCAGCTGACCCTGACTGACTGGGGTGAGGAGAGAGTGCTGAGCTCTTGTCATTCATTGATGCTGAAATCTGTGATCCAGCATCTCCCAGGAAACCTTGTTCCCTCTCCGAGGCAGTTGCATCCTCTTCACCTTTCCTTGGCAGGTAGAGATGGCAACAGGGTCCTTTCCTTAGAAGAGAAGAGTAAAGCACTAGCTAGATCTAGATCACCCCAAGAGGGGTTTTGGTACAGACCTACTACTTATTTTATTTCTGTGGTCAGGCAGGTAAAAGAAACAACCCCCCTGCTGCCAGTGAAAGGTATCTACAAAAGATCTGGATTTCCTCAGGCCCCCTTTCTGCTTGTTAGGTTGTAAAAAGCAGTGGAAAGTAGTCATGTGCAGAACCAAATATTTGGTGTGTCCAGATTCCTGTTGTCTTAAGTCTGACACTGTTTTGAGCACCTAAGTGAAACGTTTTGGATGCAGAACCGTCTTGTTTGCATTTTTTGGGGTTAACACTTTTTCTGATATGTTAATGGGACAAATTACAGCATCTTAAGCACGAAGTGTTTCAGAAGTTGTCAGAGACTGAAATGTTACAGTTTATGACTTAAACATTTTCTTGAAGACTTTTGCTGTTATAGCAAAAACTGTATTACAAAAGCTGCAGAGAAGACCACTTTGCCCTGGATAGGCCTCCTGTCTGAAGCCTTACACTGCTTGCTGATGAAGATAAGATAAAGTAACAACTCAGGGCTTTGGAAAAAGGATACATTCACAGAGCACAAGCCTAACATCTTCGGAGTGGAGACCACAGCCCCCGGGCTATCAGCTGCTAAAGTTAACACAGACCCTCGAACCAAAGGTTTGGAGGAAGAGAGGCTTTGGGTGTGTGTTGGGAAATCCTCTGGTCAGAGGCGCAGTTAACACCCACCCTCCGCTGTGCAGAGAATCCCAGCTCAGGGGCCCCTTCACCCCGGGGAAAAGCTTATCCCCAGCAGAGGGGGTGTCATGGCCCGTCAAAGGCCCCCCAAGGGGTCCCCAGGCCCTGCACCAGAGTACTGCAGGTGATGCAACAAATCCACAGTGCTGCAAGGGGTCAAACTGGCCCCTGCAAGGGAGGCCCCTGGGCGTTCCCACCTGCCCAAATACATATCATTCCACGGGATTCTATACTCATTGGCATGGTGCAGTGTGGCACGGTGACAGGAGACCCTCATCACCAAGAAGACCAGATGGAGGGGAGCAACGAGACATCATCGGGACCCTCAGAAAGGTGAGGTGCTTCCATCTAACCCTTGTCACTCTCTCCGTGTCCCCCCACCACCCACGCACACTTCTTTCACTTCTTTCTCTAGTTCTTCCTTCTTTTCTCTTTCCTTCTCTTTGCCTCTGTTACTATTAAATAAAATGCATCAATTTTTTGTCACCAACACCTAACCTTGTTTGGTTTTAAACATATCTTTTGGGTATATTTTGAACCTTCAAAGTTCTTTCTGTTTTATACACGGAGACTTTGTTTTCTTTGATCTTCTGGTTTTAAACTAGATCGTAACAGACGTGCCCCTTGCTTGGCTCTGGACCCAGCCAGATTGCAGAAACAGAGGGTATTGCCTGACCAAGAAGGGCATTCCTCAGCCTAGCTATGGCCACCTCCTGTCCTGGAGCGCTGGCTGGTCCCTCCTGCCCTTTCGCCACTCTTGTCCCCGCACCACTGGGATGCCTCCTCAGGGAGGTTCTTTCCCACCTTTCCAGAGGCTACCCTTCTACACCGTGGCTCAGCCTCTGTAATAGCCCTGTAATAGAAGTCTGTGTGTACCCCGTAAACATGATGCAACACAGCTTTCTCTCACCCTGTGTGTTCAGGATGCATTTGCATGACAAAGACGTGTCACTGTGTATTTCTCCTGCCAAATAAAACCCTGTTAGACTTTTAGGTTTGCTCTGATTTGGGTGTTTTTTATTTAATGCTGCCCATTTGATAAATTGATCTCTGAAATTAAGATGTTGGAAAGTCAGAATTGACTATTTCCATCGGGCAGGATGGAATGCAGTCATATTATTAAATAACGACAATGTTGATTTACTGTTATCAAATTCTTCATAGGAGCTAAATACATTAAACAGCCTGTGAAGATAATACTGGTATAAACCCAGACCCATGGACGAACTATTGCCATTATGATCTTATCATACAGTAACTTTGGTACCTTGGTGCATTGGAAAATAATGGTACTTTGTGTATTCATTTAATGATTGTATGGTCTGCAAATAGTCCTTATCATATTTCAGAGGTACATAGCCAAAACTATTCTTATGATATACAACAGCAGAAAGCTTCTTTGTAAACTACAGATAAGGTTTCCTGTGGAATCTCCTCAGGTTTAAAAATTGGAAGCCACGTCATTACCTACTTAATTTGTTTATGTTTAGTTCATGGATTACAATAAGTGCTTCCATTTTTAAACAAGTCTTTCTCCAATGTATTTCTTTTTGCTGCTTATTGTGGTTTAGCCCTGGCTGGATGCCAAGTGCCCAACAAGAAGGGAGAGAGAAATAAAGCCCAAGAGAAATAAGGGATGATGCACAATACAGTTGCTCACTAACCCCTGACTGATGCCCAGTCTGTCTCTGACAGTGACTGGTGCCTCCCAGTTAACTCCCCCTAGTTTATATCCCTTTGGTTAGTTTGGATCAGCAGTCCTGGCTGTGCTCCCCTCCAGCTTCTTGTGCACCTGCTTGCTGAAAAAGCATGGGACACTGAAAAGTCCCTGATTCAGGGTAAACAGGATGGGTTGAGGTAACAACAATCTGACTAGAATGTGCTAGAACAAGTTTGTTATATTGGTTTAATGGTCACTGGTCACTATGTTGGTTTATTTTCTCTCAAAGCTGGTCTGCTTGTTCTTAAAAGTCGCATTATGTGATACCTTATTTGCGGTATGTGCTCCCCACTGTGCTGTTTGTCACTCGTGGGAACTGGGCCAAGGTTATCATGTTGTGCTTTGTAACTCTTTTTATGATGTGATAGAATTGCTGGCTCTGAAATTAATCTGGTGTTTGTGCTCGGTCTTGCCATCATCTCCATACTTTGAGAGAATCTATCAGAAACTATTAATAATTATACCTTTTACCTTTCCTTCTTGGAGACCCAATCTGTGGTGGAGATACCTCCCTTCATCTTCCCCTTTTGTTCCAGGCTAGTTACAACAGCTCCTGAAAATTTTGAATATATTTGGGATGTTGAAACCAGCATGTTTGTATTGCTGTGTTGTCCTGAGTGGGTTCCAGGTCTTGTTTAACAATAAACAACTATTTAAGAATACCAGCCAGTGGTCTGCCCTGAGGCCAGATGGTTATGAGTGGCAGGGTGTGTGGAATAGTATGGGCAAGTGCCAAGAGCTGTGGGCACTTCCAGCGTTTTGGAACTTCATTCTTGAACAAGTGCAGAATCTGGAAAAGCTAGTAAAATATTTGGAATAGGTGTGCTGTCACCCTGGCAATTTCAGAGAGACAAAAATCACTGCAAAGTGCTGGGCCATGGCTGAGGCCTTCCAAGCCCTGTTTGACCATATTTGTTAGAGAGAAAAAGGTCTTTGGATCAGACAACAAAACAACAGCCTGCTCCAATCCCTGTGACAGGCACTGCAGCTGAACCTGAGAACAGCCTGTGCCCCTATACACAAGAAGAAATGGAGCCATTGTTTTTGGTAAAGGAGGACTCAGCAGACCATCACAAGAACATGAGGAAGAGGCAGGAAAGGAGGTAACCATTCAATCCCTATACCTGAGTGAGCTGCAGGACATGCAAAATATTTTAGCTGTCAATCAGATGAGCACATGTGGCTGCTCTGATGGTGGGGTGATGTGGTTAGTAACCTTCAATTAGAGAGGAGGAGAGCCAAACTGGTGGGGTCATTTTGTATGGAAGGGGGCATTGGTATGGCACTTGGAAAAGGGGGGCAATTCCTCAGCCTCTGGAGGCAACTCCTGTCAAGGGCGAAGGAAAAGTTATCACTTCAAGGAAGATATTTATGTCACTCAGGAGAATGGACTACCATGGAGGGAATACCATGAGGTATTAGCCAGTGCCTGAGGGAATTATCCATGCTAGAGATGATTTATTATCACCCAAACAATGTGCAGCCACCCACAGATCCAGAAGAAGTCCAATTCACATGTCCCCTGGGGCAGAATCTGCGTGCATATAGCACGAGACAGGAAAGGTGATGGTGTATTGGGAAGTGTGGGACTTGGGCATGACATTAATGGAGTAGAATAAGGGGTGGGTACTGTCCTGGTTTCAGCTGAGATAAGGGTAATTTGCTTCCTAGTACCTGGTACAGTTCTGTATTTTGGAATTATTATGACAATAATGTTGATAACATGATGATGTTTTAGTTGTTGCTAAGAACTGCTTACCCTAAGTCAAGGAGTTTTCAGTTTCTCGTGCTCTGCCAACAAGGAGGTGCACAAGAAGCCTGGAGGGAACACGGCCAGGACAGTGCTATTTAGCCTAAGAGTGTATGGGGATACAGCTGCTGAAAGTTTATTTGAAGGAGCTTTTTTGAGTCCTCAGGATGCTGGGATGTGACTGGCAAAGGAACTTATCTTTACTAGGTCTTTTTACCTTCATTTTGCCTTCTTGTGAAAGACTCCCTCTTAAAATTGTGGTGGGGTTTTGAAGGCTTGGAGAGTTCTCCACCATCTGCCTTCAAAAATCCATAATTAAGCTGCAAAGACTTAAGGACCGACACTAAGATAGCACAGTCTCAGTGGCTCTGACAGATAAAGATGGAGAAATGCCAAATTATGAGAACTGTGGGTGAGGTCCTGTCTCTGAAGTACTGTTTTATTGTCTCCTGCTGACAGAATCCTGGGGAGGGGAGAGGCAAGGAGACCTTTCTGACTGTAGTTGCTTGTCCTTTGCAGAATGCCTGTTGGAAGTGCTGCTGCTGTGGATTGTGATCAAAAAATGTCCCTCAGCTGCTGCTTGGAGGGAATGGGCAACAAAAGAAAGGTAAGTGACTAAAGAAAGGCATGGGATAAGGAAAGAGCATATCTGGAAGGAGAGACCTAAAGTTGTAACTGCAAATGACAGTGACAGAATTTTAACATGTTAGGGTAGGGGCAAAGAAGTACTTACTATTTTACAAGATAATTTTTTAAAAGATTGAAACAATTGTTTATACAGTTTTCTGTATACCCTGTATATATACCCCTTGTTATACTTTACATCCCCCCCCACCAAATGATTAAAATAATGCAATCTGAAATATCAAAAATATATATAAAAACTTCTAATAAAATGTCAGTTCAATGGAAAAATTATCAACTTGGTTTGAATTTTTTTTTCCAAAATTGCTGATCAAAAACCCTTGAAACTTCTTACTGTATTCCCTGGTTTTGCCTACTGGAGTGTAGGATCATTCCCAAATTGTTGTCAATGCTAGTGTTTGTCTAATCTACTATTTTGCCTATAAACTGAGTTTCAGAGACCAGTTAAAAGTTTTTCCTATGGTTGAACTTCAATGTTCATAACTTAATTTTTCCTTGATATTTGTGTAGTACTCTCTTGTATCTCTCTAAATGATTCTGCTTACAAACCAGTGTAGTGTTTGCACATTTTAAATATTTGTTGTAGATGTAATTGTAATTTGATGTCATTTAATCAACACTATACATGTATTTTCTTTTAGTTTAGTCTCCTCTAATTATTTTTTCAGCTTTTCTTTGAACTTAATCCAATTTTTCTATGCTTTTCTGGTAATTAGGTGCTGATAGCAGAAGAGTGTTTGGATAAATTCCACCTGTTATGTGAAGAATCATCTCCTTTTATGTCTTCAAACCTGTGTCTTACTAGCTCTCGTTAATGCCCCTAATTCTTCTGTTTGGAAAACCAGTGACCACTTGATTTCTAGCCACCTTCCCACAGGTAGTGCAATCATTTTGCATTTTGTAACCCCTTCATGGTTCATTTATTTTGACTTCCCAAACTACTTGCCTTGTTATTTTTGTGTAGGAAATAAGTTAGGTTTGTTCTGCTCGTGGTTTCCGGAGCAGTGGTTTTCTTTCCTTAGCAATAGAGCTGTGTCTGCTTTTCTCTAAACTTCTATTATTTATTTAGTTATAGATTCATTGCCTAACAACTTTGGCACTTGTTGATGCTTGACCTTTATCTATGATTATGGACACAGTTGACCTCTTAAAATAATGTTAGTGTGTCAAAGTGAAGATCTTAAAGGAAAAACAGTTACAGTTGCCCGGGCAATAGTAACTTTGAGACTTCCTTCACTTGTATGATGATTACACTCATATTTTAACTTTTTTTTCTTTTACATAGGATTTTGTTTCACTAAATACATGAATGGATAATACCAAGCAACAGAAAAACTTCCACATCTCTTCCTCAGCATTTAGCTGCATCATCCTTATATTTTAAAAACAAGGAAAATATGTGAGAAAGGACTTTTAATGAGATAACAGACTTTTACTGACAATTGGGATAATGTCTGCCAGTGTGGAAACTCCAGCGCTGCTCTGGCCTTCAGGAATGCACACTTTCTAAAGTGTGTGCTCGCATCACACCCCTGAAAGTCAGCACTTCAAGCAAGACACACCCAAACTGAGGACTGCAAAATATTTCTGTCTTGAAGGCAGGGAGGGAAATCTGGAAACTTCTGTGAAATCTATGGAAGAGTCAGGCATGGAAGTGAGTTCACCTGTCTGAATTTCTGCTTCCTAAACTTGACCTCTGCTCTCACCCTGAAGTCCCTCTGCCAGCCTCCTGTAATGCATGAAGCCATGTAGAAAATGAGGCAGGGACAGAATCAAGACTATTAGTTGCCCCAGTCTGTGTGTACATACCCTTCTTTTTGTGAGCTGTGCCAGACCCAGGGGAATATCAGAAAAATCAGGATTTGAATGTGTAATTTAAACCAAATTGTTCTCCTTGTGCATGGTGAACGCTATTCTTGCTTAGGCAAGAGTCTTAATTCTGGATTTGTAAAGCCTTGAGTGCTAGGTCCTAAAAATTACTCTTCAAATGTTAGTTTAGAGAAAGAAAGAAGGAAACAAGCAAAATTCGACAGTTCATTAGAAGATGGAAATTTGGCTTCTTCTCATTGCTTTTAAATATGATTCTAACACTGGTTTCTGGAAATCTTTTTAGTCAAACAAAGGTTAATATCTTCAGAATCTGTCTACCACTCTTTGTAAACCAAACAGGGGAAGATGATGCGGCCTGTGACACACTGAAACCCTGTGATATGCACTACACAAACCCAGCAACTTTTATTGTGTTGATTCTAAGGGTCATCCTGAGGTTGTCCACAAAACCACCTGCAACCACGTCTCTGCTGGCAATGAGCATGCAAGGGAGGCTTGAGGTGAGCCCAGCTTGTGCCATGCATGATGTGCAGATCTCTCTGATGGGATGAGTGTGTATAGCTGTGTGTTGGACTGGCAGCATGTGACTCTCTCCTTCCTTCCTTCCCTCCTTCCTTCTCCTTAATACATCTTTCCCACTTTAAAAAAATACTCTCCCTTTCTGCTTCTTATCAAGCTGACCATTTATTGTGAGTTGGACAATGTTATGATGTGAGATACATTTTGTTATTTTCTTTTCTCCCACCAGACATTTCATCTCTCATGCTGCCATTCTGTGATGATTGTATGCTCAGTCTGTGCATGACTTTGCATGTGCTTACACATTTTTACAGCTCCCCCTTGCCTGTAAACCAGTGCCTGCTGAGTGCTGCATCCCCTCTTGCCTGCCTTCCCTGAGTGCCTGTGGAGTTGTGTCCAAACTGCTGGAAGGGGCAGTCCTGCAAGAAGAACAGGGGAGGGCAAAACCAGTCAGTAGGTGAGTATCAGCCAGTGCAGCAATCAAGGAGACGGTCTATGTAAATCATGCAGTTGGTTTTTTTGGGTATATTTTCAAAAAAAGCAGACACCACAGTAGCAGAATGGACAAATTTGCAGATAAAATCTGTATCAGTTCCATGTACAGAGTAATTCCCTGAGATGGTAGGGATTTCCTTTATCTCACAGGGGATTATTGTATAATAGACAATTACATACAATTGTATACTGTATAATATTTTATCAAATGTCAGACAAGAGCCTTAAAACTTTACTCTCAATGAAAGATTATAAAGGTTCTGGGCAAAGGGAGAAAAATTAGCAGGTGATTTAGAAGCATTTAGAAATCAGATGTTGAGGAATCACAGAGTAGTTGGACAAAGAAACAAAACCTGCATCTACAATGGACTGTCATAAGCGTTCTGTGTTATCATTTGAATTGAGATAATTTAAGGAAGTATCTGAGAAAGGTTATTCCTTCCAGATCATAGTCATAGAAGGATGCCAGGACAACTGGGGAAATTTTGTATTCAATGGAGTTTGTAAAAACAAAGAAACGAACAAGACCCTTTTTCTATTTTGTGAACTTTTCATTAACAAGTAATTGTAACACTGGGGGTTTCTGCAGATTTTTTTTGCACTGTAGATTTTGGCCATCCTTAATAGTTCCACTAACGTGTTTATTTGTTCATTGCTCATGGTTCTGCTATGATGAAAGAACTTGATCTTTTGGCATCCAGTAATTTTTTGCTTTGATCCTGTAACCAAATGATGCTAGCCAAAAAATTATTTTAATTTTGTCATTATTTCACACAGTATACTTGTTATTCATTTTGGTTTTGGCCCACACAGCATGGAAACTTAACCCAAATAACCAGTAATGTCTTTGCAATAATGTCAAGCAATATTTGGCAATTATTTCACTGTATGTTTTAGGAAGGAGTTTGACACTGATCTGATTTCAAATGGGAACAATTGTGAGTTTATGAAACCAAGCATGGAAATATAAACTATAAATATAAACCAGTCATCTCTGGCAGGAACACAGCAATTATACTCTTCCAATAATGTTTCGTTTCAACTGGAAATCAATACACAACATGTAAGGGGTGAATAGGAGGCCAAATAGTTGCTACTAAAAAAGCTAGAAAGTGGTTAGGCAAGACTTTGTTTTGACCTTTATATTTTGTCTTAATTCTGATTCATGTTAGAGTACTTAACTGGACTTTACAGCATCCTTGAAGTCATTCAGCCTGCTGTAGAATAACTAAAAGAATGTTGATTGATGTGTATTGCTGTATTGGAAGCCACTGATATACTGTTAGTACAAAGAATGTTGTAAAGGGAGTTATATACAAACCTTGAGCTTTGTATCAAAATGAATTTTAAAAATCAAGTTTTGATTTTGCTAAATGAAGAAAAAAGCAATTATTCCAAAACACAAGCATCCTATAAGTACAGGTGAGTCTAATAAGCAGGGTAGGAAAACAATACATTGCTTATGGAAAAAATGGTTGCTACTACCTGACTGAGGACACAATCTAGGAAAAAAATTATGAAGTAATATAATATCAGTCTCAATAGTAGGTCTGTAATGGTTAATATTATTGACATGTAAGAGCTAGGAGTTTTTGGGACAGAATCAGTTAAAGATATTTGGTAAGGAGCAATGATAGTTTACAGGTTTTAGTCTGGTTAGATTGGATTTAAAATCTCAAATCCTTATTTCATTTTAGGACTAGTTTACATGTCTTCATCAATTTTAATAGCTGGGTAATGTTATCCATTTTTTATAACATAAACATAGAACTGAAAAGATTGATAATATCAGCGTCAACTATGTGATGGGTTCTGAGTCATGAGTGTGGTGGTAGATGATGGCATTGTTGTTATTGTTATCATCCTCATCATCATTGCCATCATCCTCATCATATCAGATTTTCACAAGATCTCTAATCAAACTTGTTTAATCTGGATTTAGGTGATAATACTTTCTGCCAGGTCCTAGTGATTAAGCATAGTGGGAATAAGTACATAAACTACATTTCAGTTGCATTTTCCCATGGATACTTAAAGTTTTATTTCACATAGGATAGTCCTAAATCTGCCAAGATATAAGAATCGTTAGGGAATTTTCTGTTTCTCATTGAATTCTGTGATAACCTGAGAAGAAATTGCCTGGACTGTGTTCTTTTCATATCACAAAAACTCAGAGGTGGAGTGGCAGTTCCACAAATAAATATGCAGCTTCAACATAAAAGAAACTTCTGGAAAAATCTGAAGAACCATTTGCCAGAGATGAAGTATTAGATGGTAGAAGTGCTTCCTTGATTTTGTTGCACAAGTCCAGGTCTGTTTCAGATGCAAGAAAAGTTCAATTTTAACAAGATGTCTCCAACCACAAAACCAAACACTGTACATGAATTATTCGTTATTTAAGATAACATGCAATAAACCATTATGTCTGTGCAGACATATTTAAAATGAATTACAAAGAGCTGTTATTAAAAAGTTTTCTGAAAGAATGGAC
This sequence comes from Rhipidura dahli, assembly GCA_013399225.1. Taxonomy (NCBI): domain Eukaryota; kingdom Metazoa; phylum Chordata; class Aves; order Passeriformes; family Rhipiduridae; genus Rhipidura; species Rhipidura dahli. The sequence continues at coordinate 765,278 of VXAC01004734.1, read as the reverse complement.
ATTTCTGATTTGCTCTGTAGAGGAAAATGCTATCGTATTACCCAATAAAAACCATAATTATTACTGATAGCCCTAACCTCTCAGTTTTACTTGGCAAAAAGAAACATGGAGTGTTGTGCCTGTTACTCTTTCCCTTGCTCCTGAATCTCCACAAGAATGTCTGGCTGAGGTGGCTACATGACATTTTGGTGTGAACAGCACCACATTTTCTCCCACCATATCCAGGTAGCTCATGTATGCAGGTCACATGTTGCTCTCACTGGTTTTTGGGGTACCATTCTCAGACTCCTATCAGCCACATACATTAGGGAAGTGGGAAGAACTTAAACTGCCATTCTCAACAGGTGCAGATATTTATTGGTGAAATCCCCCAAAATACTGATTTTCTGGCTTGCAATGTGAAAGACACTACTTTTACTTTGTCATTTAACTCAACACTCCAAAGTTGCAGCTTCTGCTTTCTAATAGATGAATCCTAAAGAGGAATTATGAACATGTTAAAATCTACTGTAATTTCTCTCCAGGCATTCGTTGTGTGCAAGAGAGATGGATAAACAATTTTCACTAATAATCTGAATCACATAATATATATTATAATGAATTCTTAAAAGAATATTTGGTAGGTTTTATTTTTATTCATAACTGCCATTCTTTGTCATAAAAAAGCACTTTTGACATATACTTAGGGCCAATTCAGTCTTGCCTTTTCCTTAGCTCAGAAACTTGTCTTTGAATGTGGAGAAAATGCAATAGGTGGAAACTTCCTAGAACTGCAAATTACCTCAAATTCGTTGCGCCCAGCCTTTACAAAAGCTAAAATTCTTTCAGTAAAGTCTATGGGTTGTTTTTTAAATTGCAGACACTGAATCTCACATAGTTGCATGGTGAAGGGACAAGAGAACTCATGAACTGCTGGAAGAAAGGAGGTTCTGTAAGGAGTTACCTATTTAAATATTTACTTAAATACTTATAGTTTTGAATGTTTCCATTTCCATATTACAGAAGCACATTAATTATGTTAAAATACAGTAAGAGGGGTAAAACCAATCTACTTTCCCTAATTCTGAAGAGCGGAAATTGATGGCTGTCTTGGTGGACTTTTGCTTTTTTCAGAGTCTCCCAGAGGATGTTGCAATGGTCAAATGTGGGAATTGCTCATAGCAGAACTGATAAAGGAAATGATTTATGAATCAAAGGCATTGCTGGACAACAAATGATCTGTCATTTTTGTTAGACCTATTTTTAATGAGTGTCTTGAGCTCTTAAATGGGACTTCACCACAAAAAACCTTTTGGGATAGTCTTTTGCAAAATGGTGAATATCCTCCATTTCCTCCTTAGTTTTTCTAGGATTGTTGTGTTTCCTCCTGCACGCTTTGTAAGTCTCAGGGTGGTGAATGCAGTATTCAGCTATTCTGGCATCCAAACATTGCAAACAGTATGTCTGTGCTCAGAAAGTCTTATTTTTAAGTGAAGTGTTCTTTTACTGATACCTTGTTTAATATAGTCCTACCAATTCAAATTCAAGTTGATGAATATTCTGAAAATATTTGCATAGAAACACTTCAATTTTTATCCTGTCCTGGTGAAGAAATCCTTGCATTAAGCAAGTTTATTTTCTTTCAACCCTCCTCCAGTCTGCTGAAAGTCAATGGGCTGGTGATGTTGCAGTAAGTGCTGTTCTTGCTGCCAGACTGAGGAGAGGTCTGTCTACAAAAGCCCTCTCCTGTCTGCAGTTCCGTGCATGTGCTGCCATCTCTGTCTCTCCCTGGGCTGAGAGAAGCTTCTTCAGAAAAGAGATCCATGTAGGCCACTTGGCAATCTCTAAAAATGCCCAGTGCTGAGATGTATTCAGGCTCTGTCCAGATTGATTGCTTGGGTGTTGTGGCTGGCCTTACTTGCAGCAGCAAGTTCTCAAATGTATTTGGTAATCCGGTCAGAGCTCGAAGCTTGGGGTGTGGAATTTAATAGTTGCTGTTCTAATTAAAATTGCTGCATCAAATCTCTTTGTGACCAACCACGGTTTTCTGATGAATGCTGAAATGAGGCGCTTTCTTTTTGAAACTTCTGACATGCAATACCTGAAATAAAAGCCTCTAGTCAAAAAGGACATATTACTATTACAGATATTTATAATTGGGCTCAGTTAAAAACAAATATTAAATTGCTACATTCTGAATGTAAGTTTTGGAAAAACCGAGGTGAATTCCTAAATAAGGTAGATTGATTCCCCCGAGGGACTACCTGCATTGTGTTAGTTCCAGTGTGGTAACTTGTGTTATTTTTATGTGCTACTCAAAATATTTTGTAAAATCTTTTCCCCAGCATATTTCAATACAAGGATCAGTTGTCTGCAAAGGTACAAGTGGGCTTCTTTTTGCAGTACTTTGGATAGGTATTTGTCATAACTCTAGGCTCTGGTACCAGTTCTAAAGAGTGGAAAGGAAACATGTCATTGCTGAATGAGAAGTGTTAAAAACCAAATCAATTAGCTGTAAGCATTAGGCATCCAATTCAGCTTTTATATATACATCCTTTATGTAGTCCTCAAGAACAGTTTTCCTTAGATGCAAAACTGCTGTTATAATACTTGTCTATGATGTGTAAGCTTGACAGACAGAAGAACTAAAAATGTCCCTTGTGTTGTGTGAAAACACTTGGAGAATACTTGGAAAGATGTACACTTGCAAAACAATTGCTTCTTTGTTTCTTGCAAACTTCAGTAAACTTGAAATTCCCCAGATGTCAAATAACTAAATTATTTATTACTTAGAATTCATAGTCTTCTTGCCTTCTTATGCTCAGGTTTTTTTTTGGTTTTTCAGGATTTTTTTTTTAATATTTCAAGAAATGTTAAATCAGCTGACAACTATTAATGGACAGTTTGGAAATATTTATACAAGAGTACCTGTGTTTCATGGTCTAGTAGTGATAATCAGAAAGATGGCTCTTGTGCTCAAAGGTAGAGAAATGTTACAGAGAAATGAATTTGTTTTTTCCAAATAATGTGTTTTTACAAGACAAACAAGATGCTGAAGTTTATAGAAAATCCTTATACCTGCCAAGAGATTTGAGATTTCATGAGCTTTTAAAAATTTTTTTAATAACCAAACAAGAAATTGTGGAATCGCACCACAGTAAAAATTGTAATAACTTTTATGACATTCAAACCTCTGCTAGTAATTCTAGTTGAATGGACTGCTTAAAAGGAGTTATTTTTTAAGATGATTTCAAGGTTTTTGGAAGAGACTTATGCTGTGGCATTGTCTGTCCATCTGCCATTTTGACACTATTATCTTTCCTTCTATACGGGAAAAATCAGGGGCTGCACGGAGGAAAGAGACTCAGATTTGTGTGCTGCTGAGGAAAGGGTAGGCAGAAAGCAAACACTCCATATTTTACTGGGCAGCAATGGGCAAAGTCTAACTTTGCACTATTCACGTTGCATATGCTCTCTTGCTGCACTTATGGGTTGAAGGGGACCATTTTTCATTAGTTCTGCTACTCACAGAAGAGCTCATTTGACTGGCACTGGTATAGCTACCCTAGCTCCAAAAGACAGGATTTTGAAAACTAATATCATATGCTTTATTAAACTCAAGTCTTAAGTAAGGCTATATATAATCATTTTAATTTCTGAGGCTTCACAAGTAATCCTACTTAAATAAATAAAGAAGATTTATCATAAGTTGTTAGAGCCATTTTTCTTGATTATCACTTACTGAGGCTTCAAAGTACTCACTTCAAAGTGCTTAGAAGCCAAATATTGGGGTTTTTTTTCTTGCCACAGCATCCAGTAACCTAATAAAAGACAGATTATACTGATTTACTGTGAAGTACAAGGGATAACTAAAATATTAGGGTTGTTTTTGTATGTTTGCCCCACAGGTTTGTGAGTTATTCCAGTGCTACAGGCAATGTAGGTAATTTTATATTACAGGTACAGAACATTCATGTTTTTGAAAAATAATATTTGACTTTAGTATGACAAAGGACATGAAAGAAAGGGAGCTTTGCCTTCAGGCTTGAAGCCCCAGGGACACATGGCCATTTGGCATTTCTGCCAGAGGAATCCCTCTAAAGACAGAGTCACTGGAGAAGCCCTGTCCTGCATGGCTTTTGGCAGGTGATCATGAGGGTGCTGCCCTCAGGATGCAATGCTGTCTTGCAGGCAATCTGCAGGTGGCCACTCTGGTTGTGCCTGATGTGCCAGCAGGCTGCTTTAGGCCACTCTGAGCCCCTGGGCATGCCTGGTGTCCCCCTTGCAGCTCTTCTGTGGAGACAGAGATTTCTCAAAGCATCCTTCAAAAGTCAATCTAGACCTTTCCCTTGGCTTGACAAAATGGTTTAGGTCTGAGGCCGTGGATTTCACTCCTGGAGAAAGTTTCAGTGGCAATTTTTTTTTTCCTTTAGGTGAGAATCTAGAGCCCATGGAGGGCTTTGAAAGGAAAAGCAGTGTCATTTCATTCTGGTTTAACCTGACAGTCAGTGTAATGGGTGCTGAGTGTCTGGTGTGGCTGAGAGAGTTGGGCTGATGCACTTTGAACTCGCTGACCCAAGTCAGGCATCAGTTAAAACTGGCAAAGCTGTTCTTGCAGTGGCCAAACTTGGAAGCTGAACATATAAGAAAGAACTTTAATTAAATCAGGATGGGACAGAAAGGTTACCTAGTGACTGAAGTGATAGGAAATACTCTTGCTATGTAGTGTTCTGATTTCAGTAGCACAGCTGCACCATTTTGCACCCTTAAATTTTTTCTTGCTTCTTAGCAAACATTTGAAATCACCCAATTCTCTCAGTTATGCTAGAGTCATGGAAATAATTACGGGATCTCAGCATACCGAGAGTAAAAACATTAATTTAGGAAAATCATCAGCACCAAAAAATAATGTAAGAATTGTATCAGACTAGACTGACAGTACATAAGGATAATCCTCGATGTATATATATGTATATATCTGTATATATATGTAATATATGTAATATTTGGATTGCTGCAATGACTTAGACCCACACTCTTCAAAAGACTTCACTATATATTACGATTTTGAATACATCTGTGAGATATTATTTCTGTTATTTCTTTTATGGACCTTTTACATCACATTGACCCTGGATAAACAAAACATCTCCTCCAGTCACAATGGGAGGAATGGGTGGATGATGAAGACACCGTGAAGTCCAGCCTGTGTTTCAAAAAATATAATGATTCGTAGGTAAATTAAGTAATTGCTGATGCAGGTATCTGTGACAAAATTTGGAATAAAGCTCAGGTGTGAGTCCTGGTTCTTGGTATCATTGCTATTATATACAACACATTTGCGGGATAGAAATTTGGTGGTGTTTAATACTTCATCTCTAATACCCTGATGGTTTGGAAGGCCATGTAAGTTTTCTGGAGCAGGTCTGCAGAACTGCATGGAAATACAATGTTTGTGAACTAACATGGTGGATGTTGTAGTCTGCCATCAGTACCTTCTGCTGCAATGTTTCTTCCTTGCTGTGTGACCTCACATGACTGCTAACTCCCCAGCATGTGACAAGTCCCACATGGATGGTCCACAGGATTCCAGGAGTGGTTCAGTGCTCCAGAGAAGTTTGGGAATTTTGATTTATCCCACAGATAGAAGGAGACTATCAAAGTTTTGTACTGTTTTATTGTCTGGTTAATTGCTGACGATGTTTGTGGAAGAATAGGTTCACTGTCTTTTTGGTGCGATCAAATGCTTCTGAGCTGGAGACAAGGATAAGGGAGAAGAAGAATGAAACAACAGTCCCCATTCCCCACCCCCCTCCCCCCTTCTTTTAGCAGTGTATTTTCATTCTCAATTAATTTTTCAACTTCATAAAGAAAGCTGGGATTGGATCTGTGAAAAATCTTCACAACTTTCTTCCCTTTCCTGCAAAGTTAAGGTTGTATCTATGCTCAGAAGAATGCAAAACTTGAGGGCTTGGTTATATCTCATGGTATTGTTTTCTGATTTTATGATACTTCCTCCCCCTGGTGATGTTGAGAAATTTGTATTATACTCTAGGAAATAATAAATGTTCTGTTGTATGTTTAGTGGACTAGACATGTTAGTCCTTGTCTTGGCATGTTGTAGAGGGAATAATATGATGTCAGCTATGGAAAATCAAAATATACTCACTTGTAGATATTTGTAAATCTTCAAACCAAGAGCACTGTAACAAATAAGGCAAATAGCCTGGAACTGTGGACCAAAGCCCTACTTCAGGAAGTTCCTTCTTGCAAAGCCCTTTTCCTCTCATAGCTTCTGGTTTGTGCCAGTGGGCAGCCAGCAGTATTTCAGCAGCCAGCCGTATTTCCTTGAACACACAGGTTTGAAAGGCCTCATATAGACTGCTTTTTTCACTGTCCTGGCCATGAATCTGTTTTATCAATGTGGATTAGTGGATTAGTTTTGTGCTTGAAAACGATCAATTTCATGCAGTGAGACACAGTGGAAGTTAGGCTGAAGCTCAGTGATGGATGGTGTTTTGTTTTCACTCTGCTGCTGTGATGTCTTGGTCCCTTACAAAAAGAGAGTGATGGATTCAAGTGGAGACCTGTCATTCCTGGAGATCATCTTGAGAGTGTAGGAGAAAAAAGCTTTTATACACATTGTTTGGGCAGAGGAGGGATGTCTGAGACCAAAAGCTGTCCAAGGAGCAGATAAATGGCTAAGGAGAGTGGGAAGCAAACACACAACTAGGCCTAAGTGATTCTCAGGATCAGGGGGGCACAGCACAGAGTTGAAGCTCCACCCTCAAGAAAATAGATTGTTAGGCTGCCAAAAAGCCTAAAAGAAAGGATGTACTTCAGGAGAATAAGATAATCAGAGGACCTTTGGTTGCAAACCGTTTTAAAATTTCATTTCTGTCTTACCTAATTACTTGATTTTTATTCATTGTAAAAAGTTAACTCTTCTTGTTTGCATTTTACTAGAACCTGGTTTTTCACTTGAAAAGTCTTCCCATGTTTTTAGGAGTAAGGGAAGTTCTTATGCAAACTTTAAGCAAATCTGCCTTACAGTTCCTACCCAACTGGAAGTTTAGTCTTTGCTCATCTGAAAAGTGATTTCCAGAAACTGTGTCTAACTTTCATTTTTCTTACCACATGTAGACTTAATCATGACAGTGCAGGTTTAATTTGGAGGCTTAATAGTAGAATACAAAATCTGTTGGGGTTTTTTGTTTGGTTGGTTGGGTTTTTTGGTTTTTTTTTTTTTTTTCAGGAGGGGAATATGACCATCTTTTCTGTCCCTTAAAGGAGACTCCTTATTTCATTGGTTTGTCACATGAATCAAACATTTGCAGTGTGATGCTAAAACATATGCTGTTGATTAAATCTTGTTTTCAGTGTGGAACTTTTCCTGAAGAAATACAGGTACTATATAGAGCCATTCATATGTGACAAGAAATTTGAAACATCCTCTCTTCCAAGATTTATCCACAAGTAATACTTCTTGGTAGAACTACAACATGTAGTGTACATGATAATAATGTTTTTTCTTTCAGATGAGAAAAAAATTAAACAATTAAGTCGGAAGGGACATATACTTTCTGCCTGGCCACAATCTCAAGATGGGAAGGTATTAATGTGTCTGCTAGCTATTCATTAACACAGCTTCGAAAGGGCAAATCATCTCTGTCTATTGATTAATTTAAAAAGAAACAATGGGCCTGTGTTAGGAATAATTACAGATGGGAAAAGTGCATTAAAATGATTTGTCTTTTGAAAACATATGACCATTTATACTCATAAATCTAACACTGGCTTTGCAGAAGCTCTGGTAAGTTCCTGATCCCCTTCCACAGCAAAGTATGTTGTACAAAAGTTATTACTCAGATTAAAAAGAAAAGTGCAATCATATTTCAGTAACCTTTTTCCAGAGCTGCAGGAGATATTTCATCAGCATTGAAAATTTGGAACTACTGATGCATATCTCCACAAAAATATTATCTGTGCTGTTAGTTTAAGATAAATGTGTTAACTGTGCAGTTGAAGGGATCTTGAAAAGTTTCCTCACTATTAGAAGTTAGTTTTCTACATTAGGTGAAGATTGCTTAATTGCAATTTCTAATTTCTTTAAGGACGAGGCGTGATGCTTTCAATGACTAAATAACTACTTGAAAGGTTTTTTTAATGACACACTTAAAAATCATAACCTTCTCTTCTGTGTGTTGAAGTTAATGATGTCATACTTTCTCTGAAGGGTAATCTAGGAAAAGAATTGACAACTGATTCATGCATCACAGTCTAATTCTTAAATACACTTCACATAAAAGCAGAAAAAAACACCAAGCATTTCATTCACCTTTCAAATACCAAAATTTGTATGAAAGCCACAACAAACAAAATGAAACTTAAACTGAACCAGTTGCTTCCTCTGGAAAAAGCATTGTCCTTTCAGGAAATCACAGATGTTTGATGCAGACTGAGCTTTCAAGTCTGGTTAAGGAACCTTTGGCTGAAGAATTTGTGGAGGGCAAATGTCAATAATACGCCTGTGGCATGAGCCTTGTGTAAGGAAATTGTCTGTGGCTCTATCTTTAGGCTCTTGTTCTCTCTGTTTTTCTAAATTCATTGACTTTAATACACCCTCTGCTGACTTGAGTGCACACTCTGGAGAATACTTTACTTTTAAGAACAGATGGTATGGAAATGTTTAAAATATTGCTTCTGTTAAGCCCAGGCTATATATTAATGTTAACTTGAGCTGAACAAGTGAAAGGATGTGCAAATTGATTTTAAAGAATACCCTAAGAACTTATATATAAAGGTATTCACTAGTGGATTTATCTCAATAAGTTTAATATGATACTGTACTAGTGAAGGCACCAGGAATGCTGAATGAGAGCAAATGGGAATGGAAATAATGTATCCCTTCTCTATTATGTCTTCACTCATGAAAGATGATGAGCCAATTTCTGAGGCAATTAAAAGCTATGTTGTCAAGAATGTGGCATCCCATATGGATTTCTGGTAACTGTACTGCAGGTCCACCCTTTAATCATAACAGAACTCATCTTTTTAAGCTGCACCTTGTGTATAGGTATCCATATTAAGTGGCAGTAGTTTCAAGCTTGTTATATTACATTTTTGCTCTTTATAAAGCTTCTGCTCTTAAACAAATTGCATTTATTTGTTCTGGTCTTATCTTCTTTATATGGACATGTGCAGAGGCTTCATTTAAGTGTACAGGGAGAACAACTGAATTTATCTAGATAAACTTCATAGTTATATTTTCTAATTGATTGTTTTTTGGCTTATTTTGGGGAGATTCTTTTTCATAATCAGCTTCTAGAGCTGTGGTACTTAAATCCAACTTCTTTAGTCCAATTAAGGCCTCATCACTGCTGTCTAGACTGCAGTAATGATGTTGGTTATTTTCCTGTGATAACCCTCTTGATAGGCCTCAAAACAGCACTGGTCGTTTTTTTTTCCAAATAGCTGATGTTTGCTGACTGTACAAATAATGGACTATCAGCCATTGGATGTTGTCTGGTTTTTGCCATAATGGGAAACTGCATTAAAGATAAAAATCATCCTGTAAGTCAAGGGAAGTCTTTAGGCATGAAGACATTTTTCAGCCCTACTTTGGGAAACTGTCATTCAAGCTCTCCATATCAGGGTCGTGTCGCTCTAGGGATGGCTCCTGTTCTTCGTCCCTCAAGGCAAAATGGTGAAGGCAGGGGCTGTGGTCTGGTCAATGAATTGCAGGCTGAGGGCAAATTTACCTTCCTGTGAAAACTGTGGCTTAATACTTTTTCAACAAATTGGACATCAGCCTGAACCTTACCATATTATTTCTTGCTGTTTTACAAAAAGCCATCTTAGTTAGCTGAAACACCAGAAAGACCTATTTCTGGACACTAAGGGTTATGTATCTCTGTTACAAGTTGGACTGGTGTGATGTAAGATTGTAAGTGCCTTGTCTGGCACTTAAATGTCTGAGGAGATGGTTCCGGAGGGCGATTTGGCACAGCAAGGAGAATTTCTGCTGTATCCCTCCATAGCGTCAACATGTTCATCCTTTTCTTCATTTTGGAAATAGCCAAATCACTTTAGTCTGAAAACTAGTCTTAAGATAAGGGCAGGAAAGTACAATTAAACAGAGCTGTCAGAGGGGAAGCCATCTGGCATTGCTCATTGTCTTGGGGTCTTTGGTGAATATTTTTGCATGTGAATCACTCTTCTGTATAATTTTGTTACTAATATTGTTGCTGTTACTGTTTGTTCTCTTATCTCATTGCTGTTTCCAGTAAATTGTTCTTATCTTAGTTTGTGATCTTCACCTTTTGTGCCTCCAATTCTCAACCCCATCCTGCTGCAGCAGAAGGGGGAAGGGAAGGAGGAGTGAGAGAGTGGCTGGTGGTATGAGAGGGTCTCGGTGGGGGCACTGAATCAGGGTGTACCATTCCTAAACCATGACAGCTGCACAAATATTCTTTGCACATGTGTCTTTGGCTGGGAGTCTTATCTTTTGGTTACTTGTTACTGGTTTCTTTCCCCCCATTAGTATTCATGAGTTAATAAAGCAATAGATCACGATATATATGTATCTTGGATTACAATACTTGTTACAGCTAAGGAATCCACACAAAATCACATGAGAGGAAGAAAGGGACATGACCAGCTTTGAATGTGTACTTCCCACACAACAGAAACCCACAAATATGTGCAGTTGATGAGCAGCTAAATCAAGTGCTTTGTTGGTGATCGTATGGGCTTCATATAAGGTGCTCTGCTAAACTGGCACCCAAGAACTTTTGCTGTAAATTCTGCTAGGAGCCTGAATTTGTTTCAGACCTTCCAGGGTGCTTGGGACAGTAATCCTACAAAGAAGCAGATACCAGTCCCAGGGAATGGGACTATTACGCCAGACTGGGCGTAAGCACCTGGGCTTGAGTTTGTCTCTCCTGGCTGGTGGGCACGTCAGGCAGGGTCATAGAAATCAGTTCACTCTCCATGACTCTGCCAATGATCTTCTGGTGTCTCCTGGCAAATCACTTTGTCTTCCCCTGTAGTTCAAACAAGGAATGATGTTATCCTGGGGAAAAGTTTCACCTAGAAGAAACAGGAAGCTCACCGTAACAGTAAGGTTTGTGCTTGTGATGTTGCTATAGAAATTACCATAAGATTGTTGCAGAAAAATGGTTCCTTGCCCCTAAGCCATGCATTTCCTTTATGCTGGACCTTTCCACAGTAGTTGATCACAGATTGAAGCTGTTTTTAAAACAAGACAGGACTAAGTGGCTTCCATTAAGGTGTGTTCAGTCAGAGACATAAGTGGATAGAAATGGTGCACAATTCAACTGTGTTTCTAAGAGTATTCTGTATAGGATCATTTCTTGCTATCAAGGAATCTCTAAAAATAGAAGATAATGCTATTTAAATTTATTCTTATTGATGAGATTTATGCAAATGTAATTTTGTGGGGGTTTTTAAAATTTTCTTTGGGGGTTTTTTGTAGAATTGGTATTGCTCCAGGGAGAGAAATTATGTTTAGCTGTCTTGGTAAGAAACTGACTAGGTCCTGGCTAACTGGAATTTAAGCTATCAGGAGAAAGATTACTGGGCTTCAAATTAGAAATGCCTGTATATGATGCAATAAAGCAAGAAGCTGACAAAAGCTGCAGCTGATACTATCAGGAATGGCAGAATCACCTAGATTAGAGAATCAGGCTGTTTACGTAGCAGCACTGAGGCCTGTGGGAAGGACACTAAGCAGGAGTGGTTGGTGTTCATGTGGGAGAGACTGAGAATGGTGAAACAAAGGAGAGTGAGAAGAAGAAAAGGGAATATAATAGGTAGCAAGCTGTGATTACTGCTGTCTGGGGATACCTGTTGGGAAGTCTTGTACTTTATCACTGTGGACTAAACTAGGGCAATAAACCAAGCTTCTTCTCCTGACCATAGCACATGCAACAAACCTGCTTCCCCAGTGAGAAGGAACAGGGGGAGCAGCATGCTTTCCTTAGGCTGCCAGGGAACACCTGAGTCAGATCGGGCATCAAGGTATGATTGTGACTATGCCTGTGCCAGGCCTGAGGGTGCTGGCATTCTCCTGAAGACTTCCTGCCAGCATCCATAGGTGCCAATGTAAACCGTGTGCAATGAAACCCAGTAGTGGCTGTTGAGCTTGTTTCTTCGTGGTGCTGGTAGAAGGAACTTCAGCAGCTATATGAGATAGTGGGAAGGATCTCTGATCACTATCTGTTCCTCAGTTTGGCTAAATATAATTCCCCTAAAGCTAAGAAGGTTCATTAATGTACGATGTTTGGAAAGCACTGGTTCATCAAAAGAGCTCTGCAAATACTTCTGATAGGAGTGAGACTTGGAAAAATATGAGTAGAAGAATCAGCTTTGCATTGCTAGAATGCATCTATTGGTTTTTTCCTTTGATCTAGTTTAAGACTGATCTCAGGAGTCATTGCAGGAATCAGTAGATGCGAATTAAACCTTTTGTAAACTTCAGCCCAGGCAGTTTTAGCCATCCCTGTGTTGTCCTGCCAGCAAGCGAATAGGCACAGTTTGAAAGCCAATGGCCCCAACATATAGAGCTGGCCTGGTGGGGGACAAATGGTAGAGAGGCAGCCCTTCACTTTGGGACACTCTCAGTTATCACCAATAACTGTAAGAGATTTCTGCTCAAGCATTGTTTTGACTTTAGCTTTGTGAATGATCATATCTTTTGCTTGGGGAAGTGTCTGTAGTGGTGGCAGGTGTCCATAAGCATGCACTTGATACCTCCTGATGAACTGTGCACCTGTCCAGATGGTAATTTTGAACAGTGAGATAAAACTGTCAGCTGTGTATTTACTTGCCCTTTGAAAATCTCACTGCTAACAAGGCACTTTTCACCTGTCTGGAAATGATGGTAAAGATGGGGTGCAGCTGGGTGAAGCTCCTGTTTGTCCTGGCAGACCCATCTAAACTTTTGTGGAGAAAGCTGGAGATGGTGGTGGCAGCAAGACAAAGTGAGGCAGAAACTGCTTTTGGAATCTAAAATAGTTAATATTGCCAGAGATATCTCTGCCCTGGTTTACTCAAAACTAGACAGCATAACAATATTTTATAGTTTGAGGTGGACCATTTGAAAATTAATATTTCTCCTCTATGGATGGAGCAGAATTATTTTTTTCCCCTCCAAATGACCTAGTTTGCAGTTATCACACAGCCCTGTCTGCAGTCACCTGTGGGTTCATAAATGCTATTTACAATCAAGTATTTACAGCCTTGTTGGATAAGAGAAACATTTTTTCAAGACTTGGAAGACACTACTACTTACCTGCATCCACATTGTCTATGCTTGCTGATATGCCTAGATGCATGGAAAATTTATAAACTTTCATCATTGAGAATTTTGCCACTTCTGGCAAAAACTTGCTGAAATTAATTTTTTAAAAAATGTTTAGTGTGACTTTTGATTTGTGTTTAGTTTTAACAAAGTTTCTAGCTTTCCCTCTCTGCAACATTTTAAAATCAATTATAGAACTTCTCAAAATTTCAGTAAGTTAAAGAACTTGACAGTTTTGTGGAGGAATTCTCCCTCCTCCTGTCTTGTTCTGTCACTGTTGTGACAGACTGTAATGGCTTGTAGGATGGTGGGAGGCAACTTGGAAGAGCAGTGAACTCGAGAATATTGTGCTTATCCTCTGTGAGCTCTCATATCATGTCCCAGTAGATGGGTGGAATACTGCTTCTTGAGAGCAAACTTCTCTTTTGGAGATCAGTGTATCCATAAGGCTCCATAGTGATTTGTGCAGGAGCAGGTTTTGCTGGCAAGCAGGGAGAGCTACAAACTGGTTTACACTTTCCATCTGAGAAGAATCCACTGGTCAACAGATGGGAGTAGTGCCAGAGGATATCAGGAGCTGCTGGCTTGGTGTTTGGGGGCTAACTCTGGTGCATTTAACTGTGGAGGTATAAGGGATGGCTGGTCCCCAGCTGTATCAGTACCCAGGGATTATTGCTTCTGCTACAAAGGTAGCAAAGCAGGATTCACATCAGTTCCTTGGCTACCCCAGGCCACTATCTATTATTTCCATAAAACTCACCTCTAAAACAATTTATAAAACTGTTAGGTAGTGGACTGACAGGCAGACCCAGGTACTCTGCCACTGCCTGATCTATCGAGGTAGCAATCTGTGGCAGGGAGGTGCAGAAAAGAGGCATTCGACAAGCTACAGTGATATTTTTGACTCTGCTAAAAAAATCATCCAGAGTTTGTCTGCCACTCATCTTGGAAGAGGTAGAATCAAGGGAGAGCCTGGTAGTGAATGGGGGCCAGCTGGAAACCACTTCTGCCTTCTCCTGTACCACTGGCACACTTCAGAGTATGAATTTCCCAAAATAGATACAGGGTGTTCTTGAACATCCCTGCCACACTGACCTGCATAGTCGGAGAAGCTTCTGCCAGGGCTTGGTTGGTGCTATGAAGCTGGTTTTTTTACACTGGCTGTACATACTGATGTAACATAAGTGCTTTTTTTATCCATGTGCGTTAATTTTTGTAGGTGAGACTCTCACATCCCTTCAGATGAAGAACAATAATTAGCTCCTAAATTTTCATGGTTAGAAATTGAAATATAAAACATTTGAGTCAAGGATTGTCTGAAGTTTAGAACAAACAATTCTGGCTGTCTTGTCTTTGAACTGAATGTATGGATTAAAAGAAAATTATCAGGGGTAGAAAAAAAGGTGCATGTAAATGGGGAAACACAAGAAGAAAAAAGATAGGAGACAGACGAAATGCTCTAATGGGCAAGTTGGGTTAGAAAAACAGGTTTCAGGAGAAGGATGTGATGTGATCAGAAGTTCCCTGTGTAGGTCCAAAAGAACTGAGCTCAAAGGAAGGCTCTGATAGGATGGTGAAAAGGAGAAAGGCCTTGTTCTCTTACAGATCCATGTATTTATTGAGACATGAAGTAAGTAGTGGTGGAATCCATAACTCTGATTTGTTTTTTGTTTGTTTAGCTCTACTGTGTACCTGTAGAGTGCTGCAGGGCATGGTGGAGAGCTTGCACTTCAGGAGTAAGTTCTGGGACATAATATATTTCAACCCTGAGGGACCAGCCATGATTCCTATGGGGACACATAATGATTCCATCTTTTGGATGCCAAGGAGAGAATCCAGAAGCTGAAAACTAGAGACATCAGGTGAGTGTGCTGATCCTTCCCATATTCCAGAAGTTTGAGGTTGGAGGGAGGTCACTGGCTGGGTCTTGGCCTGTTTGGCTATGCACAGCTGTGTAGCAGTAAAGTCTTACTCTGTTCAGTGTCTTCCTCTGAAAATGTAAGTTAGGCCCATTTGCACCAACTCATAATTATTTTAGGTAAGACACTCCATGTTTATTCCTTATGGCTTCCTTTCCCAGATTTTACTTGTTGTGGCAAGGGCATGAGGCTGTTCCCAGGATCTCAGTAAGTTTGCATTAACAAACTTGTGATCCAGAAGAGAAGTCTTAGCTAGGGAAATGTGTCCTGGGCTACAATTTAAGTATTCTATTACCACCAGCTGTGGGCCATTAGCTGTTATCACCTGCTAACGACCCACCCCTGATAACAGACAATGGGCCATCAAGAAACCACCACGTGACTCATGGACATCTCATCCTATTGTGAGATGCTCCACTCAGGAGGGGGGAGCCGGGCATTCCCACCTGGATATAAGCTGCCCTGTCTGCTGGGTGACCAGAGGATAAGAGTTATCATGGACCTTCAGCTGGAGACCAGACCTTCCATTGGCTCATCAGTTTGACGGGATCACTTCATTTGGACTGCTGCGACCACCCTAATAGGGTGTCAGGTTGTATCTAACTTTGTCTGTGCTTTTTCCTTATATTATTTTACTTATTTCTAATTTTTTCTATTAATTTTAATTTTGACTTGTGATCTCTGACTGGTTTGTTTTCAAACCAATACAAATTGAGATATGGATGAGGGAGGCTCGAAAGACTACTGATAAAATGCCAAAGCACGGCCAGATATTGCCTGCACATATGTGTGTGTGTGTATAAAGTCCTGGGAAAACCTAGGACAGGAGTCCTCCACTTACCATACAGTGAAGGAGAGGACAGCTTGAACTGTGGTTTCACCATCGCAGATCATCCAAAATAACCTGAAGCATCAAGTGCTGGTCCTGTAAATGCCTTATCCCTCTCTGACAATACTCAGTGGTCCTTAGGATGGCCCCTGCTGCTGTCTGCAGGCATGTCCACTTAACCCTGATGTCTGAATCACAGTTTTCCAGGAATCTTCCTGCCTTTAGGGTGGTTTCCTGGAACTTGAGCACTAGAGACCCTTCTCTGAGTGAATTGACTTCTGTGGCCTACTCATGCTCACAGCAGCATAAAACTACAAGAAAATGGCAGTTTTGATAAAAAAGCAGCAGGTTGGTGAGCACTGAGCAAAGAGGAGCTTGCTTAGGCCTGCAGGGCTGCCTTCAGTTGTGTAGGAAATAAAGTTAGTTGTCATCTGGCCTAAGTTAAATGGATGACCTCATGAGCAATAGCGTGTTTAATCACAAAGCCACTAGAAACATCTTGACATGAGATGGAATTGCTTTGTCAGAATTTGTTCTAAAGGGATTGGGAACAGAAGCAGCGAGGATAAAACATGCCATCAGTACAGAATAAACCTTGCTGTGTCTCCTCCTTCCTCACTGGTTCATTGTGAAACAGTGGAACAAAATTGCTGCCACCTGAAAGGCACAACCTGCCTTGAAAATTTAGGTCAATCCCACAATAGAGAAATGGGAATCATCACAAATATTTCATTGCAGAACCCTCCTTCATGTCTGAGGTCCTAGGTGAGATTTTCAAAATATATCTGAATGAATTACCACTTGTGTGGTGGCTGGAACTCTGAATTAATCGAAGAACCTAGTGATTATCTCCAGTAAAGCACAAAAAAGGGGAGGGAAGAGAAGGGAAGGGAAGGAAAAAGGAAAGGAAAAATGAAAGGGAAAGAAATACAGTCTTCCAAAATCTCTCAAAGAAACTATCATTTTCTTTCTATTATTGTTCTCTTGGAAGAACTGCTCTTGAGTGACTAAGTTAAATAACACAAGCAAAAGATGATGATTCATGCTGCTTTTTCTGATAGTTTCTAGTGTTCAAAAGCCAGTATCACAGCTGCAGCTTTGAATAAATGCGTGGGTAAAGGAATAAAATTATAGTAGGTATGTTAGCGTAATGTTCCCAATGTGCAGCCTGTGTATGTGATTACCTAATATTCCTTACCAGCTGTTTCTTAACATTAGTCATAGTGATCTAAAACAACCACCCTCTCTTCATTTATCTCAGTAAACATTGTTCTTTTTTGAAGAGGTAAGCTGTTTAGGAACAAAAGTTGTTCCCGCCTCCCCTTCAGCTTTTTCATCTGCATGTCGTAATCATCTTGAATTGGAAACAGCTATAGCTGACGGTGTAAGTAATAAACAGTGAGGAAATATTTAAATATGGTAATAGCTATATTTGAGTAGAATCATGAATGTGTTTCCTGGTAGTGTCTAGAAAATGCAAGGCTCTGTTCTCATGCCAGGACAAAACTAAGATAAGAGGAGGAAATGCTTTAATTTTCTTGTTTAACACCACACTTCTGTCTTTCCAAATGGAATCAAGATATCCTCTTCAATTCAGTGTTTATCTTCTCATTTGAAGCTGCTTGTACTGTGCAAACATTTTGGTTTTATTTCAAATGTGCTCTGTCATAATTCATAACCTGTTCATGCTAGCACTTTCTTAAGTGTCTGCCCTACTTACTGATGGTGAGCAGTGCTTTATTCCTGCAAAACTCCCACGAAACTCAGTGGGACGTGTTTCCATATACACTGGGATGCATTCAGTGGAGGAAAGTGCTGCTTGGGGTGAAGAGGATCTGCTCAAGGTCTGTCTGAAGAGGAAATGACAGGAGTGCTTGTGAGACTGAGGAGAGGCAGCAAGTGGATCTCATCACTCTGTGGCTTCAAGTGCACTCTCTAGGCAGGGTGGTGACCTTCCGTGACGAGGCAAGCTGCAACCCAAAACCTCTCTGTAGCTGAAACCACAAGACTTGTTCCTTTCTCCAGAAGAAGGCCAGAGTCAAGACATGAAAAGATAATGGGTCATAAGCTGATCATAAGCAACCTGGGCTGGACCATGTGATCTCTAAGAGAGCTTCTTTGTTTTTGTGTTACGTCAGTGTAAGCAAGACTGGAATTTTGTCCAGCATTTAAAAGCAATCATTTCTCAATGATTTGTCTAAGGAAAGACCATATTAGTCAATATTCTAGTATGTGTATGGTACTGAAGTGAAAGCTGAAATTTCCTCCTTGATCTTGAGCACAGAACTGATTGGCAGGAATTCTTTCTTGTCAGCTGTCAGAAACAAGAAAGATTTATGCTCCTTTGCAAAAATAAAGCATTCATGAAACAGAAATCTATTCTATCTGAAAAAAGTTTATGCATAAGTATTTAGGAGAGGCTATTTAAAACCCTGAACAAAAAGAAACTCAAAGGATTAACCAATGTGGAGAAATAATCAAACTGGGAATATAGGGAGGGGAAAAAAAAATCCCTATTTGCAAGTTTGAAGGCTAGTAGAGATATCAAGGAAAAACTTAGAGAAGAGCTCAGCTGGGGTTTGATTAAAGATCATTGAGGAAGTGTCATTAATGTGCAATGTGCAGTGCATGTACCTCTTTGTCAACATGTATCTGGTGCAAAGTCAAGGTTGATTTCTGCATGAAAGCCCACATTTTTTCTTTTATCTTTCTGCTTGCACAAGCAGTGTCTTCTTCTTTTTCTTTCAGCACAATGTTCCTGATCAAACTGGTAGACAACATGGAAGAGGAGTCTTCTCAGATTTTGTTTGCTCTTTTCTTCTCGTGGTTTTTATTTTTCTTCAGAAGAAAAATCAATAGCTAAGAGAAGCTGAAGTAATTTTTTTTCAGTACTTGCTGCCATGTTGTTGATAGCCAAAGCTCTTTATAGAAAGCAGTGTTGAAAATGCAGTCCCAGAAAATGAAGTGTGCCATTCACAGACAGTAAAGAAGCCTTCAAAACTGGAGCCCATTGACCACATTCTGCCCTTAAAGTTGTTTAATATGTTTAGAACACCAGCATGAAGCATGTACAGTCATTATTTCTCTTTGTACTTCCATTTATATGTTTGCTGCAGCACTAGAAAGAGATGTGTCAGCTGAAGCATATGTTGGGATACCTGACAGAGTGAAATTCCAGGCACAGAATTCAAATACTGAGTTCAGGACTTTTTGTGTAGGTAGCCAGATGCTATTTAACAAAAAGATGCCACATAATTATTCACAGGGAAAATATTTATAGTGAACACATAAGCAATGAAAGCATGCATTCTCGAATAGTTTGAAAACAACAGTGTAAATGCAATTTATTTCTGAGGAAGTTTAATACAGTGTACTGTCATACCAGCTCCCATTCCTGCTGTTGCCTATACATTATGTTTATGAAAAGTAACAGCTGTAACATCTGTCATCATCACAACATATTTTCAGCACAGCATTAACACACATTTTTACCATTTATACGATCTCTCTCTTCTCCTCACCTCTTCATCTGAGATAACTACCTGTCCTTCAGTACAAATGCTGTGCTTATATCACCTGGGTCTCCAGAAGCTGAAAGACATTCACAATATATCTGGATCCATTGCCAAATCCTTCTTGACTGGGAACATACAGAAGACTCAGGCTGGGAAAACCTCAGCAGTTAAAGTATTCAGGGTACTTGAAAATTAGTAATTTCTTCATTTTAGTTTATCTGATTCAACAAGGATGTCCCCTGAAGTCCAAATGTTTATATTGCTGGGGTGTCAGCAAAGACAGTAACCTATCTCCTGGATTTCTACAAAGCATGTTTTCTTCTTCTTAAACTGGTTGAATCAAACAAGGGATTTAAAAGCTTCTTCATTTTCACTGGATTTGTTTTGTTTTGTTTTTTGTTGTTGGTTTTTTTCCTCGGTACTTACCAGGAGGAAACAATAATCAGCCAGCTAACAGGTAACTCATACACTCAGATTTCATGGTCCTCTCACACTTTCTTCCATAATTATAAATCTACTGTGAAATTTACATCTAATTTTAGTAGGGCCTTTTCTACAAGAAAGATGAAAAAATAGCAGCTGTTTGTCATCAGGCTTTTACAGATGAGGAGAGCCAAGTCTGATGACATATCTTTGGTCTCCTTTTTCACTTTCTCTCATTCAGTTTGTGGGTGTTTGGTTTTCACTCCAAGCCTGACAATCTGATTCACCAGTTATTTGAGCTTTAGCTGACTAGTACTATGTAATACCAACCTGTAGGCAACACAAAGGGTCACACCTGCATGTTTAGCTAGCTAGGCCTCTGTTCCACATATCCTCCTTCAGCACTCAAACTTAATGAGAGTTGATAACCAATACGAGCATAACACAGTCTCAAAACCATTCCAAAATGAAAGCCCCAACATTCAATGATCTATGACTAATTGCTAATGTCTCAGGTGATTGCTTCCCTCCATAAACTGGGGTAGAGTTTAACTCTTGATAGTCACTGACAATATTGACAATCATCAATAGTCATCTATGATTGCTGTCTCTGTTCACCCTCTCCAGGTAAAACAGCCAATTAAGAAACTCATATGTTTCTTCCTTATGTGTTCTCAAGAGGGTTTAATTGAGATGTCTGTACTGTGGTACTGTTTGAAATTATGTTAGTGTTCAACTCAGGTTGAACACTGGTTCAGGTTAACTGGCTTGTTACAAATAGGCATAGTATCGTCTTCATGAAATAACAGTAATACTCAGAACCTCATAGTAAAAGAAGTCTTGTTTTTCCACTAATCTACACTATTAATATCTGCAAATCCCCTGCGACTTTGGTAGTAATTTTCTGAATGAGAGAATAACAGGCATTGATGATATACTTCAACCTGTATGTCACTGCAAGCTGCTTATTCCTTTGTTACTAATTGGTGGCTTGCTATTAAACAATATTGTGTCAGGCATGGTTCATCTAGAGAAAGCCGTAACATAAAAACCTTCTTGAAATCAAATTTCAGGAAAATCAGGGGTGCATAGAGTTTCAGCCCCTTTCCTATGCAGTATCTGAAAGTATGTTGTTCTCGTCTTCCTGTGCTTAGATTTTTCACCATAATCCCATCTACAGCAGTTTCTGAAAGTCACAGTTTGCATTTTAACTAATAATGAAATAAAAGGTAAATAAGTACGTGATACTTTGTATACTTTTAGATCAAGACAGAAGTTTTTGCTTGCACTCATTGCCATGTACATTTCTGAACTAATCATGCTGCTATAAGAACAAAAGCCCTTTCCTGAAGATTTTGACAAACAGTTATCCTTGTTTCTGGAATGCATGAGGCTTAAGGGGAGAGGAAGCAGTCATGGGTTCAAGCAACATTTTAACCTGGCGATAAAAATCAATAGACATTGAGTGATTTTTAACAAATGTTGGATAAACCGTTTCCATGTAATAGAAATAATATGCTGGAAGGGAAAGGCAATAAGACTAAAATGAGACCTTTGATATCATGGCCACCTATTCAGACAAGGGAAATGCAAAAGACTTCTCGGAAGCTGTTTGTTTGGTGGGAAAACACTCCTTTACTTCTTGTGCCACAGGAGCCATTGTGCTACTTGAGCAAGGACAATCAAAATGAAACAGAGTGAAGCTGTTCACTGTCAGGGAGGTGTCACATGTGGGGTCAGGCCAGAGCACAACTGCTTCCCTGCCATGTCCCCCAGTGCACATGTGGAAATCTCAGCCAGGTTTCCGCAGTGCCTCCAGTAAACTTCCTCTAACTCAATGTATGCCCTTCTGTCTGACTGTCTGCATTTAAGTTGCAATTTAATAGCATGAATTATTGTTCAATCTTCTGAAGGATTTTTTAATCATTTTACAGAATGACTGCCATGTGAAATACAGACAATAAAATATTGATGGTGTTCATGCCGTAGCTGGGAGCAACACTTTTAGCTCAAGAAGTTGCAGGATGAAATTCTGTGTCTGGTGTTATACAAAGAGATCAGAACACATGGGCCCTGTTGGCCTGAATAACCTGTGAAACACCTCAATAAAGGTGGCACCTTGTACACTAGAAAGACAAATGTCAAACCCAGACACTGACTTTTTTTGTCTTTGTTTAATAGCATACAAGAACAAAGATATGAGAACAAGGATGACAAAAGTAATGACACTTTGAAAGTAGAACATATAAGAAAAAGAGACAATAAAAAGTTATGAGAACATATTAATCACACACAGTCTCACCATCTGTTGACTCCATATATACACCCCATCCTACTACTCCATATGCTACTTGAAGATAAATACATATAATGATGGATAACAAGCAAAATATAGCACACAAAAGGTCTAACATACACATAGTAAATAAGCATATGGCATAATGACCCCATTTTGGTGTATCTGGTGTGACCTCCCAAAATACACAAGCAAGGAAAGGAGCTGATCAGCAACTGAGCAAATGTGGCATTAAGGAGATCTAGTGACTTCAGTCACTGAAAACTCAAAAACCTCATCCATGGAAGAAGCCTAACTGAATAAACAGTCTAAGAAATTAAATAATGGGACATAATACCAGCACAGAGCTCTGCCCGATTCCTGTCACTCCTCTTCCATCCTCCTCTCTCTCCCTTCCATACACATCCAAATATGAGTGACTGTCTTAGATCAAGAATCCTATTTTTCTCTGTCAGTGGGTGTCTTCAGTGATGGAGTCTCCCATTTAAGGAACTAGAAATCTTTGAAGATACTTTTCTGTGGACTGTGGAGCAGAAAAGAGAGGTGGAGAGTCTGTGCTTCCTCTTTTCCTGCTGGCTGTTCCCTGTGCAGGGTAGAATATCACTCAGCTGAGAGCAAAATCCTCTTGCATCAGAACACAGGGCTGTCCTCTGTAGGACAAGTGGAAGTGATATTTCTCTGAAGGTGCTTGGTGTTCCAGAGGAGCTGGTAACTCACTTTTGTTTCTCTCCTCTTGCTTCTCCAGCCTCCCAAGTTCTGGGTAGGAAAGCAGTTGAACTCTCTGCAATGTGATGGTTAGCCTTGCATCCAAATGCTGCATTATCTTTGCAGTCCCTGCCAGAAAAGTAGGGATTTTTCCACCTGTGAAAAAATTTGGGCACCAAGTAGGGGCATCTTCAGCATTTCATTCTGGTTAGAGAAGCTGGATTGACAAGCACCCCACGATCTTTTTCAGATGTCACTTTTGTGTCCTCTAGCCTCATCACTGCTTGCTTGACCAAATATATAGTCCCACAGTGTTTCAAAATTTACTGTATGTGTAATTAATAGTTGGATAGGATGTTTACCACTGTCTATGTTTCCCTCTCAAATATGTAGAACCAGGGATAGAATTTGTCTTGCTATAAGTGGTAGTAGTTCCTAAACGAATTTTCATTTGAGGATCACCTCGCATGTCAAGGAACTGTGCCAAACAGATGCAGATCTGATAGCAGCTATCAGTTCCCAGTTCACAATAGGCTTTCTGATTTGTAAGCAAGCAGGCAGCAACCTGGTGTGCAAATCCCTCTGGTAGAGAGGGACTTCCTTTCTTTTGCACCCTCTTCCCCTCACCTCTGTTGTGGGCTTCTGTGTCAGGAAGGAGAGGCAAGCCTTTGGCCATTGGTTACTGTGGTTTTCATGGCAGCTACAAAGGCTATTTTGGAAGGCAGTTGACTCTAGCTGGGAACTTTGATCTTTATTTCTTAATAAGTTTTGCTCAGTGTACAACTGTTTTTGTATTTCTGCTCCTGTTACAGCTCAGAGGTTTGCCTTTGCTTTTTTAGTGGGAATATTTGCAACCCAGCAATAAAATTATGCCTGTCCCTGAAGGAAAGCCACTGTGACCTGCTAATTTAGTGGCTGCCCTGTAGGATTGCTGTCTTGGTGCTGCTGTGAGCAGCATATCAAGGGAGTGACCATTCTCCATTCACTTTCCTGGTCCTGTGCAAATGATAAACCTGGTGTGTGCTGAGATCCTTCTTCTGAAATGTGGAAGAAGCAAAGTCCTACTGCAGTGCTCTACCTTCCTCTGTGAGTAGCTCCAACTTTAAGAGCAAGTGATGTTGCCACTTTTTTACAGAAGAAGGGAAGGGGTTCAATTCCTAACTGCTTTTGTGATTAAAAACACAGAGCTCTTGTTAAGCTCTCTTTGCTGTTCTTAGTTATGTTTTCTTTTCTTGC
Organism: Rhipidura dahli; assembly: GCA_013399225.1. Lineage (NCBI taxonomy): Eukaryota > Metazoa > Chordata > Aves > Passeriformes > Rhipiduridae > Rhipidura > Rhipidura dahli. The sequence continues at coordinate 741,052 of VXAC01004734.1, read as the reverse complement.
AGCTGTGTGATCCTGATAGATACCTATGGTTGCAGATTCTCTCTTTATCACTTCTGTTGTCAGAGCAGTAATATGTGTTCTGCCAGGCAAAATTAAGGAGTGTCTGTCTTTTTGTGGCAGAACAGTGAGCTAAGAGAATTTTATGAGGGTGTTCCTTATGAGAATTTTCTGTTTGTTGACCATAGGTAGCAGATGAAAGATCCAATAAGATCTTTCATTTCTCTCTGGAAAAGTGACCATTTTTTTTGTAATGGATGAGTGCTTGGCTGCTTTCACAGACAACCATATTCCCTGCCTTTGCCTCAGGCTGGGTCTGGGTAGGTTCTGTTTGTTATGCTAGCTGTGGAGTCTGACAGACTCTGACACTGGCAGGGTTAGGGAGCAGGATTTCAGTATGGACAAAGAAAAGACGCCCTCAAGAAAGCTTTTGCCACTGTGTACTACAACCATTGTGTACTACAACTATTCCAAAAGGCACCTATCTAGAGTAACACTCACACAGTCTCAAGAAAACAAGATTGTCTTTTTCTCTGTGATATTTTTATTTTACTTTGCTATGTTTTTAACAAGAAGAGTTCATACCTGGCATCTGAGCTGCCCATAATGTGCCATCACAGGGTACACACTATGGACTGTTCTCCTATGTGACGAGTTGCACTCAGACACAGGCTGTGCAAAACTAATTATTGTAAATGCATATCCTTATCACCTCTCCTAAGGTCCACGGCATAGTCTTTCCCACACCAATACCCTACCTGAATGTCTTGCTGAACAAAGTTTTTCAGAAAATATCTACTTATAAATGTAATATGTATAGTGTGTAGCACAATGGCCTACTTCTCCTGTCAGACCTTTAGATTCCAAACAAAGGGTATTAACACAATCCCGTGATTACTAGGGAAATTTTTTCAAATGGACCTAATGTGGTGCTTATTAACCAAAACCTTTGAAGAAGGTTAGAAGAAGCTGGCATCACTTCCCGATTCCTTTTCAGTTAGGAAATGTCTGTGGTCAGAGCATTTTCATTTATCATGAACCCAAGATTCTAGATTAAGAGAAGTGGCTAAAATGGATTTTTATAAATTCAGCGCAAATGCCACTATTTTGAGGAAGTGAATTTCTGCTACAAAGTGCACTTGCTGTTTGCTATCCAGGTTTTCTGATGTAAATGACTTACTGTTTATTACCTCCTGAGAGCTGAGAAATTTCATGCTTACAATGAAAACTCCTGGGGAGATGCACTCATTTGTAGAGTGCTTCAGTGCAGATGAACTCTGTGTGTGTATGTATAACAGTACCAATGACAGATCTCCGTGGATGACTTTTTCCAATACACACTTGTGCATTTTTTCTTTTTTTAAATTTTTATTTTTGGGGCATAGTATCTGGGGATTATAATCTTGATTGGGACTTCCAGTTCAAAAAGGGAGCAGTAATTCTTTCCTTTGTTTGACCAGGGTTTATCAGAACGGTGCTTATTTAACCTTGTGGGCGTTGTCGTGTGATACCACTTTTGGGTCTGACAGGCTCGGGAGATTTCCTCCTCTACCACCTATGACGTAGCAGTGCAAATGAAAAAGGGAACTTAGTTTACTTCAGGGAACAACTTGCTTCTAGTCTGATAAGATTTTGTGTCTTTCACCTCTAAGCTTACCCAGAGTTCCCAGAGATTAAACAGTGAAGGTAAACTGAGTTTAGATGAGCTGTGTTTTTAATCCTTCCATTTGAAAAGTCATACTGGACACTTTAGGGATTTTGTTTGTTTGTTTGTTTAGCTTTTTTTGATTTGGTGTTTTGTTTTGTTCATTTTTTGAGTTGTCTAGCAATCAAGGAAACTTTTGATATGAAGAGGAAATATTTCAGGCCTGAGACCTGTCCTACAGTGTGCTTTCCCTCTTTCTCAATTCCTTTTCCTCCTTCAATAGCTTCTTAGACAAGCAAAAGGTTGACGTCCTAAAGAAGGTTCCCTACAGAAATCATGATGCTGCATGAAACAGAGCAAGGTTATCTGTGCTTTTGTTGACTTTGGTGAGCTGGTCTCCTTCTAGACACCAGAAGGTCAAAAAGAAGAACTTTATAAAAGCCTCAGACATGAGAAAAGCTTCATCTCCATCTCTTGCCTAATTGGATTCCAAACTCAGACAAGTGTAAATCTGCAGAAAATGTGAGTCTGAGTTGATGGAATTGCATCCTAGCCTAATGCTCTCTCAAGGCCTGGTCTCAGCTGAGGATTGTCACTTTACTATCTCCATTCCTGTCCTCCCAGTTCAGATGAGGAGGAATTAATTTTCCAACCTTTGAAAACAAAGAGTAGAAATTAATAAAAAAAATTCCTCAAGAGACCTGAAGTGAGAAGCCTGTTGCCTCATCTTCACCTCGGCTGCTGTCTGGTACTGTGCTTGGGATGAATCCCTTGGGCTTCTGAAGGAAGCCTTGTGCTGGAGTCGGTGCTGCTGGGGCTCTGCATGGCTCTGCTGTGGGACATTGACTTATGTGAGAGGTTTAAGAGCTCTGAGATGGGGATGCCTTGGACCACACAGTGTCCCTGGGCCATGGGCCACATCTGTTCTTCTTTAAAAGATCTTGCATGGTGTTTGGAGATATATTGAGAAGTGTTGAATAACTGCATCTCTACTCAGTGTTCTATGCAGAGAAGAAGCATTAAGTCTCAGCTAAAGGACAGCAATGAACGTAATTTTGAGAGCATATGTGACAGATAATTTCCTCTCCGGCAGATCAGGAGCGTGTATCAGCTGTGCTGTGTAATATGCTAGGCTTATATATAGCTATCTATAGAAAGACATTCTTGCCTCTTCGCTTCAAAGAGGCTGCAGGTTAAGCCCAAATTTCTGTTAACAGAAACCATACATTGTGTAATTTATAACCTCAGAAAACTTTCTGAAGTTTCTGCTATGAACCCAAGCTATCTTTTATTTCAACAAAGTTTCAGTGTGTAACCCTTACAGCAAAGTAAAAGTCTGGAAGTTGCTGGTGCTCTGCGGGGAAAAAACATTACCAAAAAACTCGTGGTGCCCTTCTTGAATTCTTGGTCACTGGGATCATGTCCATGATCTGCAGTTTGTGTTAAAACATTTTCAGAAAGTTACTGTTATGCACACACAATAATGTTTTCTGTCATGGTTTGAGTGCATGTTTCATAAGCAGTTTGAAAACCTAGATCTCTCAGAGGGTTCCACCCTTACACAAGAATTGCAGAGCTTGTTTGAAAGTGATGGCACATAACAGTGTTTTCTGTACAAGGACAGGGTTTCAGTTTTCTCTGATTTGTGATATAAACAAATGTCAAGTGGCTTTGGAACGTGCATCTTGAATAGGTCAGCCAAGGAGTAGAGATGTTGCTCATTCTGTCACATTTTCTTAGCTTTTGCAGGTTTCCTACAGTAGAGGAGGCAGGGCTTCTGCTGGGGCAGGCACTGCTAGCTCCACTAATGAATGGAAAGTGATGTCTGACCACGTGATACGAGAACAGCACTTTCCATGTTTGCCTGATTATCGAAGAGCTGGAATCAGCATTGACGAAGATAATGTGATGTCACTCTTTAATCTGGCAAGCCTGCAAAACCACTTCCTCCTTGTGTAGGCTGGAGGTCTCATGATTGCCATTTCACTCTAAAGCATTCATTGAAAGTGATGTAAGACAGAAGAGCTTTGACTCTCTCCTGTTTTTTAAATGAATGAATGCTATTGTGAAATTCCTTGCAGCTATATTGGGAAATACACTGGTTATTCAACAGAATATAATGATTATTAAACAAAAAGGAAAAAAAACCTGAAAAGATTAGCTTCTTCAAAAAGTTTGGATATTTTTTTTTGAGTTTTAGCTTTGATTGCATTTAACATAGATTAATAGGCAACCCATCAAGTTAAAATTCTTTTTCTGAAACACCAGAGCCTGGGCATTGCCAGGATTTAAATAAGCTGGTCATCATAAAGATGTGGGAGGGGTGGGTGTTTTATACCATGAGGATCCTGTCTGTAACTTTGTCTTAATACAGTTTTATTAGGTCACCTGGAATAGAACACTTTGAGTTTTACATTTCTTGAGATTTCTGGATGGAAGACCTTGCAGAAGATTACTCCTGTCAGGGTTTTGTACCGCTGTGACTCATTTGGTGGGCTACATGCTTTTGCAAGGAGTGGTCCCAGCCTACTGCTGATAGTTGGGGGTCAGCTATGGGGGACAGTGTGGTCTCTTAAGTCCTTTTACATTGCACAGTGGCACAGCTGTTAAAGTAATGCATGCTGCTACTGCAGTATATATACATTATAACATACATATATATATACACATTATAACATATATATATACACATTATAACATATATATATATTTTTTTTTTATNTACACATTATAACATATATATATATATTTTTTTTATATATATATATATACACACAGAGAATATTTTCGCATGCATTTCACTCCTAGTGGAATGCACTCATGACAGGAGCTAGCAGAAACTCTTCTTACTGTCCCTTTCATGCTGTTCCCATTCTCCAGTCTTACTCTCTCCTGCCAGTGAGTGCTGTGGACTTCTTAGTGGACATCCTTAGCTAGGATGGAAGCTTCTCACAGTGACTTCACCGTAACATATAGGAAGTGAAACTGATTTTTTTGGGGTGCCTTTGGAGACTTATGGACTACAAATACTGATTTCTGTTTCCTTATTAAAATAGCTTAACTTGCTAATTAGGGCTAAAAGTGTAAAGCAAAACAATTAATGTAAATCCTTAAACTTTGAAAGGATGGGAAAACCTCCAAACTATTTTTCTCAACACGTGTTTGAACTAGATCCTTAAAAGACCAGTAAAGTAAACATTGGGTGCTGTTTGAACCAAAGGGTGAGATGAAAAATGCCATAGTAGTAGAAAACCAAATTAGTTAATTAGTTTTTCTATTAATGTAATTTGAGGAATGTAGTTTGAGATTGTGATTTACATTCTTCAGGATCTTCTGGCACATCATATAGTAAAACAAAGAATGAAGTGTCTCTTTAAAAGATAGCTGGAAAATATGAAATCTGTACATGTCAGTTGTTCTAGGGCATTATCTTCTTGGGGAAAGAAGTGTGATAGCTACTTAATATGATAGATACTTAAGAGTAGGACTGGATGATCCTTGTGGTCTCTTCCAACTCATTTGATTCTGTGATTCTGTGATACTTTTGTTGTTGAAGGAAGCAAGGGAATTGAAGCAGAAAAAATTATATCCTGGTTAAGAAGAGTATAACTTAATCTTTGTTGTTTTTGTTTGCTTAGACTGCTGAACTAAAAAATGATCAATTATTGGCAGAGCCCTGTTCAGTTCAGGCTTCTGTGAAAGCAGGCAGCAAGAGCTCCTGTTGACTGCATGCATGTGGCAACTGTTACAGAACAGGACAATCCCTCTTAAAATTATCCTTTATTCCATGTGACATGGAACACAAGCATGCCTGCACACGGACTGGGACAGAATGTGACAGGGAGTCTGATGGTGAGGTGTGCTGGCTGCAAAGCCCAGGGCTGGAGGGCACAGCCGAGCCCCGTGCGGTCACAGCGCGTGTGCTGCTCTTGCTCTGCCTGCCCTGGCGCTGGCCGAGGGGCACTTGGAAGGACACGCTGCTTAGGGGAGTGGCAATGATGAGGTGTTCTCCTCATGGCTCAGGGAGAAAAGGAAAACACAGACACGTCTAGAAGGCAAGGATTTATAGCAGTGGTTTGTTTCCAAGCTACATCCTGTGTTCAGAGAGACTGCCCATCAATTTAATAATCTTCAATGTCACTGGCTTCTGTGACATCAAGATGAACCTGAGGCTTGCTTTTATTAAAGAAAACTGAGAAGTCTGACAAGTGTGTAAATTCTGTTATTCAAATTTCTGGCCAACACCTGTCAGGTATTTAAATTTGGATCCTTTCCCTGTCTTTAGTGTCACCAGTGGCACAGCTGAAGGTGCCAACAGAAACAACTTTTGAACCCCAGCCCAAGCCATTACTCAGCAATTCATCTTGTGGTGTTAGGCAAGGTCTGTGATGCTGAACACCTTCCAGCATGTTCCTGAGGTACTGCTGATGATGCCATTGAGAAAAAAGTATTCTTTCATTAAGTGGATGCTAAAACAACAGCAACAGAATGTATGTTCAGGCCATTTCAGGATGGATGCATCAGGGTCCAGGAGTGGGTGCTGCAGTGTGCCTGGCTGGTGCAGAACAGTAGGGCTGGCCTAGACAGCTTTTTAGTAAATAAAGCATGTAAAGGCCTTCTTGACTTCATATATAGTACTGGGGTTGTAAGAAAGAAGAATGCCTTGAGAGATAGGATAGCTATAATATGATGCCTTTAAAGGTCTAAAAGCATTAAACAAAGATAATTTAATAACCTTTTTTCAAGTTTCTCTGATGACACAGCTTTTTTCTGCCATTCCTGCCTTGTTCAGCTTCTGGCAAAGTGCCTTATTAAAAGGTACCTGTGTACCATGCAGACTCTTAAAATTAGGGATTCATGCACAAGTATTCTTTCTTTTCTTCATAAACAGCTTAACAACCTCTCCTTCTATGTCCTTCACTGATTCTTACTGAGTGATTTCTTAGTCCATGAAACTTCTACCTCTGGACACACAAACCAGGAAAACTTTTAATTGCACAAAATATGAGATGCTTGTGTATGACCACATGAATTCAAATGGCAACGATCATAGAAACCACTCTTTGTGAGCACAAAGGGAGGTCTATCTTCCTCACTCTTTGAAAGATCTGAAGAATCAGTTCAGACCATGTAAGAACTCTAAAATCAGCATGTGTGGGAGCTTCAGGTGCAGCTGCCTGGCTCTTATTTTCTTTTTTCTCCCAGCTCCCCACAGCAATGACAGCACCACAGAGTGGACCACTGAAAACTAAGAAGCAAGATGCACTGTGTGAGGAGGTCCTCCCACTGACTGTAGCTGCAAATTCAGCAGTTTGGCAGTTTCTGCAGGAGAATCTCTCCCCATCCTGCTTATGGAATTCTTGAAATTCCTCACTTTGTGCCGTTGTAACTGCAGGGAAACATCCCCTCAACATGCTGGAAAATGAGCGAGCTTTGCAATTAGCTAGTGATCAAAATTGATTTATAAATCTGTTCCTGTTCCCCTGCCTTATCCCTCTTTGACCTCATACATATTGTCCTTTCCTACCATGGGGTGCATCACAGTTTGTCCTGAGTATATTTAAAACCTCTGTTGTGTATCTCTTTTTGTATAACTAAACCAGATCACGGGGATGCTGTAGTTAAAAATTTAGTATCACTCTGGAGTTTTAGAGGAAGAAGGCTAAGGATGTGGAGGCTTTGGGATCTGCTCTTCTAGCACATCTGAATGACTCACTAAGAGTAATTTTAAATGCTGGTGGCATACCCTGTCATGTTGGCTTATTTTGGCTTTATTCTTTGACCCTGAACCCAGGGCCAGTTATAAGGTCTGTGTCCTGCTCTAGTCTGATTGTTGGTGTTAAAAGTTCACATCACTGTGATCTGCACCAATCATTTTGCTGCAAAGTCCTCTGATAAAAGTCTTCAGAGTCCAAGATAATACCAAAGCTCAGGGAGAGGTCAGATGACCAGCTTGTACATACCAATATTGGGGTTGACACTTACATTGATTTCTACAAGGGAACAGAATATCCAGCAACACTGGAAGTAGAAGATGTATTAATTCTTGACCTTTCCATGGAGTTCATTTGTTGTGCTCATCTTCTTTCAGAGAAACCTGAAAAGTACCTGCCCTACAGCTGTTCCCAGTTTTGATCTGTTTTTGAGAAAGCCATTGCAAAATGCTTCTTCTTTCCATATTTATTTTCTGTATCTCTCTTCTAGGTTTCTCTTAGGGCTTCTGAATGGTGGTTGTTTTACAAGCATTAATGGAGTAATCGTGACAATTTCCTGTGAGAAGACTTCAGCAGATACTTAGATTTCTGTCGCAGAAGTCTGATTCTTTGAGTCATTGGAGTTATTCTGAATTCTTTTGTTGATTGAGAGAGCAGAATTTTTTTAATGTTAGGCTATATCCCAAAGCAGGCATTTTTGCATTTCAACAGGAACCAGAATGCAGAGAGACACAGTGTCTTGCTCGTTGTGACACAGGAAGCCAGTGGAAACACATAATTTGTAGCCAGATCTCTGTTCCGCCCTAGGACCTTTTTCATGGCTTTTTTATACCTTGTGTCTGAAGGCCAGATGTCAGTACTTTAAGAAATGGAAAGCTGTCATGATTTATTACTATGGAATGTATTTGATGAGCTGGCTGACCACTGTTTCCTTCAGTCCAGGAATGGTCATCATCTTCTGCTGGCATCTGTCAGACATCAGTTGTAGTGGCTTGACTTGCAAGACAGGAAAAGTGAGCTACAAGGCTTTCCTAAGGAGAAATGAGCTGAGAGCCTGCATAGCACTACTCTTCCAGACACTGCCTGGTTTTAACTTGCAGTGGGGAGTGAGGCCTGTCCCATTTGGCATCTGTCACTGGCTGGAGTGTGGGTCTGTGCTCTTTAGCAGGGATGCTGAGTGTGAGAGCTGTGTCTCCCTAGGAAGTATTGGGGGACACTGCCATCTACTGTCTCCCTTACCTGAAATGACAGTTCGGTTATCAACTTTCGAGAAGAGTTTCTTCTCCTGCTGACAGGTTTTTTTAAAATTTTTTTTTTTTTTTTCTGATAGCTATTTTCAGGTTTTGTGAGTTTCCTACTTGCACATCTCTCTTAAGTGTGGAGGGATCCTTTCTGAGATGCAGTAGAGAGAATGTGAAGCTGGGATTCAGATAGAATAGCTTCTATTTCTATGTCCACTACTTGGCATATTGGAAGACCTTAGGCAAGTTCCTCTGCCCCTATCTCCATCCTGCTAAATGAGGAGAATGGTGCCGATCTGCCTTATAAACTGCTTTAGTGTTTTAGCAGCACGTCAGTGCCATTATTACTCTGTTTAATACTTACAGATTTGTAATATTTCAGAGGAGGAGTAACTCTAGTCTGGGAAATCCATGCGCAGGTGTCAGAGAAGTCATTGCCACAATATTTTCTTTTTGAGAAAAATAGCCACTGTGCTCTCTTTCTTGCCCCCTGGTGATGAGGACTGTAGCATGACGTGTTATCACAATTCTGTTTATTCCTCCATTGGTCTCTGTACCTTGCCCTTGGACAGGGCATTGACAGAATCTCCATCCTCATCCATCCAGTGGGAGCAGCATGTGTGCAGTAGTTGAGGGGAGCACGTGGTTCCACATTCATGATATCTAAAAGTGTTTGCAAGAGATCACAGCCACCCCTTATGGCCTTAGATTAATCATAATGCTTGACACAAAACCAATACAAAGAATGCTGGGATCAATTCTAATTATCCATTCATAATTAATTCATAATTAACAGCAACAAACAGCACTTCTGTCCTACTCATTTAATGCCTTCAATATTGAAAGCTCTGAATCAAATTTTTATGTGTTTGTCTCAAAATACACTTTTGTTAAACAGCTGTAATTCAGCAATATACTCATCTTGTGGAATTGCTTATCTTGGGTAGTAAAGCTAGGCATTCATGGTAGGGAATAAATAAAATGTAAACTCCTTATAGAGGGTTTGTTAATTTTTGTTGGCCTAACTTCTGAACAATTGTTATCACTGGGCAGTAAATTACTTAGATCAAGCCCCAAGCACCAAGAGGCAGAAAAACTGAGAGCAAGCATTCCAAGATGTTCCCTTCTATTCTCTCTCCCCAGGCCCAGGCAGCTGAGAGCTGCTCTTCCCTGCTGGTCCTGCTAGATTTGCAGACCTGAGTGTTTCTAGGCAGTCAGTGCTACAAGGATGCTCTGGCCATGTGCCATTGTCTGAAAAAGTCTTCACATGGCTGGGAATTTTTATACTTCATCTGGAGCAAAGAATAGGTATGAGCCACGAGGTCACAAGGGTCTCCTGGTGTTCAGATGGAAAGTTAGGTATTTCAGTGTGTGTCCATTGTTCATGTCCTGTCCCTGGGCTATACTGAGAACTATCAGGCCCCCTCATCATCAGATAAGATATTTCTGTGTTTGATAAGATCCCCCCTGAGCCTTCTCTTCTTTAATTTTAATAGTCCCAGCTGTCTCAGCTTTTCCTCCTGTCCCATAATCATCTTTTCTACCTTTTTCTGGACTTGGTATTTTAAGTCTGTATCTTTTTTATGCTGTGAAGCCCAGAGCTGGATGCAATAGTCCAGACATGTCCTCACCAGTGTTGAGCAGAGAGGAAGGATCATCTTCCTCTTCCTGTTCCGAATGTAGGTGATTGTGTTGTACAGTGCTGGGAGAGATCCCTCCAGCTGACAGCAACGAGTAATTGTGGTTGAGTGCCATCATGCTGGACATGTTTGCTTGGACTGCTTGTGTTTGGAAAAGGCAACCATGAAATCTCTTACCTTGACCATTGTGGTACAACTCATCTCTGGCTATCACTCTTGCATGGAACTGATAAGCCATAGACCAAGGCTTCTTAGAACTTCAAGGCAAAATTCTCATTTTTCTCATTTCTCACATTTCCCCATCTCTCTAATCCACTGGGGTGTTTGAAGGTTACATTTGTATCTTCAAATGTATCACAGAAGAAGCAGACAAGCAATGACAACTGTGAGGGTTCTGAATCCAATTTTCAGTGCGAGAAGCATAAAAGATTTATTGAACTAGAAAGAAAAAAATGTCTTGCATATATTTCTCAGCTTCCTCATCAGATTATAGCATCTAAACGATGTCCTGCCTACAGAACAACCAGAATACTCTTTGTTTTGCATCTCAGAGCTTCTCCTCAAACTACAGAGTGTGTCTGTCTCCCCTCTCTCCTTCTCTGTCCCTTCTCTCCTTTGTCTTCTGCCGGCGACTTCTTTTGACCATGACTAGCCTACAGATCAGTCCCATATGCTCCTTATGTTACTCTTGCTTGCTCTTTCCTTAGTTCCTGATGCCATAATTCTTTCTGTGGTCTTTCTGTAATTCTAGAACTAAAAATCTCAATGGAGTTAAAAAAAAAAAAAGAAAAAAATACCCTTGAAGTCATCCTGTCTTTTTGCCTATGCTAGTGAATGGTATTTCTTCTAGAGAAAGATCTGTATCTGTGACTCTGCTGTCTCCTTAGCACAGACCGTGAAAATCACTTGTACAGCTGTCTTTTAACCACAAGCACCACTTTCTGCAGTACCAAGATTTACCTTCTGTCTTCACAGAACTACTCCTGTGACCATTGTTTCATCTCTAGTGTGATAGAGTGCATCAAAAAAGTTTATTCAGAAGCTTATAACTGACAATCAGATACAGGAAAACAAATTGTGGTCTTAAAAAGCATGGAAATTATTATGGCTGACATGTAGAGAATGCAAGTGGGGAAAAAGGGACAGATTTTATCTATGGTTGATTAACACAGGTCCATTGATGCCAGCAAAGTAATTTTTAACCTCTGTTAGTAAATACTGCTTTTCTGTTTATTGTGTCTTTAAGGAGAATGTCAACTGAAGATAAAACATGAGGCAACTTTACTTCGAGATGAAACCTTTCATTTTCTGTTAAGATCACAGAATCTATAATAAATAAAATGGCAGGCTACATTTTTTGCTGGGTAGTGCCAGATCTGGGATCAAAAGTAGATGAGGGATGTGGTTCAGAATTCAGTTACTGAACTGGGCAATTGTGATAACATCTTGAGGGTCTTCCTGTATCTTGTAGAATTACCTATTCAGCTGGAGAAGGAATGCTCTTCATCTCTTAAACCTGCTGCTGTGAAACAGAGCTGACTGCCTGGGAGTTTCCCTGTTTTGGTGACATAGGGTTAGATCTCCAAGTGTTGACCAGATAGTGACAGCTACTGAGAGTATTTTATAACATCCAGACCATTTAAAGTTGGTTGGTTTTTAGTCAGACTAAATCTCTTGCTACCCATACCAAAGAACTACAAAGTCTTACAAAACTCAACTGTTCTCTCAACTGTGTTGCCACCTGGAAAACACTTGATAGTATACATATTAAATCCTGTGATGTTTCCATTGCTGTGCAAGATTATTTGAAGAATTACTCCTCTCATCCCTTGAAGTGGTTTGCAGCATGTACCGCTGTAATATAGGGAGTTGTTTAACCAATGAGCTGGTTATATCCTCAGGCATTTGAGTCTCAATGAACAGAGGGCAAAATCCTCTTTGTTGAATCCAGATAATCTACCCAAAGTAAAGGGCCTCAGCTGTGGAGCATGACATATTCTGATCATGAGGACTCTGACATGGCAAAGTCAAGAGAGGATATATTTGGTTCAGTGTAGTGTCATTCAGCACACAGTGAGAAAGTGAAGTATCACTCATAAGGTGCCAAGAAAGGATTGTGCATAATGCAACTTGGATAATTAGGCACAAGGCAAAGGAGGAAGAGACCATAAAGAATAAGCCATTCAGCATGAAAAAATAGGGTCAATATAGCCTGAGGCATGGTGGAGACATAATACAGAAGACAATACTGGTCCTCAGAGCAGTCAGCACAGATGAACTTAGCAAGTCAGTATCTTTGAAGAAAGCCCTAATTGTTTTAATTTACCAAAAAGAAAATCTTTATTTTAAATAATCAAAGAACTACTTGAGGCGGTCTTAGCCATGTAACTGCTACATGAAATGCATGGTCAAATATGCAGTTTCTGCATAGCCTTACTCATGGTAGCCCACCCAAATGTTCTTCAATTTGCTTTTAATGGAGGATGTCCTAGTGTTCAGTGCAACATTTCACAGTTCAGCATAGATAAATCTCCTCCCTTTCTGTCTTAGAGGTAAGCTGACCTATTGATTTGAAAAGTGTGGCCACTGAAGACTGAAATTTGTTTTCACTGTAGAGTTTGCAAGATATGTGGATCATGCAGGGTTTGTCACTTTTTGTCCCCTAAGCATGAATCCTTTTCCAAAATTGCCTGTCATGGATGATTCAGGACACAGAAAAATGAACTGTTAATGCTTTCCTAGCAAAAACCTGAGTAGTTGCAATGTAACTACAGTCACCTGGATGTCAAGAGTGACCCTTTATGACAGTGTTTTGCTCTGCAAATAAATATCCACTATGCTGACATTTTTATAATGTAGCAAGTAGTCATCCAGAAATACTGACTGCTCACTACTTAGCCAAAGGCTCTGTAACTGCTTCTGCTGGGGACTGTCATTGTTTTAGTGCAAGCACTCTCAAGGTTAGTCTTGGGACAGCCATAACAACAACTGCATGTTTTAAGCACAGTCTCTCAGTTGTTTATTGCCTGCTTTTTCATTTAAAAAAAAAAAGTTCCACAGCCAGGAAACCAATGTGTCTTGAAATGTAGATAGCTTTCTGTAGACACCAGTTCTGCTCTTTCCTACGACAGCTGGGCTCCTGTGGTTGAAGGTAAAGCTTAGTGTCTGTGCCTTCAGCTCAGCTGTGAACAGCAGTTAACTATCATTGCATTTTCCCTTTGCTTTGCCTTCAGATAGGGGCAGAATGCTCCTCACACTGACACAGATCATAGAGTCTCTGTCAGAACTGATAAGCTCAGCATCCAAACCCCTCCTGAGCCATAAGGAATGACATACAAGCCTGTTGGTCCTGTTGGCTGATCTCTAAGAATAGGTGCACCAGTGTCCCTCTTCTGCAGCCAGACTCTTATTAAAGACATGCTCAATCACAGGAAAGATGAGTCTTTCTGAAGGGTGCATGACAGGATTTCCCCTGACAGGTCTTATTCTCTAAGCATATTTTTGATTTAATGGCTGTTCTCCATCAAACTCTGAATCATAAGTTTATCTGATATTCTGACTTTATCTTGTATTCTGACCTGGACTTCAGAGAGGGAGGAGTAGGAATGTGACTGTGTTCTGCTTTCACTGGGGGAAAAAAGGAGGAAAAGAGTGAGGCTACTTTGTCCTCCTTACAGCTTTTCTTCCTTTAGTTATAACTCTTCTGATAACTCTTGATTTGCCAAGGTAAGGGCTTATATTTGAGGAAATACTAAAGAAACATGAGCTTGAGCCTCTGTCTCCGTCCCACCAACCAAAAAACCCTGAGAAAATGAAATTGACCCATCTGTTGTTCAGTGTGCTATTTTTCCCTTGACATGCATTATTCAACTGAATAACAAACACCAATTTGTGAAAGAATAAAGGAAACAATCAGGAAGGCACATTGGCAGAGTAACATGCAGTGTCAAATGACGTTTTTCCTGAAGTCTAGCTGTTCACACTGTTCCTCTGCTATTTTACTTGGACTGCTGATAGGCAGCACCTCATGGCTTCCCACTCCCACTGCTAGCATGTCTTAGCATTAGACCACCAGATAGAGGGGGATGGCACAGAGGGACAATTGAGAACAAGGTGATGTGTTAACTCCTCTTTATGGCCTGTCTCGTGTGCAGATAATAAATGCAAAAATACAGGACTCATAAAAATTATGAAGATGCTGGATCAAATCCAATTCTTGTTACACAAAGGACTGTGGATTATGAAGCCCAAAGATAGAGGCCAGCTAAATCCTTCTTCTGAAAGTTCTTGGAAGACCAAGGAATGACTGTTTTGTCTTTGATATAACTGTCTTCCTGATCAATGACTGGCATTACCATTGGGCCATTCTGGTGGTGACAGAGCCACTGCCAGAACAGAGCACCTATGTGTTTGTGCCTCTTTCTCTCTGTACACAGACTACGTGTGGGTGTATCTGTCACATCCCTGCTCATTAACAGAATATCAGAATTCTCTCTGTGTTCAAACTGATAAAACTCCCTACGACGCAGTTTGTAACCTGGTCTCTTCCAAAATATTAGTCTGAAAATATCTGCAAAATCTTTCCTTTAGGATGATGCAACCTTGTGTTATCAGGTGCACAAGAGCGCCAACAGAAGCCAGCTTTGCAAAATAATTCTTACAAATTCCTGAAAGGCTTCCAAAACCTGAAGTAATTTCCTTAGATCTGTGCTAGGAGAGGTAAACCAGGACAGCTCATCAGAAAGCCCACCTTAATGCTGTTTATGCTTCAGTCCCTTTTAAAAACTTAAAAATGTTGTTCACATTTCTTTTCTGACCATTAGAGAATTGCTAGGTAGTCAGCAGAGCTCACTGTTATTCAGGAGTTGGAATTATTCATGATTTATTAACACTGCAACATTGTCTCCTGCTGGCCACTGGCAGTAACAGAAGAGTCAATTCTTTGGTGTGCCAAATCCCACCAGATCCCACCCCATTCCTCTGCATTTCAAGAACGTGCTAGGAGTATATTCCCTTGAACTCAGAAAGAAAATGAAATATTTGCCAAGGAATACCCTCCCTTCATATCTACGTGGTGCTTTAATGAGGCAGCAGTGGAAAGGAGGTAAATGGTTTTTGTGGTTTTGGGGGCTTTTGGCTATTCATACACACCATTTTGCTTTCATGTTGAACCAGAGGATGGGAAAGAAATGAGACTTATTTTTAGCCCACTTCTTCAAATGTAATAATTGGTGTCTGTGACAAACTCCCTGGGGAGCCTTGAGTTTGAGCATCTGCTCCCCACAATCTTTTCACAGAGACAGCCAGGGAGCCTCCTTGGTTACTGCTGTCCTCCAGAAGACACTTATGCATCTCCAGACTCGTGTGGTCCGGAACTAAGATTTCTGCTTGTTTCCTTCAATAGAAAGTCAGGAATGTCAAAACAGCCCAAAGTGCTTTAAATGTTTGAGCAGAACTACTGTCCAATTTGGGTGCCTATGTACTACAACTTCACTTGTTTTCTATACTCTTGAGTAATGAATGCATTGTCAGTCCTCGTGTAGCTTGGAATTATTCATAACTCATTTTTTTAAAGGTAAATGCCAATAAAAACTTTCAGAGAAGATAATGTAATTACAAACATTAGTGAGTTTTGTGTGAGACCTCCAAGATCATAGAAAAACAACAAAAGGCACGATAACAGGGTGTCTAATCCTTATTGCTTTTTTTTCTAGACGTATCTGAGCAGTGAGTAAAAAAAATCTGCAATACTTCCATGCTTTTCTTCTTATCTTAGGCAAAACTGAAAAACAACAGTAAAAGAAGATGTCTTTCTTGAGTGCTATTTTGACATTGCATTTATTCTCTGTTTCTTTCCTTTATCAGGACTGACATTGTTCAGAGCTGGGAGATCCATGCCTTGGTCTCAGAGTGACAGGTTGTATTTTATCTTTGAGTGCATGGTGAAATCACGCAATTGTTTTAGAGAGAACATAAGTGTAGAGGTAGAATAAAAGGGTCCAGAGGGCCAAATTCTGCACAGACTAACACCTGTTTGCCTTAGAGATTTAAATTAAGACAGAATTTCTTTTTGTGCTAAATTCATCTCTCTTATGTGCAAGAAACTTTCACTTAAGCAATTTTGAGTTATGCAGATCTAGCAAAACAAAATATGGCTTTTTGAAAAGAAGTGCCAAGTTTTATTTAATTTGAAACCCCACTGACTTCATTTGTGCTACACAAGTAAAGGAAAGCACTTTTAAACCCAGAGACTTATTGGTGAATTTATTATGATTTGGAATACTTACTGTCACTTGCTCTTCCAAAGGAAAACTTTTTCAACCACTTCACCAGAAAGTAATTCAATGGGTTAAGGCTATAAACAGCTCAGCTTTAAAATCCTTCCTGCTGTGGCAAAAAAAAAGAAAATCAGAAGAGGAAACTCTATCTAAAACAGAAGTGATGGTGGACTGAGTTTTACTTTAAAAAAGTGGAAAGGATGAATTTGCATCCCTAGTTCAGAGAATTCTCTGAACTAAAATATTTGAATGGGGCCTAGTGGGGCCGTCTCAGACATCCTTTCAAACTGAATTGAGTAATTGCAAACAAAGGCTGCAGCAAAATGTGAAATTACTGAGATTTAAAAAAAATCTGATCAGTGTTCAGTGTCCGTGAAGTTTAGTCTCTAATCTTTTAACATTGGTCCTATGCACCCTGGGCTTTTGCAGGAAGACTGGATTCCCACATTTAACCATTAAAGTTGCTGTCATCTTAAAAGCTATCAAAAAGTTGTAGTGAGGTGCTGAAAATAATTCATATCCTCCTCTTTCCAATGGCTGGTTGAACTGCCAGGTACTTGAATAACACAGACTAAGTGCTGGTAACAAACATGCACATCTGCTGCTAGGTATACTCTTATGGAAATTATTTGGCTTCATTAAAGAGTTTTCAACCATATTTTGACAGCTGCTGAACATCTGGAAAGGGAAGATGGCTCTCTAAGTAGTTTAAATGAAGAGATTAGGCTGTGAAGATGTACCCATCTCCTGAAGACAGACAATAAGGTAAAATGGGTGTGAGAGAAAATGATATTGTATTATTATTTTATTTATTTATTAACTATATTAAATCTTCTTCCCCAACCTGTGTGTGTTATAGGAGCTATGAGCAGGTGTTGAGTTCAGTACATACATTTGGCAGCCAGTGATTTGTGTCCTGTAGCTATTTAGGATAAGTAAGCTTTGCCTAATTATGTGTGTCTGTGACTTTTTCTGAAGTAGAAGAACAGTGAAAAAGCATTCTACAGGAGAAATATGGTCAATCTACTGGACAATGTTTTTTGTTCTGGACTCTGAACTGCAGCTTATATCACATCAGACTGTAACTTGCTTTCAAAAACATGACAGGCTTCTTGTTCAAATGAGCACTAGCAAGAAAGGAGGGAATGGATGTGGCTTTTACAGCCTTGACAGCAACGTGCTTTCTGAAAATGAAAGGTATACACACAGTCAAGCTACGCTTTCTCTTCTCCAAATTCTAAGCTTTGCCCAAAGTCTTAGTCATTGCTTGAGAGGACAGCCAAGCCTCTGGGCAGCTTGGGAAGGGCAGGTAAATTGGCAAGCTTTCTAACAAAAAGGCAACATTCACAATGCTCGTGATAATGTGAATATTTTGAATCATCCAGCCCTTTGTTTGAGATTCTTAAATTAGTTTGTCGAACTTGTACTGAAAGAGGATTTAGCCCTGAAAGCTCAGTGGAAGAGAAGTTGCTTTGCTGTAGTTTTTCCTTTGCAGATCAGTTCTGAGAAAAAAAAAAAGCCTCCTAGTTGAACAACATTGCTAAAATTATTTTCTATTTTGAGCATGTGTTTAAGCTAATCCTTTTGTTCCATTCAGAGCTCATCCGGTGATGCAATGTTCCCTTTTTTAGTTCTCAGAATTGTTGCCCATAGCTAATCTATGCTCATATCTAAGCCTTTAGAGTTTATACCCTCTTTACGTGGACACCTCTGACTTCAACCAACTGGACTGGACTTTGTGAAACTCTAAATGAATGGTGTGAACAAGGCTCTGATGACAAGACATCTCGTAGGACATGCAGCTAGCAGGAAAGCATGAATCATGAAAGAAAGAGTATACCAGCTCATCTCTAGTGTAATTTGTGCTATAGCCCTGCAGTGGTTTGGGCGTCTACATATGGATAGACAAACCCTCAGATCCTTCCAAATTTTCCTTATACCTCTTAAAATAACATTCTGGTCCTTTCACAGTGAGCAACTAGCATCATCCTGAAATTGCTCTGATCTGGATAGAGTCCTATGCTTAAAACATAAGAAGTTCTTTAAGAAAAAAAAAGTACTTTTTTTTTTTGTTTTGGACTATATCCTTTTAGATGGCTTCAACACCTACTCACATTCCATGTATTATGTAAGAGCAGTACTTAAAATTACCTTTCCAAAAAATACTTCAATTTCTCAGCTGCTTCGTACCACCCCACTGTTCCAGCCTGTGTGGCCTTGGCTCCCAGCTACATCCTACACCATTTCACTATTTCTCCCACTTACTACACTATCATCTAAAAATAAAAGATGGAAAAGACCTCTGGATTGTGACTGCTTTACTGTTATCTCCAGGCATTGACTTGCTTCCTATCCTGTCCTATGTGGCAGCTCTCAGCAACAAAATCTCAGCTTTTAGGAACAAGTAAAATAATCCTATGCTTCCAGGAAGAAAAGGTCTGTGTTTTGGAATCACTGAAAAGACTTGATGAAAGTGAAAGTGTCCTTCTAGTTTTCTAGTCCTTACAATTTTTCTGTATGACCATAATACTACAGGAATCTGTGAAAGTGAAAATAATGTTATACCAGCCGTCCATTATCTCACATATTACAAATTCTCTACAACTCTTGGAGTTTCCCAGTAAAACTTTGAGTCATCTGGAGCTATTTCCAAAGCACAGGAGCCTGTCCCTTAATCAGTCCCCATAAGTCTTGAAGACTTTCCTATTTCTCCAATTTCCAAATGTTTTTAATAGATCATTGCAGTGCCTTCACCATGAAACATCCAGCCCCTTCTGCCCCGGGCAAACGACTCGGCATGCCCAGGACCCACCACAGGTAGGAAGATACACTCTGTTTGAGCCATACTGACAGCTGCAAACCTTTTATCTTAGAGACTAGGTGCAACTCAGATGACTGAATGCACAATCCTAGTCCATGGACCACCTGGTTTGGGCTGGGACAGGCAATGGGAGCAGTGTCAGCTATTGCCATGGGTGCTCTTTTGTTAGCAAAGGACATGCTGACACCATTCTGTGGTGTCGTATAATACCCTAGAATGCTCTAAAGCTGTCCTCCCTGGATGCCTTTCCAAATAGCTTGCTGTGGTCTTGCTGTTACATCTCCTGCCAGTTGAGACCTGCATCAGTTGCTTCTGTTGCTGGTCCAGTCACTTGTTACATATTTGTAACAATAGTCTTAGAAAAATGAAAAACTACTTCGTGGTTGAGGTAAGCCCTTTGGAAATGAATCACGTAAGGATAAGAGTAGAAAGAAGGGATCAGTCCAGTCTTATGTCTAAAGGTTTTGTTTTTAATACTAATGCTTAGGGAACAATGTACTCATATCGTGCAAAGCAGTGGCTTGTGCTAGATGCAGCACTTCACATACTCATTATGACACAGCCTTTTCTGTGACTGAATGTTGCTTAAAATAAACAAACAAATTGGGACTACACCTCCGTAATGTCATGAAAGATACAGAGGAAATTCAGTACTGAAGATTCAGATCAAGTCCTGTAATAGATACTCAAAAAAGATATTTTTTTCTTTAATACATAATGGCTAAATATATTTATAGAATAAGTGCACGACAAAAAGGCTCAAAAGTGGATCTATTCCAAATCCCATGCTTTATGAATAGACAAACTCAGAAATTTTTAAAAACTCCCTGATAAGTTTCAACAGTACTAACACTCAGTAGGAGCACTTGGAGAAGCAGAAACAATGGTTAAATGCCTGAAAAAGATCTCTGCATGATATCCTGAAATAAACACAGTATCTTAATACTGCCATCTATTTGTATGCATGTAATTAGATATCCATACATGGAACTAAGAAAATAGGCACTTGTATGATTGAGAAGTGACCTCTTTCTTTCCTTCTTATAGGTTTTAGACTGCAGTTGCATCAAATTTACTGTAAATGACTGGGAACAATTATTTAACATTCACAGATTCTATCCATTCATCTCCTCACTTTGCTTGGGCTGATGTCATCAGCTGCCATCACTTTTATGCCTGCTGTAGATACTACAAAGTTCTTTCACTGTCCAAAAAACAGCTCTGTTTTGGATCTCTGAGAGGTAGAAAAAGGTTTTTACAACAGTTACTGACATCACTTTCAGCATGCCCATAATATCTGGCCTCATAGAATTTCCTCTTTTACTAGTGAAGACATTGGTTAAGAATTTCCTTCTTTACTAGTAAAGACACTTTAAAAATACAGATAAATTTGATGAGAACACAGCAACTTAATTTTCCTACCATAGAGAAAATATTCTGCATGTTTTCATCCTTTTGTAAGTCTCAGTAAATTGAAGATGAATATAAATCCTAGTTTTTACCCCAGAAAAGATTATTTCCATCTTTGAACAAAGCCAAATCAGAGTATTTTAAAAATAATAATATTCAGGGTGCGTATTGACACAACCAGAAATTTGTATCATGCAAAAGCAGTGCTTGGAAAACTCAGAGTGATACTAAAACAAGACCATAAAATATTTGTATTCGAAAATGTATGAAATGATCCCTCCCCATGGGACAGGTTTCGGGTTTTTTGGTTTTATTGTTGATTTTTCTGTTTTCTTCTTTTTTCTTTCTGAAAAATAGACACCTCCACTTGCATTCTGTTTTAATTTTTTTGTTGTTGTTGTTGTTGTTGTTTTTTTTTTCTGGTAGAATCTGGTGGCAGAAAAAATATATTCTGCATCAGAATTTTTATTTGTACACCTTCTTCCCTCCTTCCTCCTCAATTCAATGCACAAATTTTTGATAATTTTCTGCTGTACTGCTCATCACTGGCAATTTTGTGAGCAAGTGAAATGTGCTCTTTTCAGGTGTGTCTGTTTCAGTCACTTGTCCCTTAGAATACACTTTAACAAACCATTTATACTTTAGGGATAAATAGATAGCCTAAGCAAACCCCAAAGGCCAGTCCTTGGATGCAGTCAGTGGGAAGACTCCCACTGGCTTCAATGGAAGGGAATAAAACATCCCTTCAATGAACCTCTAAGATTTCAGTGGTTTAGATAGCTTTCTTCCTTCAGCTGTATCCCAGCTGAGCCCATCTCTGGATACACCAGGAGTGGCTGCTCTTTGGCCATGCTTGGGCTTTGCATGAAGCATTTCAGAAATATGTTCCTGGCACACACAGAAAAGTCTCACAACAGCTGAACACTAAGGCAAAAGAAAATTGTGGTTTTGAAGCAACTTGGAGTCTGAGGAAACAACTGATGGCAGGGTGTGATCCTCTGTCCCCGAAGCCAATGGCTCTTCTGTCATTTACTTAAGGGTTGCAGGACCAAACAGGTGGGCCATGAGTTGGAGTTTGGTCCTTGTGCTGATCCGTTGGTTTCTAAAACTTCAGTGATGACAGATGGGGAATTCCTGTCATGAAGGGACAGTGCAGAATTGCTCTTTGTGCTCTCACAGCATCCCTTTGTCTCTCTGTCCCTCTTTGCTCTCTTTCTAGATGCCATAGTCTCCCTGTGGTGGGTGTTCACGCTTTTCTTCCAAGGCTGGTCTTAACCCCTGCCTATCCACAACTCCAGGGGTGCAGAGAGAGCGTGCAGAGCTCTGTGGGATGGGAGAGGCACTGCAGGCAGAGCAGCTGTGCTCATGGCCTCTCCAGGGCCTGCTCTTCCAGTCGTGTGCCACCGCTCCCTGGTTCTCTTGTACAAGCACTTCCTCCCCTTTTTAATTTGGGACTGTTCTCAGCAGTAGGGCTATGAAAGGGCCTGCTGATGGTATTCTGTAACAGAATAGATCAGCATGTCTTCCAGATGTAAGAGTGATCATATTTAATAAATACTTTTTAATTTCAGGCACATCCTCTAGATTAGAAAAAGATTACTGAGATTTTGGCAACATCTAGTACAATTTGAACACTTATTTAGAAGAATAAAGCAATATAAACATGCAAACATGAAAGAGGCAAATAGTTATCATTTGTCCTGTCCCACAGAAAACACTACAGGTAAGCAACCATAGTGACAAAATGTCAGTGACTGAGTCTAGCAGCCCCCCTTTGAATTCAGTGAGATCTGTTAAGGAAGAGGTTTCAAATACTTTTTCCTCTTAGCTTGTTTAGGGTTTGTTTTTTGTTTAATTTTTTTTTTGTTAGATGACGAAGATGTCAGCCACATGCTCAGCTTTCTCTTGGTGCTGGTGGTATCACTGCTAATTTCAGGCTCTAGCATGGTAACGTCACTTCTGCATGGTTCCAGGAGAGCTGAAGTAAACACTCCCATGCAGTGCTCTGAGAGCCCACATACAGTGGCTCATGCTTGTTCTGCCAACAGAGCTGTTTCATCCCAGACACTATATTGTCTGCATAAATAAACTGTAACAGGAATTCATACACCAGCAATTCGTCAGAGATTTTATGTCTATTTTTGCAGCTTGCAGTAATTATTTCCTCATAGGGAAGCTGATTCTGCTTATATGGACTTTTCTTGAGATGGAGCATCTTTTCTGTACTTTTTCTTACACTTGTTATAAAGAAAGATTATTCATCTCTAAATTTATAGCATCTAGACATGTTCCCACTTGCAGCACCCAGACAGACAGTTATTCACTTAGCTCTTCTCAACACCCATTTTGAAAAAAAATAAGAACTAATATTTTCTTTTTGAAAACTACCAAAGTCTTTCTTTTTCATCAACAGCTTTTTGATCTTATGACATTACAAATCCATGTTTTTCTTGCCAAATCCCAGGTGCCTTTCTGAACTTGTTTATTCTCCTGAGCAAATGCTACTATCAATGTGTTTGTGACCAAAGTGTAATAAACTCCTGGAAAATAAAATATGCATTTAATTACTCAAATTAATAAGTAACTTTTAACATGAACATACATAAATGTTTGTATCTTCAATCAATAGAACCTTGTAATACTCATGTGGTCAAGCTTGTCTCTGGGCTTTGCTTTCAGACTTCATAAAATTAATCTGTGCTGATAATTTCTGGAAGCTAAACTGTTCCTCATTGACAAGCTGATGCTGCAGATCTTTGAGGCATTTTCTGTGTGGGGAAGATGAAAGTTCTGAGCTAAAGGGGGAAGGTGCCAAGGTCCCATTTTCTTGAGCATTATGATTTTCCAGCTCACTATTCTGGTGGAAGGCGTAAGAGATGGCTGGTAATACGTAGGGGTGTGAAAAGGCTCACGACAGTGGGAGGAAGTAAATGGAGTAGGAGGTTCTCATTGCATCAGGTCCAACCAGGTCTAAATCTGTCCTCTGACTTGTCTGCATGTTCAGCATGCAGTACTTGCGCTCATGTTTGTTCTGTCATCAGGGGAAGAGCGATGGCCCTCAGCTCTGCTGTCCACGTTTGCCACAGAGACTCCTTTGCACCTGTGACATGAGGCCATCCCAGGGCTCAATTCAGGTGGCCTTCATGGCATAACATGAGCCTTTCTGTCACACAACTGACCTGGAGGTGGGCAGCATAATGGCATCCCTGAGGATGAGCACTGAACTCCTCCTCCTGCCAGGATCAGAAGGGCAGCTAAGGACGAGCCTTCCAAGCGACACAGTTCAGGCTGCAGCAAAGGGTACATGGGGCCCCCAGTCAAGAGGCAAGGGCCAGTGGAGGTCAGTCAGAGCCAGCATGGTATGTTGGGGTGTCCAGGGCCCCAGCACCTCTGTGTGGTGCTCAGCTGGGGGCATGAGCACCACATGAAAGAGGAGCTCGTGAGATGGAAGAGGGAAAACAGGTCTTGAGTTTGTGCTCTCACATGACTGAAGTTTAGTTTCTGAGTCATTTGATCTCAAATCTTTGGCATTAAGCCGATGGGCCAGTGAGGGGAAACCAAAGTTTTGTGGAACCAGATGCTCTGCCCTTGCTCAGGTCCAGCAGGTGACTGGTGTGTGCTAGGTTCTGCCTTGTGGTCAGCAAATCCCTCTCCTCTGGGAAGCCTGGTGCTGTCTTCACAGGCCAGGTCTGTCATCCATGGCTTTTTCAGAGCCCTGGCTACCAGAACTGTCTTTCTACCTGAGTCGTGACTTTCCTCTTCTTTCTGCAATGACCAATCTACTGAAATGCATTTGGAAATAAGGTGAAGGGACAGAAAAAGGAAAAAAAAGAGAAAGATAAAAATGGAGAGGGAAGAAAATTATCTGGGAAACTAGGATCTCAGTTTCCTTCTGCTAGACACTAACAAAAAGCTTTTGAAGTGTTAGACCACGTATTTTCAGATGGGATCACTCTGCTAAAGCTGCTGATCACCTGCTTCTAGCTGTGAGGTTGACTCTTACGCTGAATGCCCGCTCTGCCAAATCCATCGTCAAGGCAAAATACTTCACCTGCTGTAATTAAATCTCATGATTTTTAAAGCTTGTCTCCTGATTTTTGGAGCCTGACTCATGGTTTCTGTGGAAAACTTAGGCTTGGCAAATGCTGAAAGCAGTGGGAGTATTTGCAGCTTGAAGGCACTGTTCAGCAAGAGGAAGGGTGGAGGAATCTGCCCCTCAGCAATTAGTAGACTCGCTTTCTACGAAAGGACGTGTCATTTGGTAGGTTATTTTAGCATGCTGTACAGATGCAGATTATTTTTTAGAATTTTTAATTGGTGATACCATAGCAACTTTATACAATGAAAAACAGTCCAGGCCAGATTGTGCCTGACAACCACCCGCCTGTTTGGGGGTGGCAGAAAGCTGTACCGACCCAGGAGGACTTTGAGAAGCTCTTGACGCTCTGAGTCCTGGTGAGGAGGGCTGCCAGATAGCTGAAATGGGCTCCCAACCCCACAGCTAGAGGGGACCAGTCCATTGCCTTGTCACCTTACAGTCTTTTTCTCAATATTTTGGATTGAACAAGATGTTACAGCTAAATCCCCAAGGTGCCAGAAAATTATTTAAATTTCAGGGCTGTGATGGATTTTTGCCCTCTCTGAATCAGAGATGGGAGAGTCTGCAGAAGTAGTGCAGGGCAGAAATACATGCAACACATAATTTAGTTTCTAGGCCTACTGATGCTGCAGCACTCAATAGGTTCTTTCAGAGATCAGTGGGAGCTAGGCTTTTCCTCTGTGCATTCATCTTAAACATTTCCTACCTTTTGGTGAGAAAAACCTAGATTTTGACAGTAATGGGCAGGGAAGAGTGTCATATCACTACCTTGATGTAGGTATTCTCTCTTTAACCCTGTGGTGTTCTCTCCTTAGCTAAAGGACTGTTTCTCATACCTCAGGTACATGTAGCTCTCAATAAAGAGATAAAGGGGCCGTACTCAGCTCTGTGCAGTGTTGTGCTCTCATGCACGGACTTTGCCTTTCTGTCATGTCTAAGACACACATATGTGTGTGTAGGCATATATATGGCTCTGAGACATTTTAAAGTCACTGAAAGGAGTGAAAATGGGCTTGCTGGACTGGCTGAGTAGCCTAGGGACCATCATGAAGAGGCTGAATGTGTGGACAGTATGGATGTAAATGTGTGTATATGAAAGGGAAGGATCTTGACTAAAAGATGGAGAAGAGATGAATCATGAGAGCACTGTTGTTCCCAGCCCACCTAGAGAGGCTGGAGAGCAGACAATGCCTTTAACTGAGAAACCCACTGCACACTAATGGGATAAAAGAGACTTTGGGGAAGCGGAGGTCCTTTCAGAGGAAAAAAAATGTGATGTTCAAGGCCAGGTTGGATGGGACTCTGAGCAACCTGGTCTAGTGGAAGGGGTTCATGCCCATGTCATGGGGGTTGATAGGTGGCCTTTAAAGGTCCCTTTCAAATATTCTATGATCCTTACACTGTGATACATAGTTAGGAAAAAAGAAGATCAAAGCAGTGGTACGGATATACTGTTTATTGTGGACACATATCACAGCAGTGATATCAGTCTCTTAGTGAATATTAAGTGCTTACCTGGAGAAAAATTCAATACACAAATTATTTACACCAAATATGTGGAGAATGGTGACTGCTAGGAAGGAATATAGCAACAAGAGAGACAGATATTTTAGTAGAAGCAGAAGCTTAAATGCAAAGAACCAAGACTGATCTGGGTAGTGAAGACATGAGGGCAGTCTCCTAAAACAGACTTCTAAAAGCCTGTTACAAGGCCTCCATCAGCCCTCTGTTGAACATAATTATGTATGTGGGAAAAGGGGTTTGAAGGAAGAGCAAGTCCAACGCTTGGGAACTGTCTGCTTCCTTCCCAATGTAAATTAATAGAAAAGCTAACATGGAGTATCACTGTGCAAAACACTCATGCTCAGATGTTTTCCCACCCTTGTGGGTAGCCCTATATCCTTGGTCATTCCCCAGAGATATGCACAAATTTGCTTGAAAAATACAGCAGTAGAGGAATGTTGCCGAGTATCCTTTTATTCAAACCACTTCCCATCGGATTTTCAATGGGAGAAAGCAATCTGACTGTGGGAAATGAAACACTTTTGAAGCTATGGGCAGCATTTATCATGAGCTAATACTATCACAGTAGAAAAACACCTGAAAATATCCCCAGGAATTTTTTAATAACAATTTCTTAATGGATTTTTTCTTTGAAGATGGAAGAATATGCTGTGTCTATGTATATGTATGTTATTATTCATCTATAGGAATTTAGCATTAATTAACAATTTAAAGAAATCTACCAAACACTAATTGGATGTATTTTTATTACTTTTGCTGCCTATGAAAATGAAATTCTGCATTTTGAATAGTGGTCTATGAATCATGGAAGTGCTTCTTTTTTAATTAGGGATATATTAAATACTGATCCCGATTTTGCCAATGTGGTCAACGAATATATCCCTGCTAGAATATCACAATTTAAAACATTTGTGGTGGTCACCTATTTTTCAGAATACATTCATAATAAGAAGCAGAGTTTTTCTCTCAAAATTAATTTTTTTAAATGAGGTGCTAAATAGAAAATGAAGCCAAAGCTTATGTATTTACTTCTTCATAATGCTGTGCTCCCCAAATCCCTTCTCTGCCTTACTAAACCATAGATCACTGTTCCCCTCCCCAAGTAATCTCAGTTTGGTTGAAATCTTTATATCAGTTTATGATAACAGATTACAGTAACAGAACGTTACCGTTTTTTGAAGAACAGTATCACTTCGTCTTTCATAAATACTAATTAAACAACTCAGGCTTACGTCAGTGCCAAGATTCATGTCAGCAGTTAGTGCAACTTGTTATTGTAAGATTAGTTCTGACACATTCCTTCCAGCACAGCAAGCAGTGGGATCCTGTGCAGCACTGGGAAGAAGTCATCTCTCTAGAGACTGCCAGTAGGTATCCAATAGGAAGGAAGACTGCTTTCTTTAACAAGATTAAAAACCCTCTGCTGACATACTCCCTAACTGAATCATCCTGAACTGTAAGGCTCACCACGCAGAAGGAACGAGCTCACTCATCAGCCAGGCTTCTCCCTTTGCAGCATGCAGGCCCTCTGTGTTACAGCGTCTGCGCACTGCGCCCGGTGGGGCTGGCTTCGGGAGCCTTCTCTGCTCTGGTCAGGGATCAGTCACAGCTGCAATAATTGGCAACGATTTCTTGACTACAAGAACATTGAGCGAGGCTTGCTCCTTTGAGCAATTACTTGCTGTGAAAGAGATGCAGGGGAGAGAAGTGACCTTATTCTGTCCAGCTGGCATGTGCACTGCTGATTCAGGGGCATTCACTGGGCTCTGCTTGAAGGGGTGCTGGTGGTATTGTCACTGTCTAAATGTTACTGTTTGAGCTGGCTGAGATATCATGGCTTCAATGCTCAGTAGAAACCTAAGTAGAAAAGATGAGCTGAAAAGTTAAAAATACATCCTAAACTAAGCACACATAGTTTCGGTAGACACAATGAGAATTTGGGAAGTACTGCTTACCTCATGAACCTTGCAGAATTCAATGCATAGTCTTTGCCCAATGCAAAAATGTTATGCCAACACGAAAACTGGAATTTTGAGAGCTGTGTAATTCCAAGGCATCTCCTTAGTAGAGGTCATCCTTGAGAGAATTGTTTTAATTGTTCAGATTCACAGGGGTTACAGTGTCTTTTGGGTGTAATTTCTTTTTACTCTGATTGCTTGTGAAGATGTAGAGTATGGTGACAGGGAGATAGGGTTAGGCAGTGCTTCAGTGCACTACAGAGTCTGCTTGCCCAGCAGTGCACTGTGGGTTCACAGAATAGTGGTTATTGTTTTGTCTTGGTTCACAACAGGTTAAGAGTCAGATTTTTCAGAATGGTGTAAGCATTTGTGTGTCCAGCTGGCACATGCAGTAGCCATGGATATGTGGCAACTGCAGTAAAAAGTAAACTTAAGGGACGGAATATATATTGGTCTGTATGCCTAAAGTGATCCAGTGAGCAGCACAGTTGCCCAAAATTGGATTTTAATCCCGTTGCAGTTCTGAAGACTTGGATCCTCACATGGACTGAGGCATAAACTAACATTACTGTGTATGCTAGATATTATTCTCTTTTTCTCTTTTTAATTTAATTTTTCCTAGTCAGATACCATTAATTTTCAGAAAGGAACAGCATATTCTCAATCAGAAAGTTATTAAGTAAGTAAACCTTCTTTATCCTCCTGTTTGCTGCTCTGACTTGAAGTGAGTACAAGAAGCTTTGCTCTCAGTTTGGGTAGCTGAGTTCACACCTCAGCTTTAATGTGAAGAAGAAAATCATTATGACCCAAAGTGGTCTGACTGATTCAGGAACTGCATCAGATTATACCATGCCAGAAGGTGCATTTACACCCTGCAATCTGTAATCAAGTGATACTTGGAATCAAGTGTACAATTCAGAAACTGTCTTTGTCAATGTATCGAAACACCTACTGGAAAATAAGCAGTTAAGATCAAATGACAAGATACATGTCTTTCAGGTGATGTGTGTATGGTGCTTTTCTGAGTATGCTAGTGCATGGAAAAGAGTTATAAACATGAGAGATGGCAGAACAATTTTCAGTTTCTCTCTTCATAATATACTGAACTTCAAGGGAGAAAAAACCAAAGCATCTTTACAGAAGGCAAAGCTGTGTAGTGAGATGGTCCTTTTTGGCTTTGTCACATGTGCTCCATGAGTGACAAGCAGTGTCTTGTCTGAAGAACCTAAGCTTGCACAACTGCTGAGGCTGAGCAAGACTTGGCCTCAGAGATGGATGCATGAAGGCTTTGAGTTCTTTAAACCTCCCAGGCTGGAGTGTGCTTCTTAGCAATAGCTCATGAAATGAGCAGAGATGCAGTGGTCTTGGCTGAATGCATCAATCATCATCTTTGTCATTATCTGTCCAAAATGGAGGTGTGTTGTGATGTTCTTTGCTGGTTTTAAATCTGTAAGTGTGGAAGAAAGTTATACCATAAACAAGTCCTGTTTTGTTTTTTTTTTTTTTCCCTGAAAAATGCTGAATTCCTACTCTAAAGAGAACTTTCCATTATTAAATATAATAAATAGAGCAGAAAATCTTTATTAAGTTTTTTATTAACTGCAAGGGACCACAGCTATTTAATTGTCATAAAGGGCACCTGGATATTTGGGTTTTTTTTAAGGAAGAGAGAAATGATTTTAGTCTATTTTAAGCTAATATTCCAGTCAAGAACTCATACTGCATTGGCACATGTGGGGCTGCATCTGGAGACAAAGGCAATTTGAGGCACATTTTTAAACTCTTTAAGAATTATTCCGAGATTTTAATGTGTTTCTTTCTTTGATTTATTTACTCTGAGCTCTGCATATTATAGCTTAGACAGCATGTCTTTTACATGCAGAATAATATCCCAGAGATATGGGAGGGAGGTTGCTAAGAAAGGCTCTTATATTAAAGGAAAAAGGAGTGAAAAATAGAAATTAGTCACATTAATATACAGGAAAGGGGTGGGAAAATTAATGATGATGCAGACGTTGCTGAGATGAAATTTGAAGTTTGTTCCTTCAGGCATTTTTGAGTTCTGAATGTATAAACATTTTGTGTAGAACATATGGAAGAACCAAAGCTTTATTTCTACTTGCATGACTCAAAAACTGTTGAGCTTATAGGAAAAGAAAGGAAAAAAGGAAAAAAGTAAGGAGAAAAGCAAATTGGGCTGAAATCAAGCACAAAACATTTACATTGAAAAGAAATAATTTTTTTTTTTTTTTTGGTAAAGTATATTAGAAGAAGCTGTGAGTGTCTGAGAAAGGGAATCTGAATGGGAATCAGAACGCTACTTTGACAGATAATCGACTACACATACACCCAGTATATTTAATGCTTGTGAGTTCCTTAACTGAAATTTAAGGAGTATGATTTATTCTCTCCTTATGCTTAAATTAACTGCATTTTCAAATGCAAAATATGCATAAATTGTAATGCTGGGGATGGTAAATCAGAGTGATTTTTAAAGTGTATACCACTGTTTAGTCTGCTCCTTATATTGATACATGATAGGTATTCAGGCTGTAGAGTATTACTGAAAGCTGACAAAATAACTGGACTTCCACCAGAAAGAAAGAATTAATTCTCTCCCCAAAGCAGAGATTGTTGTTAACTATTCCAGAACAGTAACTGTTAAAGCATTCAGTGTCAGAGATACTCTAATGAAGACAGAAGGTTTATATAGGCTTGGCTAGTCCCCATGGAAACAGCCTTTCTACTGGGTTACCATAGGAATCATCAAAGCCTTTGTAAGCCTCCCTTAACAGCGCATATACGCTTTCCAGGCAGACTGGAATATCTGCTAGAGGATACACCTCCTGTTTTTAAATGTAAATACAAACAGATTTTGTTTTGGAGTGGTACTCATCTCTGTTTAACTAGCTATGCTACTCTTTACGTTAGAGTTATATTAAACATTGGAGTCACCTGTGGCAGAGGCAAATGGTGAGGGCTGGACGGGTTTGTGAACAAGGCAAGCCGCGTGCGTTCGTAACCTGCGGGGAACCGCCAGCGAAAACACCGCTCCTCACAGCACTGCTGGCATCGCCCTGCACATGTCAGTGCACTGCCCCTCCACCTTCCTGGGGGCATTGCAGAGCTTCAGTCAGTCTGAAGCTTTGCTGGTCAAAAGTTGTACAACAGGAAAGAAACAAGCAAGAAATGGAGCCGAAGGAAACAAACAGAACACTCTGCTGCGTGAAACTAGCAGAACGCAAGCCAGGGGGTGGCTTCAGCTCTCTAAGTCTTTCAAGACAGTTGTTGTTTTGACTTCTAAATAACGTTACTTGTAGCCATTACCTGGGCACAGGACGAGTAGTTTCTTGGATAATTAATGAGGAATTGCATTTTCACATACTGGATCCTGAGGCTTTGTAAGAAAAGGGAAGTACAGTGGGGAGCTGCAGGTTATGAGGGAACCATGCACCTGCTTGCTGGTCTGGTCGTTGTGAGCTTAATTTTATTCAAAGTCCTGTTTCAAATGAAAAAAAAAATATATATATAAAATTTTGATTCTGTTTAAACTCCTGGGATTAACACACTGTTCTCCATACAGAGGATTGACATTAATAAGACTACTTGTTAAGGAAATCTAGCCAACATCTTCAGGGCTTGTTGTTTTTCCAAACAAATGCTAGCTACAAGGCTTTCTACCGTAAAGCCTGACAGCATCATAATGCTTTTATATTCCACTTTCCAGTTGGCTAAATTTCATTATGCAGTTTGGGCACATAAATCAGTGGAGCTGAATTGAAGGAAGTGGTCTTTACAAGATGACACTAGCAGAGGATTTGGCCCTTGAGTTCCAGTTACCAAGATACCAGCTTCCATACATGTAAAGACCCCCACAAAAGGCAGTGGGACTGCTTGCCTGTTTTGGTTAGGCATGTGTTTCCTTGCCTTACTAGAGAAAAAATTCTGATTGGACAAAACAAAGGTTTTGGAATTAACTGAAAATGTATTTGTTTTAAAATGGTTAATTGGAACTGCAGATGTGAAAACTGCTATATATTGTGGTAAGTTTGCACAGATGGTATGGCAAGGCATACATCATGTTTCACTCCTTTCCAGAGCTGGTAAAAAGGCAGTATATTTTTACCAGGAAAATATTTCAATGAAGCCAGAAATGTCTTTGATTTCCCAAGAAACTGAGGTGCCACTATTAAGGACATTTTTGGACACCCTAGCCCAAAGATGATCTCTCTAGTTAACCAAAAGTAGGCAGTGAAAATCTGAGGATTGCAGTCATCCAGAAGCAATCACTGAGACAGAGATCTATTTACATGGAAGGGGGATAAGAAAAAAAAAAACAAAAAACAGAGAAGTTTTGTGGAGGAGTTAATAAAGTGGAGGATTCTTCTGTGTTGATAATTTAAAGGTTGCTCTAACTGTCCTCTGTCATTTATGAGTTGCTCTTACAGAAAAGTTGATCCCATAGTTTTGATTCCATTTTAGGGGCTGACAGAGGTGTCAAAGATGGCATCTGGAGCAGCAAGAGAGGCAGGATTATATTAAGTATGACAGTGTGAGTGCTCTCCAGTGTGCTCTCCCACTAAAATTGTGGAATGCTTACTGTTTTTGGACGTCTGACTCCCCTAGCCATGCACTGTCTTGCCAGAGACAGTGATAGTTGCAGGACTACCTGAAACGAAGGTCTAAAAATAAAGCCATGACTAATTCATTGTATGGTTCGACTAGTCATGTGTCCACCAAATGGAACAATGCAGCTGTAATCTCAGACATTTTGTTCTTTGACCATGAAAACAAAGAGGATGACGTGGCCACATAAGATATCTTAACTCACTATTATTACACATTCGCTAAAAGGTCTTGTAAGAATTTCTCTACCTGTGGACTTTCTCTAAGAAGTGCATTCAGTATATAAACTGCCACTGTTTACCCTGCTCATTGCCACTAAAATGTCCTTACTGGTTCATGCAGAGAAATTTTGGAAGCCCCATCTCCGGAAATGTTCAAGGCCAAGTTGAATGGGGCCTGGATCAACATACGATGGAAGGTGTCCCTGTCCATAGCAGGGGAGGTTGGACCAGATGGTCTTTGAAGTCCCTTCCAACCCAAACTCTTCTATGGTTCATGTTGCAGAAACCATCTCTAAAGCTTTTTGCAGGTGCGACATCCACCTAGCTTGTGATTCATGTTTTGAGATTGTGTGGCTGCAATCTTTTGTCAAGCATGTCAAGTTTGAAGAAGCTGCTGCACTCACTGCAGCCTCCCAACAAAAACAGCCATTATGTTTTGTGTGTTTTTATGTCTGCATAAGAAATCACTGACAATCAAATTGTATCCTTGAGCAAAACATGACACGTGAACAATTTGATTGGCCTGCAGGGCATGCAGCACATCTGCTCCATTACTGAAGGTGCTAAAATGGGTGAGATAGAGTGAGAATATTTGGCAATTTTATGGTAAGAGGAGCTCATTCTAAACTCCACTTGTAGGCTTTCTGCTGACAGATACACCATCTCAGTGGGAAAAAAACTGGGCATAGCATTTTTCTTCTGGTGTCTATCTGCTCTTGGTTCTACTTGTATTCCCACTCCTTTGTCTCCTCCCCATTTTGTCTTCTCCTCCAGAGCCAAGGGTGTGGAATAGACCTTACAAAGGGCTGAAACATTCTCTCTGTGGTGTGGGCTTTTTTTGCAGCAGATGTTTCCATCCATGGACCTTGTTTTCATTTCCTCGTGATTGTGGGCGTACACGTGCACCACAGTGCATTATCTTTGCCCTTCTGATCTGGAGAGCCACATCTCCCTCCGGCCATTCTCAGGAACATATAAACATACTTACACACACAGACACATCTGCTGTAAAGCCCAACCAGTGAGATTACCTCACCTAGGCACCAAAAGTACCTAAAAGGAAGAAGTAGATGATGACTTCTTCAGACAACAGGAAGAAGTCTCATGCTCACAAGCCCTGTTGCTCACAATAACTCAGCCACCACAATAACTGCTGGAGGGACAACAGAGAAGGGCACAACTGATCCTGTGGTCTAGGAGGTCTGTGAAGTGCAGTAATGACAGTTTTCTAATGCAGGTGATTAAGGAGATGAGAAGGAGAGTCACTCCTCTGCACTTTGTACTCACAAACAAGAAAGGTTTTACTGGTTGAGGACATAAAGTTCAGGGCAGCTTTTTCTCAGTGGTTCCCTGTGAAAGAAGAGACAATGGGCACAAATTGTAATACAAGAAACTCTACTTTTTTTTTTTGTTTTT
>VXAC01004734.1:665488-706429 GCA_013399225.1 Rhipidura dahli | reverse complement strand
TTTTTTTTTTTTTTACTGGGAGGATGGTCGAACACTTGGCATTTGCCCAGAAAGGTTGTGGAATCTCCATCTTGGGAGGAATACAACATCTAACTGGACAGAGCTGGGAGCAACCTGCTGTAAGTGATGACTTTACTTTGAGCAGTGGAGAAGCAGTAGAAAGACTCACATAAGAGTGACGGAGAAAAGGAAAAATTTGGATTGTATTGGATCCAGCATAGCAGTAGAAAGAAGAACATATCAATTTCAAAGTTAAAACAGAAGGACAGTAAAATAGGGAAAAGCAGGCATGTCCTAGCCTACTACCCATCCTTTCTAAGCAATAAAACATTAGATAGCAGCTTTTTTCCAAAGAGGAATGTGGCATACCTGGGTTGGAAGGAGGTATTGGGAAGCAGCCAGCCCAGGGAAGTATTGTTCTGCTATCTGTGTTGCATGCTGTCTGCTGTAGGTTCCTACCTTGTTCCCATCGTGGTTCCTCTCATGCCATATGTGCTGTATGGACTGGTAGGAGTTCATCCTTCTTCCCTGCTCCTCACCACCTCTCTCTTCCTTTGGAACTACTGTGACCTTAGGGCCCCATGGTAGCATCTCCTCTCTTCATTGTGACCTGACAGCATTGTCCAGCTGGCCCCAGTATCTGCTGGACTGTAGAGACATGGAGCAGTCACATGTGGTACAGCACTAGAGGAACTTACTCCTTTTGCCTCTGTGCCTGCACATATCTCTTCAAACTTGTATGACAGTGCCCTTTTGCCATCTTAAAAGCTTTGTATTCTGCTGGTATTGGCTGGGTATGTCAGGCCTGAGCTGGTTTAATGTTCATGGATACTTTTATACTTGAGGGAGGACATGTCTTAAACAAAGAAAACCAAGAAACAGCTGAACATGATTATATCCCTGTTTGGAAAAGCCTGGGCAACCATCCCTAGGGTAACAAGGAAAAGAGGTCACTGAAGAAATACTGCAACCTACAGCAAGAATGGGAGGAGGGTTGAGGTATCTGAAGTGTAGGAACTGTTGACAAAGAGAACTGAAGGCTTTTTAAAGGAAAGAGAAATTGTGGAATTCTGCCTGTTTGGTCACAGGTACCCTTCTGAAAAAAACTAAAGCACCGCTACAGGAAAGGGCTCAGGGTGACACCAGCAGTGTCAAGTTGTGTGCCTAGGGGAAGTGATCAGTGTTAAATGCAGTTAAAGAAACTGTGTAATGCTTTTTCTTACTGTAAATGAAAAGTTAATGCCAATTATAAGGTAGCAGAAAGGCAGGAAAGTAGCATCTCTGTGGGTTAAAAAACTTAGAAAGATTTAACACATGGAGAACAAGGCAAAGACTAACCCAGACAGCAGCCCAGAACTGAGAGTCAAAGGGAAGGGAGGTCTGAGATCTTTTGAGTTCATTCAGTTTTGTTTGTCTAAGATATTTCAGCAGCTCAACAGCCTGTAGAGCAGCCTTAAGTGCAAATGTGCATAAGTCTTTATTGATTTTTGTGGAAATGCTCATGTGAATACAGTCACTAAAGAATGCATACTTGAAAATCATTGCTTCATTCAGTTAATGCCTATTTCTTGAAGTAGTAAGAAATTACATATCAGAAATACCAAGAAAATAAAATGGTTGTACGTGGTATGAGAGAAAGGACAGTTGAGGTGGAGGTCAGGGTCTAGTGTAAAGAGGCAGAGAAATGTGTGTGCCAAAGGAGTTGTTGAGTGGAACTGTGCCAGGAAAGACACTGGAGAATTTCCACTGTACTGACAAAGATGATCTTTCTTTCTGCCCACAGTTAGTCTGTTAACAGCTTGCAAGATCACAGTAGACATGAGGAAGAAATAATTTTAAAAGATCCCAGAAATGCTGAGTTGAAAGCAAGGAAGTGAATGTTTATGAGAAACATTTATGAGAATATTAACTCTTGGCAATGTAGGCATCCCTTTCAAGCTGAATGGGAGGAATAGGATTTAAAGGGTTATAAGGAACCACTAAAAATTCATGCCAAGATACAGCCTAATGGGAGCAACAGAGTACTGAAAAATATTCCTGAGAGTATTGGTTGCATCCTTGTTTCATGTGTGTAGAGTAAATAAAAAAACATATTTAGTAGGAATGATAAAGAAGACATCAGGTGAAAAATGCACTCACACAAATCTGTCAACAGTCATTTATTTATTATTACTTGGTCAAATAATGAAGCCTTAGTGAAATATTTTCTCCATTTTTATTTCCTTTATTCTGGTAATATTGGCTGACTAAGGTGTCATGGTTTAACACTGGCCCAATGCCAGGCTCCCATGAGAGCCCCTTGCTCACCCTCCCCTGCCACATCTGGGCAAAGGAGGGGAAGGGAAAAAAATTAATGAAGGCTTCCTGAGTGAGATGAGGACCAGGAGAAACACTTCAAGGCTGAAACAGGCTCAACTTAAGTTGTGAATTCATTACTAACAGAATCAGAGGAGGATAATGAGAAGTAAAATAAGCATTTAGAACACCTTCCACCCCCAGCCCTCTCTCCTTCCCACTGACAGCACAGGGGACAGGGCATGGGGGTTTGGTCAGTCCATCACTGAGATTTCCTTCCCCTGCGCTGGGAGAGGAGTCCTTCCCCTGTGAGGCCATGGGGTCCCTCCCATGGGAGACAGTTCTCCTGAACTTCCCCAGCGTGGATCCCCAGGGGCTGCGGGTGGATCTCTGCATCCCCGTGGATCCCCAGGGGCTGTGGGTGGATCTCTGCATCTCCCGTGGATGCCCAGGGGCTGCGGGTGGATCTCTGCATCCCCCGTGGATCCCCAGGGGCTGTGGGTGGATCTCTGCATCCCCCGTGGATCCCCAGGGGCTGCAGGGGCACAGCTGCACCACCAGCTGCAGAGGAACCTCAGGTCGAGCACCTGGAGCATCTCCTGCCCCTCCTTCTCCACTGACCTCGGTGTCTCCACGTTGTTTCCCTCACATGTTCTCAACTCCTCCTCTTCCCTGACTGGAATCCAAAATCTCGTGACTTTGTTTTGATTTTTTTGTTAAATATGTCATCACAGAGGCATTACCAGCCTCTCTCACCGGCCCAGTTTTGGCCAGCAGTGTGTCCACCTTCAGAGCCATCAGCCATTGGCTCTGCTGGACATGGTGGAAGCTTCCAGCAGCTTCCTCACAGGAGCCATCTCTGTGGCCCACCTGCTAAAACCAGGCCATGCCAAACCAATACATAAGGAAAATTGAAATAAGAAATAATTACTTAAGGAATAGTGCCTGCAGTCCCTGTCTGTATGGACATTATGTTGTCTGTATGGACTTTATGAATATATCTAGTGTATGGCGATTGGAAAATTTCTTTTCCAGAAAAGGCAAATATCACTGAGAGGTGTAAAAGTTTCTGATGTTGACATTTCAACCTTTTTCTTAATTTTTCCTATACCGATGTGTAGTAGTGGCATTGAAGAATGGAGATTTAAGAGGCAGTTGTGGAAATGAGAAACAAAACTATAGGTTATTCATTGTAAAGACAATATGAAGAAGTTGAAACTATTTAGCTCCCATACTTCACTACAGAGGAAAAATCAGGCCATGGTCTTTTTTAAAAGACTTTGTAACTTTTCACATACATATGTGTGTAATTTTTCCAGATGCATGCTTTTTTTCCTCAGCAGAATTGCCACTTTTGTCACACTATGAGCCTGAGGACAAGCAGCAAAAAAACTCACTAAAGGCTACACCTTGTAGCCACCACTCTGTGTTGTAACTTATTGTTAAAGACTATTTCTAAATGCTTACTTTTCTAACATATTCAAGTTAACCTTTTGACTTAAATGTTTTAGGGTTCTTGTGCATTCATGTATATTTTGTTATTTTCAACTTCTTCCCCCGTGCTACTCATGTTCTGTAAGAAATGTCTCTGCTAAACATCAGTTATGTGCCCCTACTGCAAAGGATTCGGTTGAGATCCCCACCACCTAGGAAGAATTTAAAACTGCTTTTTAATTTTAATAAATGGTGTCACTATATGTTGTTTAATAGATCGTTTCACTTGAGCCTTTTGAGTGATTCACACGGAAACTGAGAAGAATTAGAAATCAGAGATTATTTTGGTGTCAAAAATAATTTTCTTCTAAGCCTTGTGGGTGCAAAGTGTATGAATGGGCTTTGAGACAGAAATTATTTATTTCTACCTCCTGAGCAGAGTTTAATAAAATGGATTTTAATTGGGGATTTTGCTACCATCTAGGTAGAAAAATGTGAACAAATGGAGGAAAAAGATCTAGAACTGAATTTTGTCAACTAGACTAATACAAATCATTGCAAATATAAACATTCACTGCTTCAGTTTTTAGTTTAGCAGCATTAAAGAAACACATTAAAAAGTCACATGCACTTCAGCATCTGGAGCCTGTGTTTTTATATTTCAGAACAATATTCCTGACATACAGTCATAATAAAGCTACATCTCATATAACTGGTAGATATTTTGTGTCTTTACTGTTCTTGGATATGCAATATTGCATCCAATCTTATTATTTAGCACTAAAATATTATGGGCTGACTATCATTTTTATTTCTGTTCCTGTCTAAGTGTCTTGTTGTGTAAAAGAACTGCAGATTTGGCAGGGGCTTTCATAGACATGGCAGCCTCGATGAGTTCATAATGACTTATAGTGCCCAATATATGAATTGTGCAAAACAGGAGACAGTGGTTCATTTACTGTCATTTCCTACACTTGCCTCTGCTCATGCAATGTGGCTGTGAAACATTTTCATATTCACAATAATGTGTTTTGCTTGCATTTTGCAGTCATCTTCCACATGTGTAAATGGAGCAACAGGTGTAAGATTTCTGTGTTTTCAAACTATATCCCTTCCCACAGAAGAAATTGTAAAGCATAATAGAAGATGAGGGTATACATGCCGACAAGAAAATGTCTGTGCTTATGTTTTTTGAGATATTATGCATTAAAAATGCACACACATTTAACAAGCCCAGTCCTTCTGATATGAAGACAACTTTAGACAGAGAAAATTGTAGATGTAGAAATACTATAGTATGCACTCAAATGCAGGCTTGGCATAGCACCACGTAATAAATTAACAAATTCTGTTCATAATGCTTGTTGCAATTAGAGATTGGATTTAACTGCAATGAGTGACATGACCAGATGACATCAGGGGAAAATAAAAGCTCTTTTGTCAATACTCTTGTTTTCTATCTTGCTACTTGTCATTATAAAGTCAATATTAAGTCAAAAGTTTCCATTTAATAGGGTCCAAGATCATATTCCCAGTACCCACCATTTTCTGAAACCTGTATCTCAGTTGTAAATGTGTGTTCACTGTGTTCAGAATATTTATGAACAGTGGTCACCAGCGTATATTCAGTTCTTCCTGTCATAAATGTTCATATCTGCAGATTTATAGAGGCTCTTCTGCTTGAATAAACTGGTGTAGTTCATGCAAAACTACACATAACTGAGCCAAAACACCACATTTTTTGCCTTACTTTCCTGTTTGGGTTCAGTTGTGACTGAAGTTTTCTGCTTGTGCCAGTAATGTTCACTATGTGTAAGTGGTATATATGATGCATATCATATATCCTCAGTCTTACAGCCCCTATGAGACCCTCCTTTCTCATATGGTCACATAAAAATCTAAAATTTCCCATCAACAAGGCATGTAAGACGATAGACAATTACAAAATTAATCAGTTAAAGAGATTCCCTGTGAACATTTACCATTCAGTTTTGAAGAGCACATTGCAGAAACTTTTGTGTCTCAGGGTAAAAGCAGAGATCTTTACAGCAAGTCACCCTAGTGGGTAGAGAGAAAGTGGGGAAAAAAAGAGAAAATTTCTGTCCTTATAAATTCTCTGAGTTGGATGAAGAAGGAAAGAGGGCACTACTTTCTTGTCTATTTTTTAAACTTAATAAATCTGAAATTACTAAAACAAAGCCAGCAATAATTTCCAAAAGTAGATCACCTTTCAAATGCTAATGTGATTATGAGAATCAAGAGCAGCAAGTGATGGAAATCAAGGTAAAACATATGCAGTACTTTAACATGGTTAACTGAAGCATGGTGTGAACCAACAATCTTTCATGGTTAATTCATATCCCTCTGATAGCACACTTTGAGACTGGTTAAGAAATGGTTAAAAAGCACCTCATTAACTCCATTATGTTGGGTTTTTTGTCCAAGCAGGTTAGTTTTATTAAATGATAAACATCCAAGTTCTTCCTCATAAACATGCAGTAATATTAAATGACCTATAAAAGGACTAGATGCTGCTTCCAGGTACGGTCTGGAGCAAAACCAGTGGATAAGAAATTGTCTCAGGGGAAGCACAAGGAGAAATTTTCCATCTGAGACACCCATCTGGGAATGGTTCCTCTACTTTTCGTCCTTGCTCTGCCTCAATGAATAGGAATACAGCAGTGCAATTCCACCTTAAAAAGGGCAGCACTCTCAGTAGGTATCTTGTCAGTGCAACAGGATGTGTGCATGTGTGGGGAGTTGCCTGGGACAGAGCAGTGATTCTATACACTTGCCAGTGGAGGGGCTCAGAAATTTTGAGCAGAATGTTTTTCAGAAAATGCCAATTAATTCTGTTGTAAATGTTATGTGGGAATGTGTCAGGATTGACTATACTTTGTTTGTTTTGCTTTCAATCAAAACAAAGCTTTCTGATAACTTTTTTATAATCTTGTCATGACAGAATATTTGAATGTTTCATTTCAGAACACATTTCATTCAGGATTGTATTCAATATTAAAAATTGGAAAAAAAAAGTCAGAATTAAAACTTTTCATCTAAGTTTATTTTAAGTGAATTAAAAAATTTGCTTCACTTTAGAGCAAGTAAAATTTTAAGTTGTCAGTGTTTTCTAGGAAATTAAAATTCTACTTTCATGAAAAGTATCTGACAGAAGTCTGTCTCTCACTGTTTAAAATGAAAGTTTTTCAGTTTTCAAAACAAATTAAACGTGTAGTTAAATAAGTGGAAATATCCTGGAAATAATTTTTAGAGTTATTTATTTGCATATTAAAAAATAATGGGATTTTTTATGTATTAAGTTACGGAAAGGAGTTTTCCAAATGTCCAAACCAATATTTGAATATTTGAGTCCTGTCACTGGACGCTACTGAGAACAGCCTGGTTTTCTTAATTGCCTCCCATCAAGTGTCTACACACATGTATGAGATTATCCCCTGAATCTTCTCCAGGCAGAAGAGTCTCAGCTGTCCTCATATGAGATGCTCCAGTCCCTCAGTCATGTCCACAGGCCTTCTCTGAGTTTGTTCTGGTAAATTCATATCTCTCCAGTAGTGGGGAGCTCAGAAGTGGACTCGGTATTTCAGACTTGTCCTCATCAGTACTGGGTAAAAAGAAAAGGTGACATTCTTCAGTCTGCTGGTAATGCTGTTCCTGATGCAGCCCGGAATGCTGTTGGTCACCTCTGTCACCATGGTCTATTGCTGGCTGGCACTCAGCTTGCTGTCCACCAGGACCCCAAGCTCTTTCTTTCTGTACAGAGCTGTCCCTCAGAAACTCAGCTCCCAGTGTGTACTGGGGCGTATATGGGGTCATTGCTCCGCATTGCCAGAACTTTGCATTTCCCTTTTCTTATTTCTCTCTGCTCAGTGCCACACTGTGTCAATCTTCACTTCCTCCAATTTTATATTATCTCTGAACTTGCAGAGGGTTCACTTTGCCCCATTGTCTAGGTTTTTAATGAAGAGGTTAAACAACATTGGCCTCCCTGCTGACCCCTGGGATACACCACTAGTGAGTTGCCTCCCACTGCACTGTGTGCTATTGATCACCCTGCCCTGGGCTTGGCTGTTCAGCCACATTCAATCCCCCTCAATTTACCACACATGCACAATGTCACCTTTTCTGTAAGATTGTTATAGGAGTCTGTGCCAAAGGCCTTAAAGCAGCTGAAGTGAACAACATTTGTTATTCTTCCCAACATCTGACAAGGTAGTCCTTTCACTGTAGGAAGGTATCTGCTTGGTTCAGCATGACTTCCTCTAGGTAAATTCATGCTGACTACTTCTGATCACCTTGTCCTTTATGTGTTTGGGGAAGGCTTCCAGAATTACTTGCTCCATGATCTTCACAGGGACTGATGTGAAGCTGACCAGCCTGTAGTTCCCCAGATTTTCTTTCTTGTTCTTCTGGAAATAATGTTTGGTTTCTTCAAAGATTGAAGTGATAGCATTTTTTTCATATTTCCTTTACTTTCATGTTTTCTCTTCTGCCATGAACAGACACATAGTATTCCCATATTAATTTATTCCCTTACTAGATGCACAAACCAGGCTATGGATTTCCTTGACATATGCACAGTCATTGTTGTAGACTCCTGCTCAAAGCAGTGGGTAGATTGAGAAACAGAATACTGAGATAGTACTCCAAAAGAGCTTTTTCCTTCACCCTACTCCTGTTTTTAAGGTACATCCAGAGGTTATTTAGAAACAAGAGAAAGAGAGCCAGAGAGCTTCTCTCTTCCCAAATAAAGGAGTTCTCTGGACCTGTTGGTCTTCATGACTGAGCCTGCAACTGACCTGGATTGTCTTCCTGGTTGTTCTTAAGAGCTACTTTAACAAAAGTGACTTTAACTAGATCCTGTAATGTAGCTGCTCTGTCAGGAGTTCAGTGACATGCAGCCCAAAAACCACAAGGTTTCTTTTTATTTATGATAGAGACAAGTAATAGAGGGTTTGTTGCTTCATTTAGCACTTTCACCTACGTGTTGGCTCTGAACCAGTCTGTCAGCAATCTGTCTAAGGCTGAAGCCTTTGTCACGGATAGGAAACAATATGAAGATGTGGAGAACTCCTGCTCATGTGGAAACTTGTAAACAGGCAGAACCAGGACACCAGAGAAACATCTGAATACAACTGTTGAGATAAAAGACATCATCAAACCCCAGAACTATGTCCAGTAACAGTGGGACATGATTGGATGGAATTTCTTATTTAAATACTTATGGAAAGATAAAAAAGGAAGAAAATAAGCTGAAAATAGAATTGTCATCTTCTGGAGACCACCAGGCTAGATCAGAATAATAAAATATTCCAGATCAAGTAATCTCAAACCACATAGTTATTTTACCCATGGGGAAATTTTAAATATGCAGACATGTGCTGGATGACAGACATTCAAACTTGGTTATTTAAAGTGCAGTTCTACTCTTTAAAGCAGATAAGTGAGAATGAAACCTAGGACCTCCATGTTTTGTGGTCTCTCAAAGGTCATTTTATCAGATTAGTTCTGCTTACTGGTTAAAAAATGCTTCTATAATACCACTACAAAATCTTAACCTTATTTCCTCGAAGTAGTCTGAATTTTCTGTTTGTTTGGTATTGCCATGAGAATATTCTCTGCATGATACATTTGCAGCCTAAATTTTTCAGACATTTTTAAGTAATCAGAAAGAAGGAGACATCACTGTTGGGGAGGCAGAAGGAGAAACAGAAGCAGTTTCTCACTTGGTCTTGCTGTCTTCAATCCTTTGTGGCTCATTTTTTCTGTACCCTTACCACTTCTGATCAATACAAGCAATAGAGGGGACATGGCTAAAGCAACCCCTTTGCCTCTTGCCTTTAAAAGCTGATTTCTTGTTACCTTATTCTAGAAGTCACAGCTTAACCTAATAGTATGAAAAGCAGCCATGAGCAATTGTTTTGTGGAGAGCTGCTATACAGTCTCCAGAAGACAATAATGAAGAAATCTTAGTACTAGGCTGCAGACCTGAATTGGATCTTAAAAAGAACGTGCTCAGGAGTGAATTATGAAGAAACCACAATGTTGACCCATGCTGAGGGAAATGAA
This sequence comes from Rhipidura dahli, assembly GCA_013399225.1. Classification (NCBI taxonomy): domain Eukaryota; kingdom Metazoa; phylum Chordata; class Aves; order Passeriformes; family Rhipiduridae; genus Rhipidura; species Rhipidura dahli. The sequence continues at coordinate 696,613 of VXAC01004734.1, read as the reverse complement.
TTAAAATCAAGGGGCTTAATCTTGATTCTCCCATCCATTCTGCTCATTACTTTAACCACCTAGATGAGCAAAGTAATTTTTTGAAGCATATATTGCTCTCATAAGCTTGCATTTACTTCCACTGTATGTAAAATTAGCCAGTGAAAAAGTGGTAGAATCTATCCTCAAAGTGGATTGGAAGGAGTAGCTATAGTGTCCAAGTAAATAATGCCCAGTTTTTGTTCCCATCACTCAAANAGAAAAGAAAGAAAAGGAGAAAAGTACCTTTGTAAAATCACCAGTTATCATCCTAGATCACATTTTTTATATATAAAGTGCATGATTTTTGTACAATCCAAAAAAGGCTCCTTAAGGTTTCAAAGTATGATTAGACCATATTGCTGTACCAAAAAAAAGCTATTCTGAAGGGAAATATTCTAACAGTCTCCTTCCTTCCAGAAGGCAGCAGCCACTTGCTGGGTCATTATTGAAAGGACCTAAATTTTCCATTTTGGAATTTAGGAGTAAATAGAACAAAGTTAACAAGCCCTTATTCTCCTGTACGATATCAGAGATGCTCTGCTTAATTTATTTTACAGGTTATGACAAGGACATATTTTACATCTGTTGAGACATTTCTGAAATGTGTTTAATACAGCATTTGTCATATTAACGAATTGCTATCATTAAAATACAGCTTAACAACATCATCTAGTTCAACAAAAGTAAGTAAATATATTGTATTATTCCAAGGCTCAAAGCTCCACAAGAGCAGAATTCTAAGCAAAATCACATTGTTGTTATTATTATTTAAAAAAAAAGTGCTTTTCTCCTTCTTCATCATGAAATATGAAAAAATATCCAATTCTGTGTTGTGCCCATTCTTTGGTCCCCTCTCCCTTTTTACACAGGATGGGCTGTTCCCTCACAGCAGAGAAGGCTTGCACAGCCAGGGAGTCTGCTCTCTGTAGGCTTCCTTTGTTAGCTGCAGGAATTGGAGGATGCACAAGGCGACTGAGGGGTGGGGCGGGGTGGAAAACAAAAGTTCCTCTAAGAGAATTGGATGCTGTTCAGATAATTGAATTTTATTTGTTGTGGATGTGCGAGAATTCCCTAAATCACTTGTTTTATGCATGGTCACTTAAAAGTTGTTCTGCTACCACTTTACACTTTTGCCTGTGGACAGCATGGAATCAACAGGGTCCTTATGTTGGATACATAAAATGCTGCATATTGTCAAGTGCTCTTAAAAACCCAACTATGAGGCATCCCAAAATGGACATCCATATTTACTGAATATTTCTGTCTTTAACTGTCCTTTGTTTCGGCTGTAGCTCCGTAGCTTGGGGATAGTCAACCTTGGGTCTTCATGGGAATACTGCAAACATAAATTAGTTGACATTTTCAAATAACTTTCATTCAGAAGCTGCAGTGGTGAATGCCATTAGTGAGCTTATGGATAATTAATTGCAAAATGTTGCAGATCTCCTCACTTACTGACTGACTCAGTTGTGAACTGAGGTAGCAATCCTGAAGAAAAGCTGGCTCAAAACGAATTAGTTCACTTACTGAGTGCTATATGAAAGCACCGTAGCACTCAGTTAAAGCTGCACAGAAATTTTAATTCCTATATTACACACTTCCTGAAAAGTTTACTTTGCAAATTTATTATTCTCCTAATGCAGATATTTGGTGGCTTACAGCACAAGATAAGTATTCTTATAATGCTTTATATGAAGGAATTTATACAGTATTACATGTAGCTACTGTTTCTTTTTTCTTACCTCAATTACACTCATGAACAATGACAACTAATACTGCCATGTTCTTTAGGTCACATCCTGGAAGACCGTGTGGCCATTTCCCTCTATAAAAATGTGTTTACTGTGGACTGCCATCAACTTCTGCAATGCACATGTAAAATACTGTTGTATGAGATTTTGCAAATGTGTATGTAAAATGTTGTTTCCATAACCTTTAGCATGAATGGATGTTTGTATGCAATTTTTATTTTAAGAAAAAAAAAAACCAAAACAAACCAATTTTCAGTTTAAAGATCTAATGTGTTAAAGGGAACATATAGAAAAGAGACCTGAAATGATTTCATGAAAAACTTTACCCTCAGTTTTCTTTTGCTCACCTGACATACAGAATCTTATATTCCAATGAGAATGAGAATTCTAACTTCATCTTGCACTGTCTTTGTTCATCAAGCACAGCCCTCTTTGCGACTCCAATTCAACAGGGAGTAACGTTTAATAACTAAGGAAGCTGGTCAAATTTAATGATGCCACTCCTGGATGTAAAAATCAAGTATGTGCCTACACCCTGTGTTCTGGACATTAGCTAGCACATACACACAGTGCTTGATTAATATGAAAAATTTCAGTCAAATATAAAGTGGAAGAGCTTTTACACGTGTAAAGCTCTGATAAGAAGAGGTAAAATTGCAAAGCTCATATGTAAATTACACAATACAGGAAGATAACTGAATGTTCTATTTGTAACAAATCCCGTCTCTGAGGGTAGTTTAGTACTGGACCTTGCATCTGAAAAGAAGCAAGAGTGATACATTGAGCTAAAACTGAATCTGCTTTTTAAGGAAGACATTGATTCCACTCCCACTTGTTCTCAAGGGTTTGATTTCAATCTCCAGGAGTACAGCACACTTAAAATCCAATAAGGTCATCTTTTTCAATGGCACATCTTTGTATCATTATATTATATCCACCAAAACAGATGCAGAAGTTAGGTAGGCTGTTGTTTGTTGGTTTATTGTTTTTTTTTTTTTTTTTCTGGAGAAATGCTATTATGACACAAAGAAATCATATGGACTTCATTTGCACAGAAGGTGAATGTTCTAGCATGCAAAAAATTTTCCATGCTGCTGTGACACAGCCAGGGGCACAAAGGTAGGTCTGTTCCACCTGTGTGTCCAGGGTTGCTTCTGGCATGTCCCTTGCTAGAAAGTCCATGAATGCCCCTTCAGTGCTTTTTTAGAGAGATACACTGTAGCTTAGCTCTGATTTGTGCCTCACTAGAGGGCTTTCCTTTCAGGATTTTCTTTGAAATTTGACCTTTATCTATCTATTTATTTATTTATTTATTTTTAAATGGATAACATTTAAAGCAACAAATAGTTGAATTCTAGTGACTCTTAGCACTTAACTAGAAATACATCCTATCCAATACCAGCATTTTTCTGAAGTATTTCCTAATAAGAAATGTGTACCTGTGATGGATTTCCACATTTATTCCAATGTAGTAATACTGCAGCTTCTGAGATATCAGCACCTTGGTCCTCTGTTGCAGTGTTCTTCAGAAATGAGGTTTTTAGATGCAGTCTTTTTCATGGAGTGTTTTGCTCTTTTGAGATGTGATATGTTACAATTCTCTTCCTGAGAAAGTATTTTTAAATTTTTTTTTGCGTCTTGTGGTTTTGTTTAGCAGCTCTTGACACCATTTACCCATTGCTTGCTTTATTTCTTTACTGTTTGAGAAATCCTTCCGTGTTCATCCTAGGATGTCTCTAAACTTGCCTGCTGAAATCCTATTAAGCTGATAAAATTTTATTATTTCTCCATCAGTACCCACTTCAATATGCTTAAAAGTACTGCATGCATGCTTCCTTTTGTCTTCTCTCATGCTGCTTTTTTTCTGCTCTCTCTTTCATTACATAGAGGATTTTTGCCTGTTCATGTCATTTTTGGAGGTATTTTGGAGAAAGTTATTTTTCTTTGTTTTGTTTTCTTTATTTTCCTTCATTCTACTTGTTCTTACCTCTCCAGATTTCCATATGGCTTATATTAAAACCAGACACTATTCTGACAGATTTTGTGCTGCCATGTGAAAAAAAGCTATAGAAACAATGTTTTTTGGTAGACCTAAATTTTTAGTATCCAAATATTTTTCTTGAGGCAAATTTGAATTTGCTGTTCATGTGTCTTGCCTGTTAGCCATCTATTGGCATTCAAGGATTTTTTTTCTTGGGTTTGATATCTGTTTTATCAGAACCCACAAGCCTGAACAACAGAGAGCGTGTGGACACACAAGCAGCCATGAACTGAGAATCTGCAATAATGTGCAAAATACACGACTGACTATCCAGATCCTAGGGGACACTGCTCATCCAGTAATTGTCTCATTGCAGATGCAGTTTTGCTTCTGAATTCAAATATGTATTTATGAACCATGCTTTTATTTATAATACTTTATGAGGGCTGTAATTTAAAGGTATTGCTGCTAGGTAATCCTGTCTGTTGTTTTCTTCATGAGTTGATAGTTTCTGGTTATGTATTTAATTACTGTTTAATTCATAAGTTCTTTTCCAACCACTTTATGATGCCCCTTTTCTTTTGTTAATTGCTTTGTAATGAGAAGCATGTAAAAGAAAACATAAAGGTCATCATGTAGTTGAAAAATGTTCTTGACACATCTTGGCCTCTTTTATGACTGCTGGACTGTTGCCATTTGCTTTGGGGATGGCGCAAACATTGTCTGGAGGGCAATGTTCCTCTCTCATCACTGCAGCATGAATACACCTCCAAGTCAAAAGACTAATATCTGAGATGTGTGTTTTCTTATTCTTTCAAATAGCCACAATCAAAACCCAGCTCTAGTTGTATTTGTTTCGTTGCACTGCATGTTTTACAAATTCTGGTTGTTGTGAACTAAGTGTGGGTTTCTGGTGCTTGCCTGGCTCTCTGTAAAATTCCTGTTTGATTTAAACATGTGGGTTGATAGTTTTGGTGGTGGTGAGCAGCAAAGACATGCAAGAGCAGCTGAGGCCTTGGAGGGAAAAACATTCTTCTGGATAACCCAGGATGAGATCAGCTGAAGTTTAAAAAAAAAACCTGAAGCCCTGTGTTTCAAATCAGACATCAGTTTTCAGAAGGACCTCAGTGTGTATTGCCTTGCACAATCAAACATTCCAGTATCTTAGGGGAAGGTAATCCTTCAAGTGCAGAGTAAAAGGTAGTTGGTGGCTGTATATCCTGATGATTAATTTTCTTTTAATTTTATTCCACAATAATCATCCTGGTGTTGATTCTCACATTTAAAGTTATATACTGGGACATGATAGGGGGCACAATATTCAAAATTTGTGGGCATCCATAGCCCTGCCAATTTCAATAGGACTGCAAGAATTTTGTAAGTATCATCTGGAACGAAATGTATAAATTTTGCATCAAACTCCAACAGCATGACCACTTATCTGTCTAAAAAAATACTAAGGAGCAATTTATGACTTTTTTTTTAAATTTATGTGACTATAGAAGATGTTGAGTATAGAGATGTTGAGGTTCTTCTACAGCCGAGATAAAATGGGACATGACCCACTGGCTACTTATGATACTTCATTGGCCACTTAAAACTTCAATTTTCTTTCATTCAGATGTATCCAACTGCCCCCTTTTTTTTTTTTTTTTTTAGGTGAACAATTGTATATTTGACAGGTTTTCTGAGCTATACTTACTACCTTCCATAAATATTCAATTTCAGTATTAGAACTTACTTTAAAAAATGGCTTGCAGCATGTCTAGTAAAGTATTATTCTTGGGTTTGGATTAATGACTGGCTTAAGAGTAATTTAGCAAACATAAATAAAAATGGTAAATTAATATGGTTCTGCTTTTCAAAGGCCTCGTGTCCTGCTTATTTCCTGCTACAGAAAGTTGTCATTCATAGATACCTTAAGTTTGTTTTGAAGTTTATTTTAGTGTTTAAAAAAGCCTCAGAAAGTTATTTTGAGAATGACTTTATGCATGTTGTGACTTAGGAACAAATCTGATTTAAAATACTTTTTCATGGCTGTTGGAAATGATCTTCTGTGCCCTCCTTGGAGAAGCCAAATCTTTCATCTGGAATTTAATTACTCAAACCAACAAACAAACAAACAAGCTGTGTTTTGGGAGAGTTAGAACGTTGCTCCACGATATAGTCAGAAAAATGTTCTCAAACAACCACCGCAGAAAAACATAATTATGCTCACAAAGAGAGTTGTTAGAGATGAATGAGCAATGAGTGGACAAAATGTGTTGCTTGATAAATTTAGCTCTGCCTCTGACTGCTGCTTCTTTGTGAGCTGCTTTGGTCTTCCTTGAATCCATTTGTTACTCTAAATTAGACTCCAGTCATGGTGGCAGCTCTTGTGTGTTCCCACGGCCCTGGGAGCTATGCCAAATGTGTTCTGCTGCAAGGAGAGCCTCCTGAACAGACTGGAGGGGATGGGCCAGAGTCAGGATGTGGTTGTCTTAGCTCAGCCTTTGGGCAAAGCCTGAATACTCATCTCATTCTGATATAAAGCTTAATAAATATTACTGATATATGACAATACAGATGCATTACTGAGGTATAGAAAACAGACTAAGAGCTGAGACTGTGGAACATCTGGATCTCATCAAAAGCAAAAATTCTGGGCAAATATGGTGGAGCAACTATCTCGAGAGCACATCCTAATCTCAGCAGAATGGAAATGGAACCTCTGAGTACAAAAATCTGCTGGTGCAGTTACTGTCTTTGAAACAAGTTGTGAGCAAACTTGCTATCAGCATGTATGTTCTCACTGAAGAAACATAAATTGAGTCTACAGAGATCTTGAAGGAGCACATTCCAGCTCTCAGCACTGACATTAAAATGATTCTTAACACTGATGCATTATAGCAGGAAAATAAGAAGGAGCTATACCTGTAACTCAGCTGCCTACAGTGGGATCAGATTAACCAGCTCATTGTGCTCGCAATGGCATTTCCAAGAACATATCAATATTCAGAAATGAAATTCTTACCTGCTATCAACCACAAGCTGCCTTAAGGCAACAGACTAACATACAGCCTAAGAAAACCCAGTTGTGATTCAGGCCACTATTGTGCAAGAGAGAAAAACATTCCTTTAAAGACACGAAAATAAGAGATGAGGCACAGCTAAAAAAGAGAATGCAAAACAGGCAGGAACCACACAATGATGTTGGTCACCAAGAGCTGGCTTTAAAAAAGCACTGATTGAAGTATAGGGACAGTATAGACATTGCAGCTCTGTTGTAAGATGTACAGTCATATTAAGAAAACAGTGTTAATAAGTATCCCTGTGGTGAAATGAGTAGAGACAAAGGTTCAGAGACATTTTCTAGGCAGCAGAACCACTTGTGAAAGCAATATTTTTTAAAAGAGCATAAGGAAACGACCAGGTAATAAAAGCACAAAATTTCCAATGAACTATTAAAACATAGGAAAGTGTAAATTAAGTCACAGATCGATGAAATCATTTTTATGCCAGGAATTCTGAAAAAAGTACAATGAATGCAAAGTAGGACTTTAGTAGGTACAGGAACTTCTTACCTCACAAGATCCCATCTAATTTTTACAGTTATATATGTGCTTAAGAGTTACACTGAGGATTAAGTATGAAAATATGAAGGCATTACAGAAAAACAAGTATACTGTGGCTCCAAGTATTTTCAGTTTGTCAACTGCTTGAGAAAAGATGGAAATATATGATTTTTCAGGAAGATATGGAATGCTATAGCTCAAGAGAGTAGTGTGGTCCCAATGAAAAATTTGGATTCCCAGGAAAAGTACTAAACTTTGTCTTTGCAGAATGTAACAAGGGAATGAGATCTCTGCCTAATTTCTTATGAAGTGGTGCTACTCAGAGTCACCTGACAGTAACCTGGCCAAAAGGAGGTTGTAATGAGGAGGTTATTGGACTCTTCTCTGAAGTAACAAGAGATAGGACAAGAGAAAATGGCCTCAGGTTACACCAGGAGAGGTTTAGACTGGATATTATGAAAGTTTTATCCACTGGAAGGATTATCAAGAACTGGAATAGGCTGTCCAGGTGCTTCCAGGGTGGAGTAACTATCCCTGTTAGTATTGAAAAGATGAGGGTGTGGCACTGAGACATTGGGTTTGGTTGTGGATTTGGCAGTGCTAGATGAACAGGTGGCCTTCATGATCTCAAGGGTCTTTTCCAATCTAAACAATTCTATGATTCTATGCCATGATAAGGTAGGAAGTAATTGTAATGGGAAGGAAAAAGTGCCATGGTAATTGCAAAAATCTGTCCTTGGTCTAGGTGGCCTTAATTGACTTCTAATTTGTGCTGATACATGCTGGTGGTCAATCTGTTATGAATTAGACAAAAACCAGGATATAAATGACTCTTTAAAAGTTGTGCTTGAAGTGTCAAGAAACTCCAAATAAATCTGAAACAACGAGGGGACGCTGAGCAAGCTTGCTTAGCAATAATCTGACACTACCAAGGAATCAAACAGTGTAATACTTGGAGATATTTCTTGCTAATAGTGCATTGTGAATGATGTGCAGTAGAAGCATGATTTTCTGTTCCTCTAATGAGCATATTTTGGCACCAACAACCACTGGGGAGAAGCAGTGCTGCATGTCTGTATCTTGGTCTAGGCATTTTTTGTGAGGATATATGATAAGCACATACAGTAAGGATGAGAAACACCTGGTGTTGAGATACACTATTTGGTGAGGAAGGACGGCTGATATATAAAAAGAAATCTTTGATAAAGATTTTGGGGGGGTTAAGGAAGATTAATAGCTGTAAAAGTAGTGATTCCTGATCATTTATGTGAGCTGAAGTTCTGAGATGTTAGAATAAAAGCTGATTGAATATCTTGTGGTAGGCTTTTTACATGTTTTTTAAGTGTGTGGCTTAATAAAGAACAGTAATAAAGAACAACACAGAGCAAACTAAGCCTGAGAAGTTTCATGTAAAATACATGCAACAGGAAGAATGTGACTATGCTCAGTTGTTAGAGTGGTCCAAGATGCCTAGAACCCTTTCCACTCTGTCAGTCCTGATTATTATTCCTTTAAGTATGTGATATGAAGAATATAATAACATTTCTGTTCCTGGGTGTGGACCTAGTTAATGGAAGAATGTGACAGTGGTTACATCCAGCTAAGGAAAAAATCTATGAACCATGCTACCTGTGTGTCTGACTAGTGACTGCACACTGAACCCACTCTTCAGTTTTCACTGAATTCTCTGTTTTGCAAAGCAAGTTCCTAGAGCACACTTGTCATGAATAGATGTGGAAAAGAGACCCCAAAAAGTCCTACAGGTCAAAGTGAATGGAGTTTTCCCTCTTAGATATTTGCACTATTTTACTTCTGTTGCTCTAATTTATTTATTATTTGATTTTCGTGCTCTTTCTGGGCCTTGGACTTCACTTACTCTGTATGAAGGTTAGAACTTTTAATAAATCCAATTAATTGTGAGCAGTGGGCATCTACAGAACACACACTACATCTTTACATAAAGCCTCTTTTGAAAGAGCTGTTGTTGCACATATAACCACAGTCAGTGTTTGAATGTGAATTTTTTGGTAGCACCATCGTGCACAAACAGAAACAAGATCTATTAGAATTACATTTCCATCAGTTCTTAACTTTTTAAAAATTAAGAAATATCCAGTGGATTAGTACCAATTCCAGATGTCTATCTGAGCCAAGCAAACCATCAGATTTCTGTGAGTTACTGAAAACTAGTTTATTGACTGTAAACTCACAGTGCTTTTTGTGATACAATTCCAGATTAATCTGAGGGAGGAGACTCTGGAAAAAGGGACTCATATGACTTGGGATAAGGGATGACAAGTGGCCAAGAATGTTTGTTGTAGATTATGAGGACATCTGCTTGTAGAGGACAGTAGAACATGCATACAGTTTGGCTCAGAATTCAACTATATGAAAGTATTTCAGGCCAATGAGTTTGTACGTGAAACAAAGTAGGAACCAGTAAAGTCCATTTGAAAGAATCCTTCATACCCTCTCTGCTTTACTTGCTTTAATGCAGTAACAAGCAATTATATCTTTTTATTTTTTAGAAGAGCTATTTTTCAGGCAAATACTTCTTGATTTCTTTTGATATCAGAAGATATCACCTGAAATTAATAGTTGACTAATTTTTCACCAAAACGACAACAAATTTTAAATTCTTTAAAGTATATTTAACTGATAATGTATACTGTTATATTTACTATATATATTCTTTTGCATTTAAATAATATTTTTAATCTGTATTTTCTCTGGTGGCATATTTTTATACATCTGGTATTAATGTGCTTGTGTAAGCATTTTCTTAAAGATTCTCAAAATTCTATTCCAGGTGGTTAACCCCTGTGTTGTGTATAAAATAAGCAATGCATCATTTGCCAGACACACTGAGTAACTGAAATTCATGGGATTGGGAGTGCATCTTATTATTTGAACACTGCTAGCTAGCAGTAAGCTTAATATTGCTTCCTCAGTACTCAGTAAAAAAAATATGAAAGTAAGTTCTATGATGGTCCATTCTTTATAGCACATCAAATTTCCTTGGTGTTTGAATTTCTGTAAAGCCATCCGTTAGACAAAGGGAAAGAGGGTATAAGAAAGCCATGTTTATAAAGTCAGGGTTCAGGGCAAACCTTAGATCATCTTTTCACAGGCAATAATGGTACCTATAATTCAAAGGAACTACATCAGAATAATTAGAATCAGAAGATGACCCTTTAGGACACAACCTGCTCACTCCTTCTCTGACATTTTGTACAGCACTGTAGCAAAAATGAGACAGGGAGATACTCCCAAGTGGTTACACAGAGATCCTCATGACATGAAGGATAAGTGGGTGCCATTAAACTGAGGCATCAGTTCTGTCTCTGCTTTCCCACCCAAGGGATGTCTGAGCTTCGCTGGGATCAGTGAGACGTGCTGGGTAGCACGATGGGAATTGCTGAGAGAGAGAAAGCCCTATGAAAGAACAAATAAATTATGAGTATAACCTAGTCATGTAAAATACTCCCAGACACATGTGGAACCAGAAGGTTTGTGTAACTTTCTGCAACCTCTGGCTGGAAATGGCACACATCTTTCCATACGAGGCAAAATATGACCCTTCTGAAATAAGGGATGAGTGTGATCACACAGATTTTCTTTTCTGGTCTGTGGCCTGATCAGGCTTCCAGTGTTTGTTTAATGTTTCAGGACTGGTGCTGCTTGTCCCTTTTTTGGGGGAAAAAGGGGAAAGGAAGAAAAGGAATTAAAATGCTTGCTTCAAAAGATTTTGCTGACTTGAGAATCACTTATTTCAGCTCTTTATTGACTACTTGCTAGGGAAACAGAAAGATGAGGCTTTCACTGGAATAATTTAGGGGAGAGTTATGTGTGGCAAGTGGAACAGCAGTTTCAAAATTGTTCTGGTTCTGCAGTGAAACAGCATTCAACAGAAGCTGGTTGTCAGTTTATTGGAACAGGGATTTGTTTTCTGGCTATGCATAGCAAAGAGCAAACTGCACCCTTTTCTCAAAATCTAGGTCTTATTTTGATAATGACAGTAATAAAAAAAGCCAGGAAAGAGCAGAGTTGTAAAAAAAAAAAAAGCTACATTAACACCCTGATTTCTTAGCAGTGATCATATTGATGCCACTATTTAGAGAGAAGTTTTTGGACCTGGAAAGGTTCATCAGAACCTCATTGGCCAAAATGGAGGGTGCTGTTTATCCCACACAGCAGCGTTTGTGTGTTGCTCCGTCACCACTTTTTGCTCCTGAGGAGGTAACACATCTGAGTAGAATGTGGTCTCTCACTTCAGTGAAAGTCATGCAGCTGTAGCAACCTGAAAATGATGTTTGTTACCAGATTCTTCAACATTTTTGTGTCCGAATTTTGAAGCCTTGCAAAGCTCCCTGTAGCTGAGTACAGGTTCTTGCTAGCCCAGGTGTATCCTGAAATTCAGTAAGGCTTGGTCACTTTGAAATTGTATCACCCTCCAGAAGAGTATGGCCAGACTTCCTTTGATTTCAAACAGCTGTAATGTTGCCATATTAACATTGATGGTGTGAAGTAAGTCCCAGGAGCTTCCTGGAAGCTGGAAAATCTTTTCTATGCCAGTAACATGAAGGAGGAGATGTCAAGTATTGCTAAATTGAGTGAAAAAATTTATTGCTTTTTTTGTACAGAGAGTTAATAAAAATATTTGTTAAACACAGGTTGTTTTAACTCAAAAGTTATCAGCTTGATATCAGTGTTTTCCAAACAGAAATTATTTTTTTTAATTAAGAACATGTAATCTTAGAAGTGAACTACGTTTTGTAGTGAAATAGATGAAAAATAATAAAGAAATTAAATAAATCCACAACAAACAAAAAAACCCCATCCAAGCTTAATGATTTAATTTGATTTCATATTTAATCTGAACTGGAACAACTTTCATTTTTTATTTTACTGTGGAAAAAATAGCCAATGGCTGATTGTCAGATGACGTAAGTCAGATGTTTGTGCTGCCCTAGTTATAATCACCTTTCAGTTCTGTGACAATTGAAGACAATTTGCATGTTTAATGTTGCTTTTCTTATGGCCCATTTTTACTGAAAAAATAAATATTATCCATAACCACAAACTTTTTTTTTTTTTTTTAATAATGAAAAAGATGCTTAATTACAGGTATTAAAGCTTGGAACTGTGAAGAAAAGTGGTGTTTTTCCCAGTGACACAGTGCTGCTGATTTGCTGTGGAAGGCTGCATGCATCCATGAAAATGTTTAATGTTCAGTCCTGGCTGCAAAGGGATAGCAATATTTTTTGACATTTTTTATCTTACATCATGCTGTGTTCGTCTTTTTTCATAAGAAAATCTTTGCAAAAGAGAAAACTACCTGTACCTGCTTTCCCCATCTAACATGACTTTCCAGAGCTTCATGTGAAAAAAGTAATTTTTGCTACCTCTTGTTTGAAGAGTGGAAGCAGAAATTGTTGTTAGTGTCATAGTTCTCACTGCTAACTTGCTTAGCTTATTTTTTGTAAAATCAATGAAGGGCTACATAAATTTTAAAATACTTGCATTTTATTTGCAATATCGTTACAGTATTGATTCATTTTTCGGTGTAAATATTTTCATTAATTCAAACTTAAATTAAAAAATAAAAAAAAAAGAAATTTCCCTCCCCCTTTTCTAAGGAGCACTTAAGGAAATGTGTTTAGAATTGCTGTACTGAAAGTTTTTACCCTTTTAATTGCACACTGTCCAGTCCTGCTCTTTGTGGTTCCTGGAGCTTCCAGTTGAGATCTGGGTCTTACTCCTGCAAGCAGTAACTGTCCATAATCAGCAGCAATCCTGCTTCCAAGACCTTCAAGGCATATGAAACAAGATGGGAAAAATAAGCACCAGTGTTCCTTCTTTTTCCAGCTGGGCACTAAGGGACTGAGTGATTAGGATACTTGCCCAGTGTCAGGAAAGTTTATTGCAGTAACAGGAATTGAACATATGTCTTCATTTTCCCAGGCTCCTGCTTTAAATAGAGACCCTCTTTCCTTCTGTGAAACCTTATTCTGTCTGAAATGCTGTATTCAAAATTCATAATGGTTGAACCTGAATATTTGAACATATGTTTTTCAAATTTGTTATATTTTTGCAAACTTCAGAAAAATCTGCCTGTTAACATTGTGTCTTTAAAGGCCATTAAATAGTCTGGGCTTAGATGTCAGGCCACAGTTTCAAAAACTTTTGCCAGCAAAAATATCTACCTTATGCAAACAAATAATATTTATGTGTCCTAGCTGGACATTTACATGAACAAATATAAGTTTTGCCTGGGCAAACACTGATGCATGAAGTCTTCACTGGCATGTCTCAGGGTAGAGTTTTAACTAAACATGTTTTCTAGCAATAAGTAAAGTGCCCATTTTGAAAGTGTATTTTTTTAAGATATAAGGAGAATGATTAGTTTCATATTAGTAAAATCTGGAGGAATAAATACTAATGGGACAGAGGAGAAATCTTCAACTCAACATTTTCTACTAGTTTTTGAAGTTTAATAAATCTTTCTCTTAGAAAGATAATATTTTCTCCTTTTGCAGTGTACTCTGTATTTTTACCATAATTTCTAGGTGCAAGTTCTCCTACACAAATCATTAATTCAATGTCTATTTAACTTCTCGGTTTTGAATGACATGCTTTGATTCAGGGCAATAAACCAACAACTTTTGAGGGGGCGAGGAAGAGAGAAAAATCCTGTGATTTTAATTTCCACAGAAGGGCTGTTTGTGTTCTTTTGCTTAGGATTTGTCTTGGGTTATCCTTGTTGGCTGTAACTGCCCACCAACATCAAATAAAAGATCCTAACTTGAGAGCTGGAGACTGTTCAAAGTTTATGGAATTTAAATAAATCTAAATAAATATCATCTCACTTGCAGTGCAATTCTTCTGTTCAGACTGGGAGGTCTTGACGAAGTATGTCTCCTTCACTCCTCCTAGTGCCTTGGAATTCAATCCAGAAAAAGAAGTAGGTGCCCAAATTTAAAACTGCAATCCAAAAAACTCTGCTTACTGGCAACCAACTCATAGAAGTGTGTAAACTCCATAGTGTGCCTTGTTTTTGTCTTCAGACATTCTTAGGTATCTGAAACATGTGCCTCTCCTTCAGATCATCTTGTGAAATCCTTTTTCAGCCACCTCCTTTAGTGGAGGGCTGTGAGAGACGGAGGGATGATCTACCTGACAAACTAGATTATTTCTATAAAGAGTCAAAAATCTGGATCAATTTCTTCCTTGACCTATTCCTTTCCTTTGAAAATTCAGTTCAACCAAACCTTCCACTGATCCCAGTCAATAGTGGAGGACAAGCCTCACATTTTTTATTTGCTGTTGCAGACAGCACCAGCGATGTTTCCCAACCTTCAGCCAGTTGAAGAGGCGTGCCACTAGGCTCACTGAAAATGTGTTGGTACTGATACTGCCGTCCCTGTGGCCTTGCACAGTACAGTTGTGCCCTTAAGAGATTGCACCCCTGCTCTCATCTCCATTTCCCTTTGTGTTAGCCGGCAACAGGGACCTCCAACATATTCCCCTCTTTCCTGTGGTCCACCAGGGCAATGGGAAAACAAAGCTGAATTGGCCAGCACCTTTCAGACACTTTCTTGAAACCAACCACAGCAGAAGTTTGTTTTCAAGAATGTTGAGCAGCATAGGCTAGCCTGGCCTTGAGTGTATTCTTACACAAGATTTCTTTCACACAACAGTTTAACCTTTGCTGGGAGAATCCATTCCCCTTCCTATCATCTGTTGTTAGATGATTGTCACAGGAAGAGTGTGAGCTTCAGACAAGGTGTGCCTAAGCGTCAGGTTTTGGCAACAGATTAAATTTAAAAAATCACTCTGGCCTGCAAGTTCTAAGGATGGCAGATAGGTCTATTTATAAAATGAATTATTTATTTAACAGACAAAAGAGAACAGATGAAAGAGCTTAATCACAATCACTTATTACCCAGTATAAAACTAAAAAGAACTACTGGTAGATTACAGCATAACATAAAAGTGCACAACATCAAGGTACCTGTATTAAAGCTAGCATAGGAAACAGTATTGATTAGGAGTTGAATGTAACTTGTCACTGAAACCACAATAAAGTGCGCAGATTCCTTCACCTAATCCCTGAGGAGTAACCACAAAGTGGGCATCCCTACTCATGGGAGAAGCTCCACACATTTCCAGGGAAATGTATAGAAGATTCTGCTTTTTGAAATTTTGGTGTGAAGTAAGTGTTTGTCAGTCAAAAATCCAGCTTGTCTTTCCAGATCTCACTTAACAGTAAAGTGTTTATTGACAGGTGGGAGATACCAGACAAATGTTAACCCCATGACACAAAATAACTCATTACAAGACATCTTGTACTGTTTGTGTAATCTGACTGGTTAACAAACAACAGATAAATTCTGGTGGGAGGTGAGATGCCCTGCTACAGTGATGTAATTCTGCTTCCTTCTTCACATCCTTTTCACCATGCAGCAAATAATACTAGTTGTTACCTGTCACCACAGGTATCCTGGGCCACACACAGGTATTCATTGTCCCTTGTTTAAAGGGTAATCCCTCCGGGGCTCAAAATTAGGGATGAATAGTTAATCCCTTTACTTCTACCATATTGAAAAGCAAAATGAAATGTGTTTGGAAAGAAGATTATGAAAATTAAAACAAATACCTCAGTTACTTGTGCTACCTGGAATACAAGGCAACACAATTTCAGAATTTCTTTTTTAAGACATCTCTTCATTTGAACTGACCACAGTTACTTCACAATTGTTGTCTCATACTCAGCCTGCATGGTGTCAGTTGCTGGGTGTATTGAGTGATGCACCTAATGTGCAGAACTTGTCCTCTTGCTCTAGGTGTGTCTTGTGGTTTGCAACTCAAAATGAGTCACAAGCAATATAGAATTCTATTCCCAAGGGCGACTTGACTGTGACCTGGGGGGCAACTTTATTCTTTCTGCTCTCACAGCATGCCTGAGGAAGTTGACAAGAACTTGTCACAACCCCTAATAGCTGGGGCTGACTCATCAATCATAACTTGATCCTCCAAGAGTTCAGTTTCTCAGAACAGAAGCTGTGTCAAGAGATGCTGCTTTCAGCTGAACAAAATCAAACATTAAAAGTGTTTGAACCTCTTCCTCCTGCCTCCTTGACACAGGTGAAATTCAGTGGTTAAATGGTCCCAGATAAGCAACAGAAAAAGTAGAGCAACTACACTCAACACCCAGCTCAAAGAGTGGGCAAACCACACACGTAGTTTGGCCTTGGGTCATTTGCCCATTAACACAAGGCCTGAATTTTGTTCAACCTTCTAGAGCATCTGATAAAATCATCTACTGCACAACTCCAGCAGGCATGATATAAGGATATTCCTACAGGCTCTCTATGGCCTAGCAAGGAAAAATTTCTTTAGTTCCTTCTCTAGTCAAGAGCTCAACTTTGGCTGTAGATTAAACCCAAATTTGATTAATTTCTATTGATTAATTTCTAAAGGACAATATTAGATTCTTGTTCTAAATCTCTTCCTAGAGAACACACTTTTCAGTGGTGACTTCAGAGGGAAGAGACAGACTAGCTGCTGTGGAGGCTTTTGCTGTATCAATAATAATTTGTCATCAAAATTATGTTAAATATTAACATGCCAGCCTCAGTAACATTTGTTCTTAGAACTACTTAGAAGCGAAGTGAAATACATTAATAATACCAGGAAACAGAAATGAAAGTGTAGTGAACAGATACTCCCCCATTAGCACTCTGGGGAAATCTGGTTACCTTTCATACCACCTTTCCCTTCTAGCTTGCTGGCAAAACATGAAAGGCTGATACAGCTAAATCTCTTTAAGTATTTAGGTATCTTACTTCAGATAAGAGGCAAGTGGTTGTTCACAAGCATTTGCCTATTTCACCATTAAATCTTATGTTCAAAATCAGATTGTTTAATAAAAATCTGGCTTTGATGTTTGTTACAATAGGTTGAAGATAGTTGTAACTTGGGAGATACAAAGTAAAAAGTCTGAGTTTTCCTTCTACGTTTAGCACTCTATGTGCTGAAGTGCCTGAATGATAAAACTTGTGGAGAAGGCACACTGAGAATAATTTGAGAAGTCAGAAAACAGAACAAAAAGTGATTCATGCCTTCTCATTCATTCACCTTCAAACAGGAAAGCTTTCAGAAGTTTCATTTCAAAGAAGCCTAGAAGCTACTAGCTAGGTGGAAACCATGCCATGGTATATTGAGTTCATACTTACCCAGCATTAGTACGTGGGGAATGAGGAGATGCAATAGACCTCTCAGCACTGACAAGTACAGGGGGTTGTGGGGGAGTGTTTTTATTCACCACATAGAGTTGGTAACACCAACTTGCATTGTCCAAAGAAAATGTAGCTGCAGGAACGAGATAAACCTATAACTGTTGACTTATCTGCATTCTCATCTGGTCAACTGCTTCATGCAGAGAGGGAAATCCCCTTAGGAACCATCCATTTTCCTTCAAACACTCTCCCTTTCACTGTTTAACTGAATGTCTTCCATTCTGTTTTGTGTTAGGAGAGTTCTCTTCTTGTTTGATGGTTTCCAGATCACGGCTGGGAAATCTACTGTAAACAAATGGCAATTTACACTACATATAGAACTCATTTATCAAAAGTGTCATTTTTTTCCAGTGCTGAAGTCCTTCTGCTCTGCATCAGAGGGGCTTGTGAGAGAAGTGAAGCTTGAGGAAAAATTGAGATACTCACCTATATTCCAGTCCCCCTATCTATTCCAATTCTGTGTCACATTAAATATAGCTTCTGAAAAGGAGACCAATTAAAATGGAATTCATGCTCATCTGAAGATGATATTTCCAACCCTGAACTTTTCATGCAAAAATAACCCTCAATTTTCACCAGACTTGTCTTTTTCCATAATCTCAATGTGCTTTGTTGTATATGTTCTCCAACCTAACCATGAGGACTTCATCCTGCTTCTCTGAGTCAGTCCATAGATGTGATTTTAACCCCAGTAGCATGCAAGACACGTTGTCACAAGTTTTGGCAGGAAGGGGAGCCAGGATTTGAGGGTGGTAAACACAGACAGAGACGGTGTCCTCATCAACAAGGATGCCGTCCTTAGGCACCTGAACATGGCAAACAGACCATGGTTTATGATAACACCTTCAGCCAAGAAAGAGTCCAGACTGCCAGAGAAGCCCCCAGTGACACAGAAGGTCCAAGGTCAAGCAAGCAGGTCACATGAGCAACAGGTCAGCAAGTTAGTGGTAGGATCATTCTGTGCTTGGATGCAACTGCCAGGATTGGACACAGTCTGTTGGTCAAGGTGTGAGGCGGGTCCATGGTCAAGCCAGTGAATCAACTCAGGGCATGAGGGTTAAGGTGTAAATCCCCAGGATACACTGGCCAGGACTGGACACAACTACAATGCAGCTACCCTGACCAAAGTTGAGACCCTCAGATTTCTCTACGCTGGAGAGAAAAAGGGAGAGTGGCTGCTGAGCCCTCCTAGTGGTCTCAAAGAGCTCTTGTCTGGGCTCAACACCTGCTGAAACGCTGATCCAAAGTGCCAAACCCTTGGGCAGAGGGGCGCTTGCTTTGGTGAGCAGTGTGTGCTGAACTCTGCCCTGCTGTGGCTGGGTTGCCCCAGTCCAAGCGGACCTGCACTCGTGCCACCACTTGCCTCTGAATGGCACCAACCTGCCATTGCCTGCACCAACGCCACCATTGCCCAAAATGTGGTCTGAGGGCCAGTGCTCGCTTGGGTGATCTCCAAAGGGGTCTCTGGATCCTGGTGTTAGTGCCCAGGGAAGGGTTCTGTTGCATTTTGTTTGCAATATTAACTATTGTTTGCATGGCAGCAATTATAACAAAATACAGCTTTGGTAAGCAGTAACATTAAGTGGAACTAATCTCTTCCAATTTAGGTATCTAGAAATTACTTGGCTGTAATATATCTAGAAAATACATCTCAAAAAGCTGAAGTGTAACTCTTAAGTAAATCGCCAAGAGAAATTTTGGCAGTTTGGTGATGCACATCACCCAACTTAACAAGATACACAAATGTTGATTTTAGTATTTTGCACTCAGTTTTTTTCCAGTAGAGATGCTTGTATCCTGTCAATTAAAACTGCTGTATTCTTGGTTCACCTGAATTCATTCTCTCCATGTCCTAGCAGACCAAAACTGTCTTCTAGGGCATGGGGAAAAAAAATTGTTTATTACGTACACTGAAACTGACATTGTTTATATAAAAGTTCATTCACAGCTCCTGCTAATAAAAGGTGCTTGTTATTTCTCATGAAAACTCTAAAATGTTCACAACGAAACCCCCATTTAAACAGAAAGCAACTGGCTTTTAAGAACAATCACTTTTTTCACTTTTTGCCTTAAATGCGAACACTTGTACTGTCACATTAGAACTCAAATTTTATGCTAGATATTAATAAATCACCTGGGTTTTTTTTTTTTTTTTAGTTAATAACTCTGCTTCAGGCACGTAAGACATTTCATGTATCAATTCTTCACATATTTTATGGCCCCACACACTCCTCAAATAGATTATCATAGATAAGGGCCAAAGAAATGGCCATCAGGTCTTATGAAAGCTCTATGTTTTTATCTCTTACCAGAACTGGCAGACTTCTGATGCACTGTCTTCCTATTATTCTTGTAAATGGACTGGTGCTAACCCAAAAGGTCCATGTCCTATATTGATGTGGATAATGAATTCAATTAGGTGTCCTTCATGAATTTCA
Source organism: Rhipidura dahli (assembly GCA_013399225.1). Taxonomy (NCBI): domain Eukaryota; kingdom Metazoa; phylum Chordata; class Aves; order Passeriformes; family Rhipiduridae; genus Rhipidura; species Rhipidura dahli. The sequence continues at coordinate 676,567 of VXAC01004734.1, read as the reverse complement.
GGCTGGTTTTTTCAGCTCAATTCTCCAGCTGGTAGACATGCAGCACACTTGAAGATCTCTCCTCTTTTGTGCCATCGACTAATTAAATAAGCAGCATATCTGCTTCTTCATATAAGCTGTTAATGAAAATATTAAACATCTTTAAACCCATAAGAGCTTTTCATGGATCTCTATTCAATACTGTCTTCAGGTGAACCATTATTAATTACTCTGTTAGCCCTCCCCAAACTGCTCTGTCTGTGTCTACATGCAGGATCTGACTCAGAGAAGCAGTGTACCTTTGTCCTGCTTACACGTGTTGATTTAGTTTTATGGAGATTTTGGACTGTGTGACCTAGACTCCTTTAAGATGGAGCTAAATCTGAATTTTGACTCCAGGCATATACAGAAAGCTCTGCAAATCTGCCCAGAGACTGGTGGGGTTCTTTTGGTGTCTTTGAACTAGTGTCTGGTTCTTTTGGTGTCTTTGAACACAGGCCTCTAGTTGTGACTACTCCTGTTGTGTCAAATTATGTGTTGTGTACATGTTTTCCACACTTGTTTATCAGACTATCATCTAAGACAAATCTGAGGGTTCTATTAACGTGAAACACACTTTGGCATGATTCTGATTCCATAACTGTGCTAGAGTCACTTCACTCCCTTGCTTTAATGTTTTCTTTAATGTATGAAAGCTCCTTTGTGATTTGCAACTGACTAAAGGATTATAAATCTACAAATGCCAAAACTGCCTCTTGATATGTCATGGGAACTACAAATCATCAGATCAGTCAGAGTTTTGTGAAGTAGCATTGTAGTCTTTCTCTCTGAAAACTGCCAATCGAGCACAGCACTTGTCAAAACTGGTTTCTTTTTTTCCCCCCTAGTTCAATTTTATTCGTCCGTTTTAAAATCAGGCAAGGAATATGCTTAATAAGACAGTTCTTTCATCTGTGTTGGTCCCTGAGAAAGGCTGTTCTTGTTGGAATGTCTGCTGCCAGCTTCTTGTAAGAAATTGAACTGGTTGCTCATGGTTGCTGCTAGTAAAACGAATTGTAGGATCTTCTAAGCAGCAGGAGCATCTGTAAAATTCTTTCATAAAATGTGTCTTTCTAGGGCAAAGTAACAAAGCATGCAACTGAGGGAAACAAATGAAAGAAAAGACGAGTTTCCTATCCCTCCTCCTATGTTCAGTGAATCCTTCGTGTTGGCAAGTATCAGTTTTCTTGGACCAGCAGAACTGGGGTGCTGAAAGTTTGACGAAGAGGGGAAGCTTGAGCTGAACAGAGACCAAGATGCTGGGCCCAGTCCTCTTCTACCATAAATGGGTGGAGCCCCATTCCTAAAGAGAGTGCCATTTGACAGTAGTTACACTTTTTCCATGGTGCTACCACGCGTCTTTTCCAACTGCAAACTTTTGCTTTGTTCTCTGACTCTGATTTTCTAAGAGCTTTATATTTGCTTAGTAGTATTTACTAAAAGATTCGGTGCCTGAAAAATTTTGTTGCATTTATCACGCTCTCTGTTTTTGGGCCTAATTCTCCTCCTAAGCTTTTCATCAGTGTGAAATAATGCATGATGGTAGTGGCAGTGCCTTTGGTGAAAGCTACAGGAGAATCAGGGCACACATATTTTTGTTATTTATCGACCCAGACATTCCTGCTCTGAGAGCAGTTACAAGAGTGTCAGCACCAATAGTGACTACGGCAGCAGGACCACTTTGCAGTGTTATCTTCCCCTGCCATCACTTTGGTAAATCAAGATGCCCTCCCCAAACATGTGCAAGCCTCCTTGGTTCTTGTTGGTTGCATTACCTAAATGGGATGTCCTGTAGCTCAGCCTTGTGCTTCCCATGTCTGGACTAAGTCAAAGAGAAGGTCCATACAGGTGGTTTGTGTTCAAAGTGCTGTGACCAGAGAGATCTGTGAATGCCTGGATCAGAGGCCATCACTTCACTTGGTAGCCACAACAGTAAAGCACAGGATTCAGTGAGAACTGCAATGATCTTGGGGAGCAAAGGAGACCCTGTGCGCCTGGAGCCTTCCCTGCAGCAACCAACGAGTTGTGTGTGGCGCCTTTCAGAAAAGTGACTTTGATAAGAGGAACAGCTCAGACTGTTGAAACTAGTCTTCCTAGGGGGAATTACTGGTTTAATCAGTTGACTAGCCTCTGCATCAGATCATTGATTCATATGATGAAGAACTTAATTAAGGCTGAGAAATGTCGCTGCATTGAGTAGTCACTTTCTCTGTCTCCTTCCTTGGGATCTTTCAGCTCCAGAAAGTCATGGGGCAAGCAATAAATAGCCCATTTTGTGGAGTTTCTGATGAGTTGTGTGGGCCAGTTAAAAGGGAAGAAATACTTCTGAGAAGGATTTGAGTGAATGTGAGCAGATCTCTGATTATCATCCAATTGGAAAAAAAATCATCTCCTTTGTAACATCTCGATTTTTTCAATTGGTCATTGTTGCTTGTGGTTCTCGTTCCCAGGACTTAGTGACCATAAATCTTCATATGAGAGCAATGACTTCTATTTTGATTTATGTAAGATAAGTTAATATACGTTAAGATAAGGCAGTAAAATCCCACAGTAGACCAGATTTCAAAGGACATCTTAATGCAATCAGAACAGAACATTTGCAGGTCTATCTACAGTCCAAATCCTACTGGCTCAGACTTCTTTCCATGTATTGCCTTCAGGATTCTTTGCTGGTTTAATCTGTAGACACCTTAGACTAGCTGGTCCATAATTTCTTAAAAGCAAATCTTCAATCAGAACTTTAAATATCTCCAGAAATGTCAGTTTTTAACAATCTTTATGTAAAAGATCTTGTCACTGTGCCAGAATAGTCAAGAGAAGGCCCTTGGCCAGGCATGAGAAGTAGGACACAGTGATTTTTTTGATGATTATTTTTAGATTTTTGCTAATACCATATCTAAATATTGCCAGTGCTGTATCTAAACAACAGCTCTATCAAGTATTAGAAAAGATTATGGTAGCAGTAGGTTGTTGTGTCACTAGCTTCACTGAGACCCACTTGCTTTCTCAATTTCACAGAGATGCCTTGGTGTGTCTAGATCCATTTAGTCTCAGATTTGATCAACACCTTATGTCTAAAGGGTTATAATATAAGAAGATCCAGCTAGAAACGTACAGGTTTAAAATTTTTGACCTTGCAGATTCAGAATTACAAAACAAAAAAGCACCTATGTAGCTACTTTAGCATTTTATCTCCATATTTGACCAGATATTAGTGCTTTTTACTCACCAGTCCAAAAGCGAGTGTTTCCCATTTTCATGCTGGACATACTCTGCAGGTGTCTCTGCCAGAGGTGGGGATCTATCCAGAAGCTGCCTGCAGCTTCACAAGACCAGTTTGCTCAGTTGGCCCAGTCTCCAGCAGCATTTTATACCCTTAGAAGGCTGATGTGCACCAAATCCAATCACAAAACTCTCAGTTCCACATCTTTAGAATGCATTAATTATGTGGGTATCCAGACAGTTCATCCTGAAATGCTCGCCTAGTGTTCTTATTTTAGGGCAAACCACATGGCCCATCAGAGAGGGAAAGTGTGTGTGCATGCATGAGGACACATGCAAAGACACGACTTTCATCACCATCAGAGTCAGTCTTGTCTACAGCTTATGTGTTCAGTGTGGCAGGATGAAATAATTTGTCCTGATTGCTTAGTCAGCCTCCAATATGATATACTAGTTATGCCTATAGCTGATATCTTGCTATTACTTTCACTTCAGCAGAAAGAAAAAAGTGCCACAACTTTATGCATTTCATTTCCTGTGTAACATGGTTGACTGGTGATCACTGAATTCTTGCCATCCCTTGAGTGATTTAACTGAAAAATTTAATTTTAACCAAGAGGGTTTTGTCCTTTTTTGTGTACCAATTAAATAGACATTAAGACCCCATATTGCGTAATCATGTACTGTCCCATAACTTTATTTTCATAATCATTCACTATGTTATGGGAAAGATAAGAGAAGGTGCTTGAGCAAACTTATCAAGACTTGTGGTTTACTGAGGAAGCTGTGCTTATTCTCTGCAAGAAACAGTTCACTTTTGAAACATTCAAGTAAAACCTGCTGCTTGAAATCTGATGGGATCTCCAATCTTCTCCTCTGGAATTCCAAGTATAACGCTGACCCATGCTTTTCATAAAGTAGTGGACAGCAATAATGATGATAAGTTCTACATGAAAGTTAGTGTCATCTGTTGACAGCTGAGTCACACATGTCCTGCTGCTGGTTCTGTCTGCTGGCAACTTGCTCCACCTGAGTCATGCTGCTTCTGCTGAGTATCGTAATTAGCTATGTTAAGGCTCCAAATACATAAATACATATCCGAGACACCTTGCAGTGAGTGCTATTGATCCTTGAGTGTTCAAATATGCTGGAAAATCTGGAATAATAGGCTGTATCATCTACCAAAATTACATACAAACAGAGTGAAACAAGATGAAACAAACAAAGAACCTTACCACTGAGCTGAGAATGGTGAAACATTGCCCATGCTCCACCTCCACCTTCAATTTAAAAATTACCTCAGGCAGAGCAGCATTCATGGCTTCCTGGCTTTTGACACTGGGAGTAGTCATTTGTGATGACTTCTGGGAAGGACAAGTAGAAACACTGATTTACTCCCAATCCTTTCCACAAACCCTTTGGATCCTTAAGTTTCCACAGCAGTTCTCGGGGCTTGGGTTGCTTCACCATGGAGTTATCATCATCATCTTGTCCAGGCACTGTATCAGTCCTAACTAGAGCTGTCATAAGGTTTGCTACACTCTTTAATGAAGAGGGCTGGTATCAGCAGATTGCACCCTTTAAGATATACCAACTCAGATATTCCAGCAATAAAACTATGGGAAAACAGCTGCCTGTTGGAGTAAATAGCCTGTAGGATTTGGATCTTTGCATTATGCTCCAGCAGAAGCCTCTGGCTTCTTTTCCATTCTGACTGTCACTTTCTCGGGTCTCTTCTCCCAAGTAACAAGCAATAGGACAAGAGGAGATGGCCTCAAGTTGTGCCACGGGAAGTTTAGATTGGATATTAGGAAGAAAAATCTTCACTGAAAGAGTTGTCAAGCATTGGAACAGGCTGCCAGAGAAGTTGTGCAATCACAGTTCCTGGAGGTATTGAGAAGACATATGTATGTGGCACTCAGGGCCATGGTTTAGTGGTGGATTTGTCAGCATTGAGTTAACAGTTGGACTCAATGATCTTAAGGGTCATTTTCAAACTAAATGACTCTATTATTCTGCTCTATAAGGGGCTGTTCATCTTGTTAAGAGGTCTTGGGTGGAGATTGCAGAAATCCTTCATAACTGGAGAAAGGGTTATTAATCCAATTCTTATTCTTTCTGAGAATTTTATCTTTTTTGAAAACAATACTCCCCCTTCTGAAAAAAAAAAAAAAAGAAAAAAGAAAGAAAGAAAACCGCATACGTGACTAGCTGCCCTTGCAGAATAATTTTTCTTTTTTTTTGGTGTAAGAAACTATGTCCCCTGTAGAAAAGTTCTTATCTTCAGTTCTTCCATCTCCACAACAGTCAGAAATTTAGTTCAGCTTCTGTGTAATTCTTGCTCTCCTTGTGAAAGTAACCTTCTAGGTAAAGAGGGATTATCCATTACTAAAATCTGTACTCACAGCAAAGACAAAAAGAAAAAAGAGCATAGATGAGAAAAAGAGGAATATAACATAAATATTGGCTGGGATGAACATCTTCAAGTAGAATAAGTAGCCTGATCTAGTTGAATAAGTAGCTTGATGGAGCCTGATCTTGTTTCTGCTCATTGCAGAGAGGATGGTTGAAGTAGATGACTTTTTAAGATCCCTTGCAAACTAAACTATTCTATGGGTCGGTTAAAATACTATGCAAAATCAGGTCTGAAATGGTCACAGCAAATCTTGGAGACAATGAGACAGTGGGTGAAATCAGTCTGCCCTTCTTTATATTTATCAAAATCAGAAATCCATGTTTGTGTTGGATATCTAGTATCCTTATTGTTCATACAGAGAATAAACCACCCCTGGAAAATGAGTAATCTAATCCTGAAATAGGATACACAACCCATAACAGTTGTGTAAATGATACATCAAATAAACCATCATTTGGAGATGTCTGTTTCTCTTCAGTGACTTCGAGACAGCTGAAGATGGCTGACATTACTGCCACTGCTCATCATACTGAATTGTCTGATGTCAGGTGACATGAAGTCTATATCCAGCACACCACTAAAAAGCCTTCTGAGTCCCATCATTAACAAAGCAAGCAGAGGTGGGTTAACTCCATACATGATGTAGAGCACCAAGGTCCCACTGCCAAGACTGCGACAACCCAAGGTTTCCCTTATCAAGGTGAAGATCGGTCTATTAGGTTTCACATTTTAGTAGCTGGAATCAGGTTCCTCTCACCTCACTACAGCTGCCTTTTGTCATCCATGCTGGCAGTGGAAAACAATGAGAACCATTAGCATGGAATTCACTTGACCTATTTTAAAAATCTGCTTGAAGCAAAGACCACTAGCTCCATAGTTTGTGTTAATTAGACTGACTAGATGCCTATTGGCTCTAAGAGCAATTTACAGTGATTCACTCCGGTGTAAATGTCCACATTGTACCTGTCAACCACCAGGCAAATCGTGTTCCTAATACATGAAGTAGCTGACTCCACCTTAATTTATCAAGGTCTCAGAGGAAATGTAGAAAATCCAAGGATTTGTATAAAATAGCTGTTATTTTGTTTGGTGCTCCTGCTTCTGACCTGTTCTGCTCCTCATACTGCTGCCACTACTGCTTTCCATTGGAGTAACACAAAACATAGGTACCAGGGCATACAGAACAGGATGGGACACATTGCTTCTCCCAGGAAACTTGGTTCTGGTTGCCCAGGTCTATGCTCTCCTTAGGCAGCAGTGGTGCATCAACTGCAGAAAGCACTCAGCATGCCTGAAAAGCAAACTATTTCGACTTAGGTGTCTTCCATGCAGTTTGAATGCTCTTGTCCCAGGCTTTAGCTGTGAAGGAAGGGTGGTTGTGACAGTGGGCTTAGTGTTGGAACATAAAGTAAAGAAAACACTCCCATTTTTATTACCCAGAAAAAAGGATTCTCTCTTCTCCCTCCTAACTGCTACTCAGATTTTAGAAGAAGACAAGGCTAGCACATTTTTTGGCACAGAAACACTTCCAGATTGTGTCTTATTTCTTTGAACTATGCAGGCTAAGATAATGATACAAGGATAATTATATTTCATGCTTCAAACTGGAGTTTATAGGAGAGAAATATCCTTCTGTGTGGAACTTTTACATCATGTTTAAAACATCTGTTATTAGCTGAAGCCAGAAAGACCTATGCATGTACTTAATGACTATATTTAAAGAATGGAGAACAATACCAACATTAAAAAAAAAAGTGTTTTTCTCCTTATACTAGCTAATCTGTTATTTTATTTGCATCAACAGTGAAATTACCAATGATAATTCCCATGCTGATCGTGAGTGTACCAGAAAAGTAATTCACCAGCAGCTTCAAAACATGCAGTTTCCAGAGGAAGCTAACAGATTATATTTTATACAAAAAGACATGGAAGTTCTTATCACTTGAAAAAAAAAAAAAGGTTCAAGATAAGTAGAAAATACTTCTTTAGAAACAGCCTCACCAAAAAGCAAAGGATACCCATTGATTTAGACTGCTACTCTAATCATTCAAATCCACATGCAGAACAGGTAAGGACTAGAAATCCAGCAGCTGTTTCCTGAGGGCTTGCTAAGTTCCATCACTGAAGGAGACCATGGTAGGGTTGTCTACAATCTCTCCACAGCCCCTGTCACTATTCAGGAAGCTGAGTAGTGATGTACTGAAGGCTGCTTCAAAGTTAGTTATTAGATAGATGGTAGCAAAGGGCTTGGATTGCCCCTCTTTTCAGTTTTGTACATTTTCAAACCATACTGACTGAACATAGATCATACAAATGAAAAAAAAATGCATAGAGAAACTTTTTGAAACTTAGAAGAAGACTTCTTCTGAGGGTCTTTGTTGCTGGGAGGGGAGCTGGAGGAAGAGCACTCCAAGAATGCAATAGTAAGCAGTGAGGCGTGGTTGGCATTTGGCCGTCTGCTGGAACATGAAGCAGCAGGACTTCTGTGCGACAGCTGGCAGGACAAGTCTAGCAAAATGCCTTGTGAAATAAATGAAAGCCGTCTCCTGAAAATGAGGAATGGTGGTGGATTGGGGCTGATTGTGCTCACACAAAATAGCTGAGATATGAATCCTTCCTCTTTTGTTGTTTCACCTATAATGCTCTTGGTGCAGCTGCTTTCATGAGAGGGAACTGGAATGTAATTGAAAATCTTATGTTACCAAATTAATTCCTCTGGAAGAAGAAGAAGGAATTCCTTTGCTGCCTTCATTTATCCTCCAGAGTAGATTTTGTAAAATTCTAGAAATTTTGCTTTTCTTCTTGTCTATTAAACTTAGGGAATGATTGAATAACTTCTTTTTCTTTCCTGGCACTCTCTATTTTTGCATCACTTACCTTAGAATCACTGTGAGGTCTTGAAGGTGTGGCAAATAAATCAATAAATAAAAAGCTATAACTTCAGGGTTGGTTCCAAATTTGTGATTTGTAAAAAGGGAGAGAATATCAAGATCACCAGCCTCTGGTAAGGATAACTCTTTCAATACTATTAGGGTAATAAAGGGATGCAGAACATAAAGTGGTGCCATTTGGAAAGGAGCTGGGGCAGCATCTGACAGGATATTTGACAAAGCAGTTTGTTTGTATGTCTCTTGCTGTACACAACATGAAGCTGAGCACTGGCAGAAGGGATGAGTGAAAGGATGTTATTAGGTCCCCCTTGCCTCTGCGACTGGCAACGTGACTGTAGCTGACTGATTAGCAAAATTGCTGATCATCGTTTTTAGTCTCGAAAACATGGGGCTGTGGATTTTGTTTTGTTTTGCATTGTTGTTAGAGGACAGGATAATAATTCATGATGAGACCATATAGGCTACAATAAAAACCCCCATAAAACAAAAACCTTTGCAAAGCGGTTGTTATTCAGTTCTCCGACAGGCAGAATTTAGAATAAAAGGTTGCTAACATTTTGGCAGTGTTTTCCTCAGGCTTTCTCTTGTATTTGTGCCAAATATCTCACAAGGCTCAGATTTGATTAAAATGGCAATGCTCTCTGCTACTTGAATGTAATTAGAGCCATTCATTACAGCTTTAGTTGACAGTTTGGCAACCTGTACATTTTTCTGAATATGGACAGCATTCCATGGAAACAGTTCAAGGGAAGAGTGCAAGAAGAGGGTCCTCTCTTGAACTGCAGCAAATGGAAGGCTGTCTATGTTTAGAGAAATTTACAGGTTTCCAAACTGTCAATCGAAGCTGCAAGGAAGAGCTCTAATTAGATTAACCCAGCAGAGCACTGCAATTTTTGTCAGCCAGCTCCTGTGAGCCCCTGCTGTGTAGTTTTCACATATGCTACAGGACCATTAAGTATTTCTATTGCAAGTCACTCTATTTTCCTGCTATTAACCCCGGCCTTAGAACACTGTTGGAGGGAAAGTAAATCAAGAAAATGTGTTTGCCTATGAAAACCTTCTCTTCAAGCCAGCTTTTTGCAGAATTTATGAGATTTTTAATCTGCTTGAATTTCCCACCCTTTCTAGTACGCGTAAAACATAACATGACACCAATAAGGTCAGAGCTGTCCTGTGCTTCTTTCAGGTTACAAATGATTTGTATTTTTCAGTTCAAAATATTAAGTCAATTATTGTCATTTTCATTCTTCTTCTTGAAACTGAAAAATTATTGCAAGAAATGTCATTTAAAGCATTTTCCAAATCACCTGAAAACAAGAACCTTGTCAATTCCAATCAGATTTTCTTGTGATTAAAGTAGAAATGTGTTAGTCCAAAATCTGATGAGAAAAGCTCTTTGTTTTCCCTGTTGCTCGTCACTGTTAAAAGGGAAAAGCAGGAATGCAGATTAATGGACGGGGCAATGTGTAGTTTAGTTTTACATTGCTTGTTGCCGGGCTACTTCACTATGTGAACTGGGGGATGATACCCTCATTGCCCTTTTGGTTTCATGGCAAACTGAACATTGAGGCTTTGCAGGAAAGAGGGTGTATCTGGATGAAAAATGGGTTCAAGGCTGGAAAGTCTTGAGATCATTTGTTTGTTTACATAATTGTACACAAAGTCCAGTTCCTCTCAACAGCAATAGGAATATGCAAACCATGAGCTTTTGCCAAAGTCTCCCACCAGACAGTTTAGCCATGTGCCAGAGAAACATCTGTCTCTTTCTGCCTCAATTCCTTTATCCTCTGACATTTAACTGCTTTCTTCATTCCCAGCCCTGTTAGATGTCCCTGAATCCGAAATCTCAGAAAACCTCTTAGCTCTGGGTGGAGTTGAGGCTTCAGATCACTTAAAAATGTTTTTATTCTGCTCTGCAGAAGTGTAGGTAGCAGAGCTGCCATAACCCAGGACATGGAAGGTACCAGGAATTTGTTACCTTCCTGATCCTGAACATCCCCCTTTCCTTCCAGATCATCTGAACACTCCTGAGCTAGCTCATGTAATTACTTTTACAATACCTGTGATGGCCCTTGGTGTCGTTGCTTGCTTTGTCTGTTCTGTTTAAATTCTCTTAATCCTTGTGTAATTTTATACTGTATTAAATACATTAGATAAGAAATCCAGGCAAGCTAAGTCAAACAACGTCCTTACTGTCACAAATGTAATTGCAAATGTTTAACTATTTATGTGGTATTCTCCCTTTCCAACTTTTCAACTTATCGTTGCAAATCCATTTTATTCCTTTCCCATTCTTGTTGGAACCTCCCTCTGTGTGATCCTCTTTCTTTCCCACACAGAATGTAAATAACAGCTTTCAGATGCTGTTGTTTGGCTTGGCAGAGGGCCTCATGGGCAATACCTGCTCAAGTGATTTTAACTCATAAACTGGGATTTTACTGGCAGGCCAACTGTACTTGGTGCCTACCTCTGTACAGAAGTGTCACAGCTGTGTCACATTCTCCCATGGGTTAGTCAGTTTTAATATCCTAC
>VXAC01004734.1:622221-657676 GCA_013399225.1 Rhipidura dahli | reverse complement strand
ACCAAAAAAAAAAAAAAAAAAAAAAAAAAAAGGAAAATCATGCAATAGATTTGCCCAATGACTACTGAATATTATTTTTCACAAACTTATGAAGAATTAAGTGCCAAAATAAAGACCATGGTATCTTGGCCTTTCTAGGTAGTTTCTTCACCCTCTCTTGTCCCTGGTTGTTTTTCCTTTGTTTAATTTTTCAGTTTATGTTGGAAACTGATAACTCCTCTCACTGTGCTTGTGATATCTCTGCCTGATTTTTGCACGTAAAACTGCAACAATTTTTCCCTGGCTTGATATTCATCGGGGATGTTATACAGTTGCAGAGTGCAAGGGGGATTAGATGTTACTCTGTGATTCACCCAGTCCCCGAGGACAGCTATATAAAGATCATCTCCTTCCCCTCGGCCCCAGGGAAGCTTGGGGGCAGATTACGAGCTAGCGGAAAAGACGAAGGCATAAAGAGAAAAACTCACCGTCTGCAAAGAGGTTCCTGGAGCACACATTCCCCTGCTCTCACATTGTACAGAACTGGGAGAAAGTGAGCTCTACTGCTCGCCTACAGAGGGGCAGTTCAAAGGAGAACAAAGCCACTAAAAGTTCTCTTTCCCACATTGGGACTGCTGCTTTCACAGAAGTTTCCCAAGGTTGCCTTTTCCAAGGAGGAGAAGGTGATGGGAAAGGCAGGACCCAGAGACTGTTGTTTACAGATGCTTTTTCCCTACGGCCTGGGAATCCTGAAATGTGATTGCCTTGTAAGGGCAGGTTATTTTCAGCCACTCCCTTCATTATGTTCCTGTTAAACCCATGGCTCAAGTGGGGTTTCTGTGCTGGAGAGATTTTGCACTGGCCGTCTGCCCAGGGATAGATTGCAGCAAGGGTAGACTCCAACAGAAATAGGTAGATATGTGTGTAGACCTCCAAGTCTTGAAACAAGAATATCACTGCTAGAGGTCAAGGTTTGAACCTGCCAGTATTTCCCTCATTTACTGAAGTCAGTTGATGGTCCCTTGCCAGGGCTGGCTATTTTTATAACAGTCTCACAGTGGTGGGGATTTTCTCATTTCAGACCATATCACAGAAGTGATACAACTTGGGATACTTTTGCCTCTGAGACTTCATTACGAAGTTCAAACTCTGTATTTTCATGCTAACATTTCTTCTAGGTTACTTGTTTACAAGTAAGAAGTACTTTAATTTTTATAAAATATTTAATTGTATTTTTATGTGTTTTATCTAAGGCTTTAATATTTTAAAACTATTATTTTTTCCTCTGGAAACATTTGTCTTCCCTAATTTCTCAGAAGCAAAGTTTTGAATTATAGAAAAGAAGATCAAGATTATTGGGTTGCAGGGGTTTTTATTTAACTGATATGCAACAGTTTTAGATGGCTTTTCAAAATACTCAGAATTACGGATTTAAATCCAAAAGTCACATATCTAATCCTTTTCCGTGGTTTTTAAGGAACAATCAAACTATGATTTGAAAAATTTGAAGAAAGAAGGAACCTGAAAGCTGACAGCTATGACAACACCTGCCTCAGCTTTCTGTGTTCTGAGTGGCACATTTAGTTTTATTTATCCTTCTATTTTTGCATCACCATTTTGTCCTGCATCTCGTCACATGCGGCAGGGTTTTGCTGCTTCAAAGACTTTGTCAACTGTAAAGTCACCACTCTATGTAGCTTGTTTAAGACTAAAAGCCTTTCCAAAATGGAGCTTTGGCCTTTTTCCAATAGGAGTAGTCTACTTTATTTAATTTTTTTTTTCTGTTTTTAAGTAAGAGTTTTGCTGTAGCACTATCTGGTATCACCATTGGCTTTACTGAGGCTTCACTGCCTTAACTTTTGTTTTTAATGTTCATTATGTTCAAATGTGTTTTGTTTTAAAATATATGGTGCTATTCATGTTACTGAGAGCAAACTCAACTTGCCCTGTACAAGAAGGTAATGAGATCTGTGATGATTCCCAGTTCCTTGGGGAATTATTTTAGCCTTAGATGGCACTTTGGGAACACTACGTCCTTGCACAAGAAAACCTCCTTTAGTTATAAGTAGATATTTAATATAGGGCAAGATTAAAATCCTTGACAAAGGTTGTAATGACTTCACTGGGTCAAGGATTTTACCACAGGATAGTGAAACACAGAAATGCACAGAAATGAACAATGAACGACACTGTCTCCCTTGTGAAGGGAGATCACTTTCATCATGGATCGTGGACCTCAACTAAGCACTTTGTCTTCTGAAGTGAGAGCTGTAGTGTGCGTGAAAACGAATCCATACCATGCTATCTGCTGGACTTTTTGGATTGGTTTGTATTTTCTTGGCAATAACATGCAAGGAAGAGAGGGGTTAATCTGTGACCATTTCTCCTTTGTCAGTAGATGACATAGGTAAGATGTGTTTAAAAATTTGTCTGTCTGGCCTCAATTTCTTTACTGATAGGCAGTCCAAGATATATATATGCTACAGATGGCTGAGCAGTGAACCATTAGCTATCTATCAGAACACTTCAGTGTCGACAGATACCTGTTGCTTTCTACTGGTTTCCATTGAGTATTGAGGTATTCAGAACCCATCTTGGGTCAGCTAGGCTCTGGAGGCTACTGATGTTTCCTGGTACTAATACAGGAACAATGGATGGGATCACAGTTTTCAATAAAATGTTGGGTTAAAAAGAACCTAACAGATCAAGATGTTTAGCACAAGTGTTATCTCATCTTAACTCCTTAATGTCATGTAATTGGGAGGGAAAGGAACAAAATATAAAAGGAAAACAAAAAAGAATGAGGGGTTACTCAGGTTTGGAACAATTCATTTTTCTGTGCCTTGCTCTATGGTTTATTTTTCTGAAAGAGAAAAAATTTGCATTAGCAATGTGTTGATTGGGGGAAAAAAAAGTATTCTAGCCCTATCCTGCATTTTGCAAGGCTGGTAGTGCTTCTATACTTTGTCTTGTGGTAACCTACCTTCCACCAGCCTGTAGATAAAAGGCCCAAATCAAAACATTTTAATTATCTAACTCCAAACACTGTGCATCAACTTCTTGCCCACTGTTCCTTCTTTCCCACTGACCTGCACAATTTCTTCTATCTTGTGAGAGAAATAAATGCAGTTGTGTAGGTCTAGTTGATGCATGTTTCAATTTGCTTTGCTTAATGGTTTTGGTGTGCTCACTTTTGTTCGCCACCATCTCCCTAGTCTGGTTCTCTGACTGGAGGCCCTGATTAGAAGGTCATGTTGACATGGTTGTACTGGTTTGTGGTATTGGAAAAGACAGGATCAGAAGATGTTCTGAACACGTGTTTTGGAGCGGACATATAGAACTGCAGCGAAGTTGAAGGATCTGTTTCACATAGTAAATGTCAAGAGAGTCTGAAAGGCTTTTAAATGGGAGGTATTGTAGAAAACCATCTTCTCATCTGCTGATGAATGGGTGGTTTCTCTTGTAGAAGAATGCCCCAATGCAACTTGCTATCTTTGGCGGCGTCAGTTTAGCAGACAGAACGAAAATGAAAAGACGGATCTACTGTCTGCAGGAATCCAGTTGTAGAATTCAGTGTCTCACTCCACTTGCACATTGAAGGCTTCAAAAGTCATTTTAGGCAAAAGGAAGGGAAAATTAATGATGCTGGGAGGCATAAAACATTACCCTTTTGTAGATCAAACTTCTGGATAGAACCAGATTGATTTTTGTAGATGCATTTGCCAGGAAGGGAAATGAATGAATGATGAAGCTCTCTGCAGCTCTGTCCTGGTCTTTTCAGTGAAGAATTCTGCTAGCTTTCTCATAATGGAAGAAGTAATTGAAAAGGGAATCAACATAAACATAAACATGTTCCATAAAGAGGAACATAAACCACACCAAAAGTTTCTCTTTTTAATGATATTCCCTCCACACTTCACTGGCGGGCATTCTGCTAATATAACACCCGTTAATTCTATTTCTAATTAGGGTTATAGCTCACCAAAGGCTGTTTTCTATCCTGCATAGATATGGTTAATGGTTTTAATCCTTGCTTGGGAAAAGAGTCTGGTGCTATGGAATGAGATTTTGGAAGAGATTGGAAGATGTGGCACTCAAGACACCAGAAGTTCAGTAGCTTGTTATCTTTACTCAAAACCACCATGGAAGAGGCATGGAACTACACTGCTTTGGACAGCAGTGGATTTTATAGAGACAAAGCTCAGTGTAGTCATAAGTATATTAACTTTCATTACAGCTATGTTGCATGCAAAGTTTTCAAATATTGAAACATGAAAACTCAGAAAATTAGGGCTGCTGTGCTGTTGACAGAATGGAATTATGAATATGAGGCATCATTCTCACTTCCCAGTGCCCCTCCATCACTGAAATGAAGCAAAGAACACCTGTCTGCTGGGGAAAGACAACCTCTGAAAATCAGCTATAGATGTATCTGTATGCATTGCCTCTTTTGTACCGCTTTCAAAGTTAGGCTGAAGTTTTTCAATTAAATAGGTTTTGATCAATTGAGGTTTAGTTGAGACTGAATATTTTACAAGTATTCTTCATTACTTGGTAACACAGATGTCTCATAGAATTCCTGTATGAGTTGCTGGATTCCTGGCAAAGGAGGTCACTCATCACTCAGGTTCGAGGGAGATGCAAGAGGCTCATTGCCAAATTTTAGGTTCCCCAGTATGTGTAAAGTCTGAGGTTTCCCAAAATTGTAAGTCTGAAAACTCTTGGAGGAAGGAGGCTCTGAAAGCTGCAAGACTCCCCATCACAGAACTGAGATGTAAGTTCTGCCAGTCTTGGAGTTGGCTTCCAGGGACTGGAGCTGGAGCATTTTCTGTATCATTAAGTTATCACAGAACGATGAATCACATATGCTGCCCAGAGCCTATAGAAAGGGGCCTGCAAACACAAATTTTGTGCTGGAATAACATTAGTATGTATCCAGTGGTGACTATATTAAGATTATTTTGAGAACCAGGCCATTCCCAAATGCACTGATACAGATTCATGTGCCTTATAAAATTTTCTTGCTAACAGAAACCCCTCTATTTTTAGCTCTGCTTTGTGTAGCTGCTCATAATTCTGTCTGCAATTCTTCATGAGCAGCAACTTTCAGTGAGGTTGAAGAGTAATGTAAATAACTAGAGTTTCAGGAGCCAGGACAGTACTCTGGAACACAGTCTGTCTAGATCGTCCCCGACTTGTAATGAAGAAGAATCGATGACGGTCTTGTCAAGAAATAACAATTTCCCACAGTTTTTCAGAGACTCACTGAAACTACATTTGGAAAACAGCAATCAAGGCTTTCAGTCTTCATCCTCTTATTTACAGAGCCAGTTTCTTTACTATGTCATATCTATAGCTTGATACAACTGAAATTAGTATATGGGGCTTTTGCAATTTTTCTGCTCCTGGAAAGGTCACACTGGGCTGGCTTGCATAGCATGAGGAATAAACTTCAGGGATTCACTGAAGGACTTGCACTTGAAGAAAATTTGCAAGTATTATCACACTGAGGATGGCCTTCTCTAAGGAACTGGATATGAGGTTATAAGGAGGGAGGTGCCTGGTGAATCTTTGAATTCTAAAGGGCCTTTTATGGCCATCTATAATGCTTACAGTAGGATAGGGCATCAGTCAGGAGGAATTAAGGTTGTACATTTTCTTTATGAACTTCTGGTTATCCCTAATAACAACACCTTCTATCTCTGTGATTATGTTAGTTTCTCACAGTTTGTGTCTCTCCTGTTAATGCTTCAGTTTTTAATTTGGTGCCTTATTTTTTTTTCCAAATATTCATGTTCTTATACACTGACAGAGCTTGCACAAGACTAAATCAAGCCAAAAGAAAACATCTGGAGATGTCAAAATGTGGATGAATGGAAGTCTCAGCTGGATTGTTCCATACAATTTTGGATACCATACTTCAGAAAATATGTGGTCCAAATGGATGTACTCTGCAGAGATTAAAAAGAATAACTGGAAACTGTGATCGGGAAGGAAAACAAAAGCAGAATTAGGTTTATTTAGTCTGAAAAAGAGAACTCCAAAGGAAGGCAGGAGAAATATTCCTTAGGTATTCAAGTGCTTGCTGGGAAGTAATAGCTTGTTCTCAGAGCATTCAGAATGCATAAGACAAAAGCTAATGGGTCTAAACTGCCGTAAAGGAGATTCATGGCCAAATCAAGGGGTAAGGTGTGAAAGGGTACCCTAGCACTGAATTATATTGCCTGAGAAAGCTGTTAAATCTCCATCATTAAGGGAGATAATTGCTGTTGTTTTAGGCAAGTATAGCTCAGTTATGTCTAGATGTGGGTTAAAAGGAGGAACTAAGCTGGTTTTTGAGAACACTTCCAGCCATATTTTCTATAATAGGTTTTGGCAGTAGGGAAGGAGAAAACTTGTTCAGAGATGAAACATGAGGAAACATCCAAAGATTATGATCTTTCACATTATTCTTTTCTTGGCAAATACTACATGTAAAAGGTAAAGGAATTACTTGTATCTTCCCTGTTACATGAAGATTTCAAAAAGCAGCTGCCTGCTCTTCTGTTTTGACAAGTGTGAGGAAGTGATAGCCCTATTATTATCTGTCTCCTTGCTCTGTTACTGAAAGACCGATTGAATGAAGTTATAATATTTATCTTCTAGTAGTTTAGGGTATTAAGGCTCAGGTACTGTTGTCAATCCTGCAATGGACTCTCTCTGATCTTATGCAAGATTCAAATTATAATGCTCTTCTGACTTACAGACAAGGCATAAGCTGTTCAATGCAGACAGTCTGATCTATGTATTTCAAGGAAATATAAGATATTAATATCTTTTTTTTATGTTTAAATATCCCCTAAAATCTCCTCTATTTTTCTGATTTCTTACTTTTTCTAATAGAGCTTCTACAACCTCTGTGTGAAAATTAAGCAGTGATTATCCTGTACTTGGTATTTCTTCCTTTCAGCTTACTTTCCTATGGAATGACACTTTCTTTCTTTCTCTCTTTCTTTCTTTCTTTCTTTCTTTCTTTCTTTCTTTCTTTCTTTCTTTCTTTCTTTCGTCTGCTATCTAGGTTCTGTGAGATCTGATAGAGGGTCAGAAATCTTCAGCATACTCTGTTCTTAGAAGCTTCATGCAATTAGGCACAGAGTAGGAAAGGGTGATACTCTTAATCCTTATGTGGGGAAGAAATTCCTGCCTATGTTATCTGCCAGAGAAACTCTTGGAAAGGAGCTGTTATGATTGATCAGTCACAGGAAATAGTTCCTGGAGATAACGTGGGATCTTGCTCTGCAAAAAGGTTTTTGGTCCTGTACAGGCGCTTATTCTCTGGTTGTTAATATGGGTGTAAAGAAAATTTAAAAGTCAGCTATCACAAGCCCAAAAGCTGTCCAAAATTAGGTTGCATTAGTTCATGGATGCACCCAGCTACTTGTTTTCTTGTGAAGAAACTCAATTTTAAAAAAGTAATGATCAGAATCCTATGAGTGAATTTGAAAACAACAAAAGCTGAGAAATCCAAAGGTAGGTTTCAGTAGTCTTGTGTATAAACCATGCATTATGAAAACAATATCAATGTGGTACTTTGTGCTAAATTTTATAATGATTGTTTTAAAATCTATTGCAACTCAAAGCCTTTAATGTTCCTCCTAGCCCCTCCATCAGAGTTTGTTTGCTGCTGGCTTTTCTGAGTGTGAGGAAAGCAAATGCCACTTTGGCTGGCTGCCTCTTCTCTTGGGAATGGTCACTGAAGACTGGTGTTAACCATTGTCTGCTTGTTTTTCAAGTGTTCTGGGGCAAAATGATGGGACAAGAAACATCTGAGTCTGTCTGACACTCCTGTGGCATGGACCGTGCTGGAACAGCTGGGGCTTCTTACTTTGCTGGGTAACCCTTGGCTCAGGCCAAAGTTCCTTGGTACTTTTTTACCTCTCCTGTTGCACATGTCCTAGAAGAATTGTGTCAGGGTCCTCCTGAGTGCATTAATGAGCCTTAGCTGCTCTGATCAGCCTCACACAGGGCCTCCACCCACATGTTCTGCTCGTGGGCTCTGCTGCAGCTCAGTCTCTGCAGAGTTCTGCTCTAGCTCCAGACGTGTCTCAGTCACACCTGGCCGAGGCTCCTGCTCCTCGCTTGACATGGGACCTGCCCTGTCACTGTGGACTTTCCTGCTGATCATGAGAATGTATTTGACTCTGGCTACTGCTGTCAGACCTGGCCTGACCCTGACTTGATGATTTCCATGTAAATGTCACTACAAAATGCTTGGGACTAAAGGAAGCCTCAATCCTCAAAGGTGCAAGGCTGTGGCTTGTCTTAAAAGGATTGAGGTGTTTCCAGTATCTGACTTCTCCTCTGTCCCCCCGTGAGGAAAATTAGCCTCAAAATTAGATCAAGCTAAACATTGTCATTTTGGTCAGCCTGTGCACATGGATTTGCTCTTATCCCTCACTCTCGCACATCCAAAAAATCTTGGTTAAAATCAGATGCCTGCCTGCACATACTGGTCTTTACACCCGTGGGACGGGCACACTGCTGGAAGGGCTGCTGCTAAGGCATGGCTTGCTATTGCTAATCCCTTCCCCAGGGAATGGAAATATCCTGACAGGAGATAGTGGGACTTACAATCCTTGAATTTCAATTACAGGTGGAGGAAGGGACAGAGGGAAGGAGAGCTGGGTGTTGTTGCTGTCTGCTTCCCTGTGCACAACACATATTTCTGCATGGATTTCCAGCAGCAGTCATTGATGATCGCATCAGCAGTAATGGCCCTTGATGCTTGCAATCCTTCTTAAGGAGTCCAGGGATGGTAGAACTGCATGGAAATGGGGCTGAAAGCAGGAAGGAATACCAGTGACAGGTGAGTAGAGAGCAGAAGAGCTGCTCTGTGTGTGCAGAAGTTCTATTCAGCCCAGCACTTTTCCTCTGATACGAAACAACAGCAGATCCCTGCAGAAGAACTAAGGAACTGTCCATTCCTGGAGTGACTCCTCTGTTGTTATGTCCTTCCTTCCTGTCTCCAGCAGTCCCTGGGCTAGAGACTTACTGGTCAAGAATCCAAGTTCTTCTGTCTGAATTCCATTGGGAATCTGAGGATTCTCAATGGACAGGACCATAATGTATATGCTTTGGGGTAACCTAATTTCAGCCTTCCAGTACCTGAAGGGAGCATACCAAAAAGATGGAGAGGGACCTTTTACAACATAGTGTAGAGACAAGACAAGTGGGAATGGTTTCAAACTGAAAGAGAGGAGGCTTAGATTAGATATTAGGAAGAAATTCTTTACCATGAGGGTGGTGAGGTACTGGAACACTCATCTTAGAGAAACTGTGGATGCCCTATCCCTGGAAGTGTTCAAAAGCAGGTTAGATGGAGCCCTGAGCAACCTGGTCTAGTGGAAGGTATCCCTGCCTATGGCAGGGGCCTTGAAACTAGATGATATTTAAGGTCCTTTCTAACCCAGGCCATTTTATGATTCTATGTTCATTGTCTTTCAGAGAAGTTTGTTATGCCAGCCTAGCAGAGGGTATCATCAAGATGCATGATTTCAACAAACATTGTGCAAATCTATCCTCTCTATTTTGTTCTTCCATGCAAGAACCTCCCTCCTAGAGATCTACCTAGGCCTGCCAGGGTATGTTCAGAAAATATAGTTTTATCAAACCTCAAATAAAAGTCCCCTCTCAGCCCAAGGTTTCATCAGTTCTGTGAGGCTTTGCTGGTGAAGTTTGGGTTGTCTGTTTTGCTGGGCTTTGTGTTCTACCATGAGATGGAAAGGAAGAACCTTTTCAGCTGATGAATGTTGTTTTATTTCTTCTTCAGGGTGGAAAAGAAATAACACATTTCCTTGTGCCTAGAGCATTTTTTCCTGGCTCACGGAGGGTAACTTGACCACACTTCTGATTTGCCAGCTGTGACTTGTGCAGCTACATGCAGTAGGTAGAAGCCCAGCTTCCTTGTTTCACTTTGCCAGGAACTTCCCAATCTAGGAGCTCTAATTCCTGTAGTTTTCCCACTGAAATGCCACAGAAGATTATCTGCTGACCATGCTTCCATAGACAAAACCAGATCCAGACCAGCAGCTCTTCTGAGCTGGCTGGAGATAGGTCACATCTTTAAAGCTGCTACATGTATGGCTGGATGGGCTGACTCAGTTATTTGGCTATATGAATGGATCCAAGTATTCTTTATTATTTAACTCATTATCTTCATTTTATGTACTATCTCTGAAGGCTTTCAACAATAGCCAGTGTTATCTTGACTTGTACTCTCTATCTCTTCCAGTAAAAATCTACCAGACAAACCTACCAGTAGAGAAAGTTGGGAATTTCTGGGGTTATTTTCTGCTACAGAGGTTGGCAAGAAGTTCCATTATGCTGTTTCTATAAAATCTGCAATTCTCAGTCATGGGAATTGCTTGTGGGACTATTAAGCCCTTTGTGGATTCAGATAAGAAGGACAGGGGTTCTCTGGAATTGATGTGTTGCTTTAGGATGACATAACAAGTGCTACCATCATTCTCAGTGTGTGAGTGAACAACTTGCAAGTGTCATTCTTCTTGGCACCCACAGAGATGGAGGATGAGGTTTCCTGTTTAGCAGCTGTTGGTGACTTTCTTTGCTCACCGATTCGGAGTAAACAATGTTCTAATATCCTTGTTTACCTGACATTCTAGAGGCTGAACAAAGATTGGTCAGACCCCCGGGGTGGCTTCCAGTGGCTTAGTAAAATGTTTCTTCATTGGCCTATTTTATATTCTGATCAATAAAGCCCCATGGACTTTGCTTGTCTGTGATCTCTAATTTTTGTCCTCATAATTTCCAAGTTAATTCTTTAACTGGTGCATAATTTGTTGCAAATCTTTCTGGAAAAAATGGCATTAATGAAGATGTGTCTTTCAGATATGTGTTTCAAACAATTAAAATTTACCTGAGATCTTAACTTCATTTCAAATCTTAAGAGAAAATATTTTTAAATGACAGAAATACAAGGAAAAACACTTAAGAAAATTAGTTTTCTTTTTCATAACAGTAAAGAATCTTTTAATTTCATTATTTTTCTTTGTATAGCAGTTTATATCAGCCTTGGAGAATGGTTGAACTGAGGATGTTTCCTGTCAATTAAAAGATGGGTTTGAGTTGAATTAAATCAGCATTTAGAATTCCACCTTAAATTCTACAAAGATGGCACTTGCTTAAGGTTCTGAAGATGGGAATATGATCTGCTAAAAATCAGACAAGTGAGCAGAAACAAACTATGACTTCTGCCCCAGGGGTAATGGAGATGGAGATGAATCCTGACAAGCACACACATGACAAGACCTAGGCAGAGCAAGAACGCGTGACTCACAAATTGTAGTGGCACGTTCTCTCCAAGGGCCTCAGTGTGCAGTAATGCCTGAAAGATCTCAACCAGGATCACATGATGCATACAGTGGTTGGCTGACTGTTGAGCCATATAATAAAACCCCAACAAATTAAGTATAAAACAGCCTCTGGTGAGCTATAGCCCTAATTAGAAATAGAATTAACAGGTATTAGATTAGCAGAATGCCTGCCAGTGAAGTATGGAGGGGATATCATTAAAGGGACAAACTTTTGGTGTGGTTTATGTTCCTCTGAAGTTGATTCCCTTTTTAATTAGCTCTGCCATTTTGAGAAAGCTAGCAGGATTCTTCATTGAAAAGACCAGGACAGAGCTGCAGAGAGCTTCATCAATCTTCATGGGTGACAGAGGGACAAGAGAAGAGTTTTCTACCAGTCCCTTTCTCCTGTCCTGGAACAATTCTGCCTCTGAAACTCTTTGCATCCCCTCACCCTGTGCCATCTCCCACCTCCCAAATTGTGGGTAGAGTTAGTGCCACCACTGACCTCACTGTCACCACCATTCTCCTTGCATGTGGGCACAGTTTCCCACTGTTGGAGTTTACTCTGAAATGAGCTCATGTTAAGTCACAGCCCAGATCTTTGGAGCTGGGTATTTCAGGCTCCCAAGGTGCTTTCATCTGCTTTTACTCCCTTTACAACTGATGCCTTTCTCTGGTCTTAAAACCAAGAGTCAAACATGGTTAGAAGGGTAAAAGGGATTTTACCTCTGTATTTATTTTAAGGACCCTTAGGTGCACCACGTCCAGGTCGAATGCACCCCAATGCACACCGCAATGCACACCCCACACGAGATCTGGCATAACATTACAGGTCTTACTAATGAGCATATCTATCAAAAATTCCCCAATGAGAGGCTCGAATGAGCCCCCTCCCCAGGGAACCTTCCCTGGGATGGTTCTATCTTAGTTTACAAAATGTGTTCTGGAGAGGACCTTGGGGTCTGGGACACACTGATCATTAACGACAAAGATTCTAAAATGTTCAGTCTCCTAGCTTGACAAACAAGTCCAAGAAGGTAGGCAAAAAGCACCAAGAATACAGAAGTTGAAAAAAGGTATAAAAGGGGTATAAAAGAAAAGGCAAAAAATCATTATGGCATCACAGCTACTTATCTTTGTCTGCTCTGGTCGTTCTTTTCTCTGCCCAGTTTTGTTACTCCTTTTCTTTCTGCTCCTTCTGCATATTTTTTTTTCTTTTCATTATTCAACTTACAACCTCTTTAGTTTTTCTAATTTTATCCATTCTGCACAGAGTGCAGGTGTCCATTGCTTCTTCCTCATCTTGCCAGATCAGAGCACTGCCCCTTCATGCCATCTGAATAAGGGTAATCCTGGACACACAGACATTGCGTGCAAATCTTCATGTAAGCATGGAAATGGCAAATACTCAGAGCAGAACAAACAGCAGTGACAGTGGGGGCAGTCAGAGGTTGTCTCACTTTTTAGTTCACCAGTCACCTCCTTCTAGCTCATAATCCTGAGACTCCAAGTCCATGGAAGAGACACAAGGACTGTATAGCTTAAATTCACCAGAGTGGACTCTGTGGCAAGCCTTTTCTCCTGCTGTCTGCTGGACCTGTAAGCACACTCTTGGTCTGTGTCCCTGCCAGCTCCACTGGGTAAAATGACATGACCAATTTCCAGACCCAAATACTGGAGGGTTATTTTCTTCCAGTCTTACTGGAATTCTGCTGTGCCTGTGTGGCACAGATCACCTGTCAGGTGTAGTGGCCCTGCTGCACTTACTGTGTAGAGCTTTTCTGTGTGGATGCAGTGGTTATATAGCCATGATTATGACAAAATTACAGTTGTGTCTTTGCCTTTCAAAGTTCTTGCATGTGTCCCTGCCCAGAACTGCAAACTTTTAGTGAAAGTTGGACCATATTTGACAGAAAAGCTTTTGTGAAGAGGCCTCCTGCCAGCGCAGTCATGTCAAGGGAGCAGATTGGCCAGACCATAATGTTCAGGAAACTGGCACTTTGTACAGTGCCCTTTGAGAAAATCAGGTATAGATTTCAGTTAAGTGAGTACCCAGGAAGAATTGTTGTCTCCCAGGTGCTCAGGTAAGTGCAATTCCTAGAAAGTGGTTTAAAACCTGTTATTTTCAGGATGCAGCTATGGATCTCAGTTTGAGTAGTCCCATTTTGCCAACATGCAGTGCTGCCATTCAGGATCTAAAAGCATTACTTACTTGCTCCGAGGTGTGCTCTGTGCAGATGGCTTTTGTCTATTTCCTTCCTATTAGATGTGGCTGTAATTCATGAGGGATGCAGAGGGTTCCAGTTGAAAAGATGGATAGATTTTAGCAATTTTGTTGTCCTGTTGAAGCCACGACCCTAAAAGGCACACATGGTATGAGTTGGCCAACAGTATTCTGGCAGACTATGCAGACAGCTATGGACGCCAGTTTTTGGCAAGAATTTAGCTAGCTGGGTTGTGACCACACTTTTTATATTGCTGCAGTGGTTTACTTTGACATGGAGGAAGTGACGTGGCACACACACAAAAACCTTAGATTGTTACCATGTTAATGTTAAGAATATGGATATCAAAGTGTGGCAAATGTGTTCAGTTCAATGAGTTTCCATTGTCATTGCAAATCAGATTGATATTGATCAGCTTTGAGTATATCTGGATGTGGCTCAGCCATCCTGAAGTATGAAGTGGAAGTTGTATACCTCTAAAATACCTGTCTTCTTCCCTAGTACAATCTCATTTTCTTTTTCAAATCTGTGCAAAGACGACTGCATTTACGTGTTTCCTGTCCTATTTGTTGACTATGTCTCAACCAGGAAAGGCATTAGAGGATTCTTGTTCTGCATATGCTCTATATATGAGGGCTTGAAGAAATAAGCTTTAGTTATAAGTTAAGGCTGCATTTGTAATTTATGGAATTAAAATGCTAGATTGGGTCATAAATGTGAAAATTATTTTGCTGTCATCAGATATGATAGTTTCTGTTAATAGATTTTCTTCCTCACACAGAGACACAGAGACTCACATACACAGTGTTTGTCACAATTCAGTACAGCTGGTAATTTTCAGTTCACCAGAAACTCAGAACAGCAGAGAAATTGTTCAGTCAGGCTTGATGTGGAGAACAAGTGTTTGCACACACTCCTCGCTCTCTTTCTGGGAGGAAACTATCAAAAGGGGTTTGAAAAAGAAATGTCAAAGAGAGTCAACACATTTGCCTGTTCCTTTTAAATATACTTATTGCTGGTACACAGGTGCAGGTTTAGCTGAGAAGTGAAGCAGGAGTTTAGATGCAATATCACTTTAATTGGAAAAGTGGACAAGAGTAAAGCAGGCAGCACTTTGCTATAGTGAATCTTCTGATGAGTGTCATATGAACAGAAAAGACTTGAGGTGGCTTTCTTGAGAAATAACTTTTTCATCTCTTTCATCTTTCCTACCCTAGTAGACTGGAAATCTTAAGACCCATTATAGCCCTTTGAAGAGGAAGGGTTGACACATGACCAGAAAAGAGTTTATTAGCTCAGGACATTAAAAACCCCAAACCTTAGATAAACACAACCTGAGGATAAAGTATCTCTGTTCTACCCTTCCACCCACCAGACAACGTTCTAAAGAACAAAGTCTTCTGATTTCATCATTTCAGTCATACACCAAGCACCAGCCAAAAGTCTCTTGTGGGGCTGTGTATTCTGTGTGAGAAAAGCTGACTTCTCTCAAGAGTCAAAGTAGATTCAGCTGTACCAAGAAAAGTTGTAGACACTCAAATCCAAATGCTCCCTCTTTCTTTCTTTCTCTCAAGGCCAAAATATTTCGTCAGATATACATATTCATCTCCATTGAAGATAATGAGAACTAAGCAAGTCTCAAGGCAACAGCACAGAAACCAACTGTTATTTTCTGCAGATACAATTTTCTACAGAGTAAAATATGTCTCTTTTTTAAAATGCAAATTCCATATATAAACTCCTCTTGACATTATATCAGTGTTTCTAAAGGATCCCTGTCCCTTCACTGTATTAGCTGAGCAAGGAGACTGACCACTTTATTAACTGGTTTTTTATGACTTTGGAGAAAAAAAATAATCAATTTTGCTATAACATTAACATTAAGATTTAAAACTGAAATGCATCTTGTCTTCATGAACAAATCTGAAATTTCATTTTCAGTTACGTATATTTTATCTACATCCAAGAGCACCAGACAGTTTACTGAAATCCATCCTTTTCTGACATTGGCAATATCACAGAAAGAAGATCTAAATGTAACATGAAATATGAAAGTATTTAACACATTATAAATATAGATAAGTGTATTTTTAATACAGATACATTGAAGAGGCATGGCAACCAGTTAAGTTCCTTTGAAAATGCCAAACCAATTGTTTATCTGATACATGAAACTGTAGGCAAGTATCCTAGTGATTTGCTTGCAATGTATGAGCTTTTGTTCGTATTACACAGTGATCACAAATCAAATCTGCAAAATTCTCAAGTTTGTTTACAATATGATCCAATTAATTCACACAGGATGTTGAATAACCCTTTCTACTGTATTTAGTTGTTAACCATTTTTGACACTAAGTATTTTTCCCAGTGGTTTAATGGTCAGGGACAGGAAAAGGGTGTGTGAAGTCTTGATGGGACTAGATAGGAGCAGTCCAGCTACACCCACGTACCCTTCCCCTCGTGTTCACCTTATGTATTCTTTGATGGGTTTGTTGCTGTGCATCTTCCTGGTGCCTCCAGTTACTAGGGTATGTAACACTATACTTAAAGTTCTTACTCTTCACTGTAAGAGACAGTGGAAAGTCAAATCCACAATATTATCTCCCCCACCCTCTCACATAGAGGCAGGCTGTCTACATAGAGTTTTAAGTTGGAATTTCCTGAGTGATTTAGAAAATTTAAAAATGTACCATAAAACTGCACAGTATTTTAACTATAAGAATGATTTTATGGTTACTTTGCTTTCGCTGAAACTTGTGTGCATTCTCAGATCTTCCAAAACCTTTCCTGGGATTCCACCAGAAGGTAGTTGGCATTGCATCTCTATAGTATACACACTGGCCAGTTCAAGCAGAAGACAATTTTGGCTGAGCAAACTATGAAGCAGTGATGTGTATTCCATTAAGTACTGTCATTCCAGATGAATGTGGTTGCTTCAAACTAAGTCTGTGCTGAAGATAGCAAGGTTGGTTCAATTATTCATTTGTGCAAAACTTACCCCTGTTCTATTGCTTGAGAATCAATCACAAACATTCATCTGAAACAGATAAATGAATATTGTTCATGATATGTTGAACTGTTTGTTTGCTGCAGGTTGCTGTCTGATGGGTAGCTCCTGTAAATACATGAGAGCCACTCATGATACATTTGCTCTGTCTGTTGACAAATCATTTCTAATCTGGTTTTCTATGTGACTGTTTTACAAATATTTCAAACGAGGATAAAGATTTTAACAGAGGAAAATACGAAATAATTAATTAAAAGGCTGGGGAAATAAGAAATTATTCCGTTTGTGAACAAGTCTCTTTGTCCACTAAAGAAATTAAATGTGAAATATGAGTGCCACTTAGCAAAAATCAGAAGAATAGATGGACACAAGTGGTCCTCTAAAGGACCTTCTGGACTATGGCAAATATAGTTTGTTTCTCCCAACACCTGCACAGGCTGCATCACTGCTGCTGTTTTCATCCAAATCCTGCCAATGGATAATCAAAATCATCAGGGGGCACTCACAACAGTGAGTGAAACATTGGCTGTGTTGAGTAGTTCCAGTGTATTCATCTGGAAAAAACTGGTGTAAGTCCATTTTGCAGACACAGATTGGGAGATAATAATAGAAGCAAGGACTGACCATTTATTACAGCAGTTATTACAATAGTATGGATGTCTGGGCTGTGTCTGCTCAGATGATACATGCAGAAATAGAGTAGCCTTGTATTTGCACAAAGGATAATGTGGGAAGTGGTGACTCTGAGGGATACTCAAATGTAAATGAATAAACAGGTGAATGTGAGCTTCTGTGGTTGCCAGCTAAGAGTGCTGGAACATGCTCTGCAAAAAAGCAGTGCTGTCAAGTAACAATAGAAGGTGGTACTTCCTTGAGGAAACTGCCACGAAAATCCTATCTAGTCCTGTCATTAGGAAAGGGTTCAGAAGAGAGTAACGAGTCTGAAAAACCTATGTAAGTGTGATGAATGCAATATGCTACTTTGTTAAAATAGAGCTTAAAAGAAGACTCATTTATGCCAGAAAAGAGCTGTTGAACCCTAAAGAAAATAGCAGGAACAAGACTTCTCTTTCTGGAAAGTAATCAAGCTAGAAATTATGTGCCTACTTCTTGGTGTGGCTAGTTGACCCCTGGAAACTACTTACCTAGACATGAACCTTGCTCCTGCCACTTGAAATCTGTAAGCCAATACTGGGTATATTACAAAAGTTGTATTCCACCTCAGTCAGGAGTTACGAGTTTGCAAGTGTTTTCAGGTGTTGGACCAAAGAGGTCAGCAATCAAGTAATCCCAAAGACCCAGTTAAAAAGAAGAAAGTGTTTCAAAAAACTTACTTGGAAAGCACTCAAGTGGAAATATTAGTCATGGACCGGAGCAAACAGATTTATACAATGCTATATATAAAAGCAGAATAATTTTATGCACGGAACAGTAAGGAAGTTATCAATGCTGAAATTGTGAGCATTTTACCACAGTAAAAAATAATAACTGGCAGCTTGCCTGTAACAGAGGAATCTCATCTAAGCTTTTGTGCGGAAGCAAGGGTCTCATAGCACTTGCAGCTGAGTTGCAACGCATCTCCGGCATAAGCATCATTTGATAACCATTATGCTTTCTAATCACTTTCTAATTAAGCTGTGCTATTACAAATATGATGTGCAGCTGTACTTTATTTGTCGTATTCTTCCTTGGACTTACTGGCTCCAACCTGTAGTCTAATTTTCATATTACAGGGCTGCCTGAAAAAGTTCCTTCTGACAGTTCTGGCTGCTAAGTTGAAAACTTTATTCCTTTGGCAGTCTATTATGTATGCCCATCTCCACTGACATTTCCTTCCTTCCTTCCTTCCTTCCTTCCTTCCTTCCTTCCTTCCTCTCTCTAGTGCCGCTTCCTTGATCTCACCAGCTAAATTAGAGCAAATGTGGCCCAGCCATCCAATGCAATTATTGCCTGGCTGTTTCTGTAGCTGATGGCACCCCAGGCTGACTCCTTCCACTTCCAGTGATCAGGTCAGTTGGAAGCAACCTTTCCTACAAGGCCTTGAATTCCCAGCTCTGGACTCTCATGGCTAAGGAATGAAAGGTAAAAGGGGCTTTTGGCAAAACAAAGCAATATCAGCTTCTGGACAGAATACTGTATTCAACCAGCTTACATCTGAATGCCAATCACATTTTAAAATGCTTTGTTCATCTTCTCACCTAAAAATACACAGTGTATTCACATCATTGCCTCTAATTGCATTTGTAAAACTCATTGACTTCTTTCATGTTTTACACTGCTTACTTGTTTTATTTAGTACAACAAGAAATGCACTAAAGTGGACTGCAGCATTATTATGGCATAATGTTTCACAGCAAGGGGTCTAGATATTATAAAAAAAGCTTCCAAAATCCCAAATGCATAATACAAGGGAGATGGGGGAAGCACTGCTGTATTGTAAATGAAGTTACTACCATTCCACTGACTTCACTATCAATGTTGCAAGGCTGCAGTACAAAATATGCTGCCAAGACTTTGGAGATCTAGCAAAATTTTTTATATTTAGGTTTCTAAAGAGTAATTGTGTGTATGTTTCAGCACCACCCATTACCCAAAAGGAAGGAAAAAAGAGAAAGCACAGTTAGTTTTATTCACTACTACTCTTGGTTACTACTCTATTATTTCTGGGTTTATGTAACTTATGTTACATAATGTGTGTGACAATCACCGTAATATTTCCATTGTAGGTTTCTAAAGAAATGAAGACATTTAAAATGTCTATTAACTACCAGTATAATGTTTTATCATCTCCTTATTTGGTGGTAAAGCAAATACAGAATTGAAAAGATGAATCTCCATATTCTCACGCTATACAAGCAACATTAATTAATTCAACATGACAAGCTTTGTGAAGTATCTGGGTAAGTCAATCTAGTATCATTTTGTTCATGAAGCCCAAAATATAGACTGACAAAGCACAAGTAGGAAATGCATTTCAATCAGTTTAATCAAATAGAGTCAATGTAAGGAAAAGGGGCATTGTCAAGATGTGTCAGTGAACATTTGACCTGCCTTGCAGTTAATATTGTTTTTGTGCAAATTTCTCTTGGGGGGATACCCTCTCTGCTCTGCATTTCAGTTCTAAAAACTGAAAATTTCATTTTTGATCTGGTGAGTGGCAATCTATAGCAGGAATGATATAGGAAAAAAGATATCATTTGCAAATCATTATTCACACACAATCTGAACCTGTGAAATCAGACCCTTTAAAGAAACTAGACTATTCAGTGTGACTTTGCCTTGATTGTATGAAATTCTGCTTTCTCTGAATGACCTTTCTGTCTGGTTTGCAAGATGCCAAAGGTGAGACTGTAGAGCACCAAATTCAAAATCTGCTCGAGTGTTTAACTCGTTCTCTTCTCTAAGTCTTGCACAGGACAAAGATGAGGGTGCAAAGTGAACCTAAACCAGATCCAAATGGCCACAGACCTTGGCAAGCTGTGACTTTTAGGGGCAGTGGAAGGCCTTTGTCACAGATGGCTTCAGTGAGGCTTCCAGAGGGATTCCCTGGTAAGATGATTCCAGATTTCTCCCAGGAGAGAGTTCCCAAAGCTGCCTTACTTCTCTGCATCCCAAGTCTCCCTTTATCACTTTCTATGATCCCAGTGAAAAACAAAACAGAATGCAGGTCTGTATTTATCTCTGAAAATTTCTTCACAGATTTATTTTCACAGTGCTTGTTCTAACGCGATAGTTTCTGATCATGCTCAATACACATAATAATTTAATGGTCAAATCACAGCACAAAAGGATTCTTCTTTGTCTTTAAATCTACTCCTCTGCCAGGGAATGATGCAGTCTTTTTAAGGGCTTTTAAAACTGTCTGTTACTTCCTCTGAAAACAATAGATTAGGCAGTATTTAAATTCACTGACTGAATACACACATGTATGCCCAGCAGAAACCAGAAAAATTGCTGTTAACTATTTTTTTCTCAAGTGAAGACAAAGGTATGGGGGTGACCAAGATTTGGAGAACAATTTCAAAAGCCCATTTCCCACAACAATATGTATTTGATGGTCTTGTTTTGTTGCCTGGACCTTCAGCTTTTGCTGCCTAAAAAAAATCATCAAGGTCTAGCAGCTGTGGTGACTTCAGACACATGAATCAAGTTTGCCAGGATATGGAAAGATCTGCAAGGTGAGGTCTCTAATAAATGCCAGAGCAAACTTCTCTGTTCAGCCATTTGATGTGTTTAGTGTTACTCCCCAGGAATGAATGCTGACTTGGCAGTGATAAGTTTCATATGGCTCCTTAGAGACAAGAGGAAACCCCCAACTTGTGTGAATTTGACCCCCACTGAGGATTGCCATTTGTACCCCCTCCCCTGATTCCTGGTCCCTTCCCCTCTCCAAACGTTGCCATTACTGGAGCACACCAGAGCCTATGGACCTACTGAGAGCATGACCAGAGCACAGCCAAGCTCTGGAATCACAGTGGACCAAGTCATCCTTCCCTTATGTGCACACCCTGATCTGAGCAGGGACCACTGTAGCAACTCACCTGCAGGGCAGGTTTTTGAGGCAATGCTCCAAAGATCAGGAACACACATTTTTCTCAACCTGTTGGTGGGTGAACCACAAGAACTTCACAAATCTTGAGAACTCTCCACATAGTTCAGTGTTTCTCCTGGACCTCTTGGAACTGCAATACTATGTGGAAGTATTGCAAGTTCTTTTATGTGATTTTTTGAATCCTTCTTCAAACTTCACTGGAATGAGTTTAGAGCTATGTGGAAAGAATGATTAATTGCAGTTTAATGAATCACAGGAAAGGTTGATGCCTGGTTCCAGCTCTGGAGATGCACCTGTATCAGTCTAATTGATTTGAACTGCTTTACCCTGTAGTTTTACAGGCAATGAACTAGAATAACAAGAATGGTCTGAAGTGTCTTATTTTGATATTTTCAGCACTTTCACCCCAATATTTTATATAAACCTTCCTGTTTTGCATGAATATAGGCTTCTTAGTCCTTGACTAAAACATTTCACAACGTGAGAGTGGAGTATTTTGCTGCTACAGACTTAGACCTTCTGAAGAGCCTAATCAAAACCAGATTTTTTTCCTTTAATTGGAAAAGAAATGAGTGTTTTGCACTACACACTAGCTAGTTAGTGCTATCATAAGCAACCCCCTATTAATCACGTACCATTTTTTGCAGCTGTGTACAGTAACTGACCTGCCTAGATACACTATAACTGAAGCAATTAAGGATCTTTTGTATTTTTTATGTAATTACCACTTCTGAGCTAGGTTGCTAAATACTTGGGACATTTGGGGTTATAATTTCAAGGTCATTATATTTTTGTTCATCTCATTTCCTAGGAAACCTATTTGCAGACTTGCCTAAAGCATCCCAGATACTGTACATTAAAGTATGGCAAATTAATTCAATCTTACCTCCTTCCACTCAGAAGGTGCATGTCCATTTTTCCAGTGTCTAATACACAGTATATTTTTAAACTTTAAACTATTGCATGTTTTAATGATGCAAACAATGGAGAGACCAAATAAGCTAAAAGAGCTAACACATTTATCTCTACATTCTGCCATCTGTTTGAAACTGCTGATGTAATTCCAGTTTTAAATTACATTAGATCCTGCCTTCTGGACCCCTTTCCCTATTTACTTTTTTTTAAATTTAAGCCTTTAGAGAAAGCAGTGCCTTCAGGTTGTTGACTACTTAATAAGGAACTGTGTCTTTGGCTGTTTTCAATCTAGACTTAAATTTAGGTTTCCTGGACAAAGAGGTATAGTGAAATAATAGCTTTATTTCCAAAAGATGAAACTTATTCTCTGTGTACAATTTGATGAGATTTGTTTTCAGCAGTAATGCTAGCAACCAGCAGATTTGTTTATACTGAAGAAAACAAGAGAGATTAAGGTTTGTGTTCTTGCATATTCTATTGTCTAATGATGGAATTTCCAGTTTTATCTCTGTGTTTATGCTTCAGAATTAGTTTGATTTCTTTTATGTGACCTCTTCCCCTTATTTTCTTGGCTTAATTAACAAACTTGTATTTATTTTTCTTAGCACTTCCTTTGCCTTTTCAGTCCACAGTGGCAATTCTCCATTCTCTTTTCTTCTGGTATCTTATGGCTCAAATCACTTATTTGTCTGGATCTGGATCTAATGTTGATCTTTTAAGGATTTGCTTACAGGCATGTTGGTCAGGGTCTGTCTTCAGCATCTCTATCAAACACATAGCCTGATTTTTGCACAGTTATTTTAATGTCTCAAGACATTAAATATTCAGATTTTAAAACATTTGCATCACAGAAATCAAATTAATGTATTCTGGTTTACATTTAATTTTTAAAATGTTATTATTTTTACTATGTTTACATTCATTACATACCCACAGAATAGTCTGGATATAAAGACTTTGGAGAAAATATGGAGTCCTATGCTAAAAAGTTTCAGACTCCTCATTTCAACTGATTTTTAAAAAGAGATATCACAAAACTAAAAATCAAGAAAAATGCATTTCAAGCTACATTTTATTCACCATGGCAAAGAAATTTTTCATAAGCATATTTTCAAAAGTCATGATAACAATTTTAAAAATTGTACAGATTTTAAAATGATTGGAAAAAGTTACCCATTTAGAATTTCCAAAACATACCAGGCAATGTCTGAAGAAAATGTTGAAATCGATTGGTTTGATTCTGATCTTTTTCTATAGAAGTTCAGATTGTTAATGAAAATTACTTTTGTCACAATATTTGCCTAAATTTAATTTAGAAAGTTCTTTTAAATTTAAACAAAAACCCTCAAAACTAAGTCTTTTTTTTTTTGTTTGCTTTGGAAGGGAAACAGACGCTGCGTTCATTTTGAATTTAAACAGATGATTTTATCTTTCACAATCTGACTTAAAATATAGAAAATTTGTTATTAATAAAATTTAGAAATTTTAAGTCATATGAAATGTTATTCCTCTTACAGAAGGGTATCTAGGAGCTATGACAGTTGTCTTACAGGTATCTTAAATTTTCTTATTGAGCCAGCTTCCATAATGGTAGCAATTTTAGTATATCAGTCAGTGATCCATGCAAGTTTCTGGGGAGAAACCTTGAACAAAGTTTCCAAATTCCCAAATCAATGCTACCTATAAAAATACACACAGTCAGTCACTGTGACTTTAACTATCATCATGCTCAATCAAAACAAGGTTCGGTGATTCAATCTGGTGATTGAATTGTGACAAACTTAGCATAGGCTTTCTGTGTTTCTTCTCCCAACATCAAAGTCAATTCCTAAACTTAAGTGGTGAGCAGCTGTTGAGAATGTGGATGACTGTTGCTTCTTTGTCCAGGCTGGCCACCACCAGTGGTCAAAATGTGATGCAGGGAGGTGAATATTCCCTCTCACTCCGGCATTGCTAACCTGAGCCAGATGGAAATGGAAAAAGTCAGCAGGTTCCCATGAATTGTTGAGAACTAGGTCAAGCACTACAGTGTTCAGTTCTGGGTTTTCAGAGGTTGGTCTAAGACCATGTAAACCATTTATTCATATTTTCATATAAGACTGTGTTCTGTGATGATTCATCTTGCTATGAAAAACAAGTGCATAGAAGTTAAACCAGAGATGTACAGGTATGATAAAACTTAGAAAGTATTTTAAATAGGTCTGAAGCTGATGAATGTGACAAAATACCACAGTACCACAGAATCATAGAATGGCTTGGGTGAGAAGGAAGCTTAAAGATCATCTACTTCCAAATCAGAATCCCAGGGCAGGGATGCTCTGGGCCCTGTCCAACCTAGCCCTGAACACTTCCAGGGCTGGGGCATCCACAATTTCTTTGAACAAGCTGTTCCTGTGCCTCACCACACTATGAGCAAAGGATTTCTTATCAACATCTAGCTGAAATATCTCCTCTTTAATTTAAAAACTGTTACCCTTGTCCTATTTCTATCTGTGTTACACAAAAAGTCACTCTCCTTCCTTTCCTAAGTGCCCTTTAGGTACTATCAGGCCACAAGGAAGTCTCCCTGGAGCCTTCCCTTCTCCAGGCTGAAGAACCCCAACTCTCAGCCTGTCTTCACAGAACAGGTGCTCCAGCCCTGTGCTCCTCTTTATCCCCTTCCTGTGGACCTGCTCCAACAGGTCCATGCCTTTCCTGGGCTGAGGACCCCAGAGCTGGATGCAGGACTCCAGGTGTGGTCTCACAATGGCAAACTAGAGGGTCAGAATCACCTGCCTCAACCTGCTGGCCAAATATTGTCAGTTAAAACTTATTATGGGAGTTGTATCAGCTTTTCATAGATACAGAGAGTGACACACATCAGAGGAGGGAGTGTTGATTTTCTGCTTAGAAAAATACTGCTAATGGAGTCTGAGCAGTGTTTCCCAAACAAAGAATTGACTCCACCCCAGCCTACAAATAAAAAATAATTGAAGTCACATTATTTCTTCAAATACTCAGAATTCCAAATATTTGGTAACCAGCTGCCTGTTGTGGTAATGCTTCTACTTCTGCACAGGATTTGTATTCTAGACCTACATGAAATTAGTATACAAAATGAACTGAGTGAGTGATTTGTTGGAAGAAGTTTTTGTTGTGAAAATGTAATGAATATTTCATGGTTCAAATTCAAAGCAACTATAAAATATCAAGTTTTGCTCTGATGCATAAAAACAATTCATCATAACTGTTAAATACAAACCATATTCACTCCTGGTATGAACCATAAATATGACAAGAGGTCCCAGAAAGTTGTAGTTATGGTTAAGAAGGCGTCTATGCAGTGAATACAGTAAAATTCCTCCCAAACATTTTAAATAATGCTGTCTTTCCTGATGATACATTGCATTTCATCAGCATCAAGATTTACAAATCAGTCAGGGTCACCAAGACCCAAATTTTTTCACTGCATCCCTGAAATGATGTAATATTCAAATATATAACAAAAATTACTTAAAAAGTCAAAGGGTATGCCTTGCCAAGCCCTATGCCAGTTTATTTGCAAGAATCTCTGAACATTTTATCCCATGTGCACACCAGGCCTTTCATCACAGTTCCTGGTCTTACAGAGACACTTTTAAAATGACAGATCTCATGGAAGCCAAAGGAACCATTAGTAAATTGAAATTTAACACTAATACCATGGACTGTATTTCTCCTGGAGTGAAATATATGCTGTTGTTCTTGAGATCTATGCTATTGAAAATACCTGATACTTCTTTAGCACAGTAGTGCATAAGTCCATATGATAGCAAGACTGATTTTTAAACTGAATGAATAAATTTTATTTGAATGGGTAATTTATTTAGTGATGCTGAAATTTTACATTTTCCTGCAGTTCTTTTCTTACTACTGATTTATAGAACTGCATTTCTTGAATGGAGGCATCTGCATCAGCTCTTGGTGCTTGCTTCAGATCTTCTAAGACACATGCATTTGAAGAGAAATTCAGTCCAGGTGAATTGCCTCATAATCAATCCCATCAAATAAATCTGTGCATAAATAAAACTGAATTACATAAATTAAATTGAATTACATAAATTAAACTGAGTTACATAAGTAAAGAATGTCTGTTCCTAATCCACTGTGATGCTGGGGCCCATCCCATCTGCAAGAGAAGGTCTGCAAACTGGATGGATGCTATAAGCTCTGTAGAACAGTGCTACAGTCTGTGTTGTTTTACAGAAAAATATCTGACTGTGCCATCCTCTCTTGTGAGGATTGAGCTGTCTGATTTGAACACAGATGGGTATAATTTTGAACAAAGAACAGAAATGCTGTGGTTGCTGTAGTGGTTCAGAGGTATAATAGAAGTGAAGTTTATAGGGAAGACTTGTCTTTCATACAACCAGGATTCCAGCCTAAAACTCCAATCAGAAACCTTAAAAAAAATCAGCAGACTATGAAGCATGAGCATGAAACATTGTTCATGTTACTGAATGAATATACTAATTTTCAAAAGGTATATATCTGGATGTATTTACCTCAGAAGCTTTCAAAAACTCTGCATATACAGCTTGATTCCAGCCTTAATACAATTTGCCATGAGCTAGCTAATGAGCTTCTGGTTTTGAACAACTTGACTCTATTTATGAAAGATTAGACCCACTGAGAATCACAATATTCTTTTTTCATAAAGTATTTGAATCTAGCTACTGTAAGGTTGCAAAATAGTGCAGAACAGTCAGATTCAGAGATTATTTAATCAGTAATAAAATGTCATTGTAGGCAGCATAGCAGTACTTCCTAAATCCCTTGTTGCATGGTCGGCTTATTTCATTAGAATCCGTGCTGGCTGTTCTCCAAAGATGCAGAACTAATGCTATCTGTAATTATCGGATTTTGTTAAGCACAGAATATTCCACAGTTATAGTGTTAATGAATGAAGAATAGCT
This sequence comes from Rhipidura dahli, assembly GCA_013399225.1. Classification (NCBI taxonomy): domain Eukaryota; kingdom Metazoa; phylum Chordata; class Aves; order Passeriformes; family Rhipiduridae; genus Rhipidura; species Rhipidura dahli. The sequence continues at coordinate 630,713 of VXAC01004734.1, read as the reverse complement.
AAGCAAGCCTCTAATCCATTGCTCATTGTTAAAAAAAAAAATAAATTAGAGCCCAGCCCTATCATACTCATTTATAATATGATTCAAATCAGAAGAATAAATAGCTCTGCACCTTTTGTCCCTGTGAGGAAAATGTACTGCATTGCTCACTATTTTGCAAATGAGGGTCTTTTTACTGAAAAATCCTTTGCCGAGAAATGAGATATAAATTGCTTTTTAACAAGTAGGGGTATGGTATCTACCTGTCATGGCCATATTCCTGCCTGTTGCAAAAATAATCTATTGATAGGAAAAAGAGAACATAATCTGGTCTGTCACTAGGAATATCAGTGCTTTTTAATTTGCCCTCAGCAATCATAAGTTATCATGGTGTGCATTGCCCTGTGTTGATAAAGCTGTGAGGGGAAAAGACTGCAGCTAAGAACCAGCTCTGACTTCAGAATTGCAGCATGTTCTGTGAAGCTTCTGGATGTTGGCACTTTCCAGGAGTGATGGAGATGTGGGTCCCCTGGCAGAGAAAAAGGTGAGCTTGTGTGTAAGTGGATCATGGCAAAGGACTTAAACTTTGCATTTGTAATTGCATAGTATTGGTATTTTTTGTAAATGTACACATTATATATTATAAAATTTAAAATAAAAAGTATTAGTAATTCAAATACTGTCCTTAAGAAAAGGAGCTGAAAACTTTGCATTTTAGAGCATATAGAGCGACTAAATGAATTTTAAACTGTTTTGGGAAACAAAAGATCCACATGGCATTTTTTTTTTACAATGTGTCTCTTAACCAGACAATATTACTATTAATCTATCAAATTTAAAATATTTTTATGTTTCAAATTGCATCACCATTGTTAATTCTGATAGTGACAGCTAAGTTTGGCTTTCTATTGAAGCAATCTGGTGATAAAGCGCAGTGGAAAAACAATGTATGTATCCTGAATCTGTCCTTTTCCTGTATCTGCAGTCCATCAGTCCCAATTACTCTGCTCTTTTTCCACTGTCTGATTAACAGGAGCCGCAGAGAATGGTATCAAAAGTGAACAGTTTGATTACTTTTCCCCTGCAGTGTCTTGGTCTCCCATCCTGCTGTTATCTGCTAACTGAGAACATTTTAGGCTAAAATGGGAAAATGATTGCAGAAACCTACAAGGCAGGACACATGTATGGCCATTAAGAGCCGTTACTGGTGCTCATGGATGAGAAAAGAAGTCCTGTTGTCTCACATTTCCATTGGCAGCAGACTTTGGACAGCTGAAGTTGCCCTGAGTAGGCACCAAAACCCTTGCTATGGAGATACATATTGGCAGGGCCACTGGTGTCCCTTGAGGGTCCCCAGCACACCCCTACCCAGTCCCTGGCACCCCAGAACCTGCCTGGGACCTTCAGGTCCTGCCTGAGCTCCTGTCTCACAGTGCCCAGGCAGGGTGTGGTGGTTTAGGAATGGCACTCTGCAATTTAGTGCTCCCACTGAGACTCTCCAAACCATGTGCAGCTTTTTTGCTCCCCGTTCCTCTCCCCTCTCCAGCCCACTGCAGAGAGGAATTAGAGGCACAAAAGATAAAGATGAGATGAAAACAGGTTAGTTGAGGTAAGAACAGTTTACTGGAAACAGCAATGAGATAAGAAAATGAACAATAACTGCATTAATAACAAAAGTGTTAAGATGAGGTGAAAACAGGTTAGTTGAGGTTAAGAACAGTTTACTGGAAACAGCAATGAGATAAGAAAATGAACAATAACTGCATTAGTAACAAAAGTGTACAGAAGAGAAAGTGTGATTCCCATGCCAGATGCTCACTGCAGAGCCTGACCTGAGCACGCTGCCCTGACCACTTCCTCCAGCCTGGAGCCAGTGCCACCCAAAGGCTCCTTCTGGCTCAGAACCGGCACCACCCAGCTGGTGCCCCCGACTCGGAGCCAGCACCACTCCAGTCCTCCATCTGCCATGCTTACTGGACCAGAAGAGCTCCTTCCCCCGTGCCCCCAGCAATGCTGTGGGGCAGTACAGAATAACCTCCGGGTCCCAGCCATGCCCCTCCTCACTGATGCAAGAATGACCTCTGTCCTGGCCAGCACCAGCACACAGGGTGGACAGGGCTGCTCTGGGGCTGCTGCTGGCACCCAGGTTACTGAGGAACCCTGAAGGCAAGAACAATATGCAGGGCAGCACACCAGGGTCTGGTCTGGCAGGGAAGGCCTTTCTTTCTTCAAAGAAACCCAAAAAAGCAACCAGAGCAAGACTGCTGCCCAAGGGAGGACAAAGCAGAATCCAAGGGTGATGATGGCCACCCTTAGTGAGCACAGCGCAGTCCCACAGCACCTGGCCTGGCTGAGCAGAGTGCTGATAACAGGTTCATGGACAGGCACAGCAAAATCTGAACCAGGTCCACTCAGGAGACACAGAGACAAAGCTACAGCATGGTCCAGGGTCTGCCCGGGAGCCAGCTGTGCCTAAGGAAGGAATGAAGAACAGGATTTGAGTTTAGATGGAGCTCTTTAGCCCATGGGCTGAGGATGCAAGTGAAGGTTTCAGGCCAGGATGGACAGTGCCATTGAGGCCTATTGGTGCACTCGGAATTCTGGCAGATAAGCTGTTCTAAATATTAGAAAAGTTTCTATGATTTGTTATGGAATTTTACTGTTTGGTAATAATTATAATACTATGTTTATCTTCACTTAAATATTGAAGTATCAAGAAGTTACAAAACCAGTTGTTTTGAGGAATGTTTTTTTCTAGATTGTTTTAAGTGGTGCTTATAAAGCTGAATAATTTCCTTAAGTGGATACCAAACAAAGTGTGAATTTTAGTACAGTAGGATTTTTCTAAAATCATATATTCAAAGTAGAAAGCAAGAAAGGTTTAAGCTTTTTGTTTTTCAAGCAAGAGGGACGAAATCTGTGTTGGAAATTCACAGAAGAACACTGCAATTCTTTGTGAGCAAAGGCATTTTTTGACAATTAACAGCAAAGACCACAACAAACTGATGGTCTTGTGGGAATGGTGACTAGGATTTCAATCTGGTCCCAGAATGATACTTTGCCTCCCTACTTTTTCTCTTCCTTGTACACCTCCAGTGAAGGAAAATAAGAATCTTGATAGAGTTGGGCTACCATTTCAGGTCATTGATGGAAATAATAGAAGATACAAAACAGTTTAACAAAAATCCTCCACTTTTATAAGAATAATTTGACAATCTCTTTCCTTTTCAGAGCAAGGTAAACTTTCCCTGTATCTAGAAAGTATAATCAGCCAAATACTGTTTGAGACACTTTAAGAGGCCCCAGGTGGATAGACTGCCCCAAGTAGGATGAATAGGATGTAATGAGCAGGAGCACTGTACAGGAAATTTAAAATTAAGAAGTTTTTATAGAATTTCACAGAAGTTGGTATGGTGTTGGAGAAAAGTCTGGTAGCTCAGTGATCACACTGATTCCAGCCCAGGAATTCAAATATGTTTCTGCTGAGTTTTTTGCATTTTACCCATGCAGATCGCACTCACTCAGGCTGTAGCTTTGGACAGCTGGCCCTGAAGACAATGGCCACAAGAGGAACTTCAGACTACCCCTGACCAAACAAGACATGTACATTTTTTGTGGGATGAGAGTCACCCTTTATAAATATAATGGCACATGAGAACTCTGGATGTTGTGTTATGGCATTAGGGGGTGTAAGGTAGTTACCTTTTCTCCTATTAACTAGCTCATAAAAATACAGATGTCTGTCTTGCAATAGTACTTTAGGTAGGACAACGATTCAGCTGTATTTAGAAGGTCCAAACATAAAGGAAGCATTTTCAATTTCCTCAAAACTGGAAAGAACAAAAACTTCTTTAAAGTGAAGCCCCCTAGTGAAATGTTAGTATCCATTTTCAGCAGTCATCTGATTTAGTGTTCTTGCTGTTCTTTCACACTTTGGAACTGGACACCTAAGTCTCTGATATGGTGCAAGTTTGCTCTTTTCTCCACATGTGATACTGTTTACAAAATAGAGAATTTAAAACTCACCTGTAGTTTGTTACACAGACTGAACAATCAAACTTTCCTTTAACCAAAGAATGTACACTGACTTTTCAATTTTTTTAGTAGTTCACCACTCAATATTTTTGTCTATAAAGATATTAAAAATAACCATCATAAAATAAAATACCCACTTAAGCTTGAAAACTCTTATTGACTTTTCTAGCCAGTAATGCTCAGGCAATTCTTCTTGGGAACTAACATAAAGCAGCAAAACCTTAAAAAGAGTCAGTCATTCACTGGAAGGGGCCAGATGGAATGAGTCCTGTGGAAAGATGGTGGTATATGCCATCTGCTGGGACCCCACTGCTAGAACATTCTCAGGTAAAGCTTGGTGGTCTGCCTAAAATCTGTGAGTCTGCCTAAAACTGTGACTTATTAAATCAAAGGTAATTTTTAGCAAATTGTAGCGATAAATGCCAACCAGCAACGATAGTCTGAGCAGGTCCTTTGTCCTCATAGAGAGCTTGAGGTTCAAAGACTGAGGCCTGGAAATCACTGCATTTCTCTGAAGGCCCAAGACATTTTTTGTTACTCAGCCTCTCTCATTTTAGATTAGTATTAGAAATGCCATGTTCTTCCTCTCTGAGAAGTTGAGACAGGTTTTCCTACTTCCACACAAATATTACAGCTGTGTTTTTTCAGCCTTTATATATATGATTGAAGTTGTTGGATAATGAAATATTTCCATGATTATGTGATTCAGATTGGTGTTCATGTTGTTTTTTTTTTCCTAGCCAATTCACTGGATTAAATGAAAATGCATCATAGGAACTCAATAAAGTAATTTTACCTGAAAACTTTACTTGATGATGTGTGTGAAATCAGGAATCACAGAAAAACAAATAGAATTTCATCCATGCATCCAGAGCAGCTCAAATTTTTACTGTCAAAAATAGTATACACATGGTATATGTGCTAACAGCTATTTCTAAAAATGATCTGTAGAAGTCAGTGATTTTGAAAAAATCTTAATCCTTCTGAGATACCTAAGGTACTGACTGCACTTATACATTATGTTATTTATAATAACCACTTATGGAAACTGTTCTAAATTGTATCTGCTATGAATGATTTGTTTATATTCTTTTCAAAGTTACTGATGCTTTAAAGAAGACTGTGGTTTACCACAGTTTTTGCTGGTTGAATTCAAGGCCTTTAAATGTGTTTTCTTGGATTTTCAAAAAGAGTTTTTATTCTGCATTACAGTGCTGCAGTTGCAGATTTTGATGAATTTGTCATGAAACATCATCAATTGTTTTGCTGGTATCAGTCAGTTATTTCTACATTTCTGTTCCCTGCATATTTTGTGTTTCTCATCACAAGATCAGCCAACTTTGCTTTTAGGAGGTTTACTCTTTGTAAGTCTAGTAATATTTACCATTAATGATTCCAGTGCTGTTTGAGGACTTGAAAAATATTCTCTAGGAGACCTGTGTCCAGCTGCCTACATCTTCCTGGGAGCCTCTTTGCATAGGTGGGTTTAGAGGAAGTTTAGAAACCCACCAAGAAGGTCTCTTCATGAAACACAGGCCCCAAAGCAGTTCTTCTCAACAGAGGAAATACTTTGAAGGCTGTCTTATTCTTTTACATCTGGCAGTGAATCTTTTGGCTTGCACCAAGAGCATTAATCTTCTTTGCGCAACACAGATCATCAGCTGAGAAAGGAATTTACGGTAGCCTCTGGAGAAAGTTTTCTGTCAGTGACAAAAGGCAAAGCAGCTGGACAGACAGACAGACTGTGCTAAGACTATTTGCTAAGTTCTAACTTAGCACAGACTCCATGACAGCCTTAGCTGGAGCAAATGTTCAGGTCATACTACTCAAACAGCAGTGAGCAAAGGCAGAATGCAGCAACACAATAAAAGCACCAAAACTATAAATCTGCATTTGACTTTCTGTAAAAACTTGTACAAACCTTATTATGAATTCTGTACTTGATAAAGCTGGGACAGCTGTTCCATCTGCAAACTAATTGGATGGAATAGGAAGAAGGAGATTTTGCCAGAGTGAAAACTAGACATACATTTTACAGGCTGAAAAATCTAAGTACCTCAAAATACTGTATTTATCTCAGCTTCACAACACAATTAATCAAACTGCTGACTTCCATGCATGCTTATGCCACCAAAGGCATGGGATTTTCCCATTAATGAGGAAACTGGACTTTCACAGTAGTATATAAAAATGAGTTTGCTCAGAACACACAGCCTGCTGAGTCAGTGATGCCTAACATGAGGTATAACATTGCTTACAATAGTGAGACAAACATGTGAGACTCTGTGTTGGATGGATGAACGATCAATGAGAAAGTATGAGAGAGGATGAGAGTCCACATTAAAATTTTAGATTACCCCAGTTTAGAAAAAAGTTCAGGGAATGCTCTGTCAAAGAGGAAATCAGAATGAGCACCCATTGCACGGCAGATAAACCATCTCAGAGTAGGCATTTTACTTATTATAACCCACATAGAATTACTGATACCATTAAAGTATTTCAGATAATGCCTACTGCTTCATACACTGTACTGGTATTTCATTTTAGAGCAGCAGCTATATCCACTGGGTTTGCAGACAAGCTTATTTTCCAGCTGCTTGTGGAAAATATTTCTACTGAACCCCCTGGTGTTTTTCCAGGCATCTTATCGCTAAGGCTAAACCAAATACATACTGCCTAGTGGTGTAACTTGTGTTTAGCTGAGCCATTAAACATACTATCATACTGCACTCTTGCAAACTTCATAGACTGAAGGATTTAAGATTAAATGATAGGTCTGGAAGCCTGAGAAAATTCTTGTAGACACATTGAAAACACTTCTTTTCAACAGTCAACTAAGTATCAAGGCTACTTAATGATCAAATCAAGATCTGCAGACACCACAGCCTGCACACTCTTTCTTAGAAGATTTTAATCTTTGTCCTTGTCCTTCAGTGGAGTTTCTTTCCAGAGCATCTTGGCTTAATAAATGCCTTTGAAGAAGGCTTCAGCATAAGTAAAAGAGCACTTGTGCAGCAATCTTGAGTTCTTATCAGCTGTATAGTGATCAGGTGAAGGAATAATTTATTTCAATCAGCAACACCTGTTTTTATAATTGCTCAAGTGATTATAATTCAATAATAAAAAGCCAATTTAACTATCTTTACTCAGATATTAACCTCTGATATACAGCATAAGAATGAAATTGCCATTGGTTAAATTCCCTTAAGAAAACAATTGCTATCATACATGTATCCTATTTTGGTCTGGTTTGTTTCATATTTCCCTTGTTATTTTACTTCTTTTAGGAATAAAACATATTCACACATTCTCAGTTGGAAGACCCCCATTGCTATCCATTTTCTACCATTGTCAAATATTCCCCATCTTCCAAAACGTGCAATTATTTTAATTTTTCATCATAGTTATGTTATTATGATTTGCCATTTTCAGAATGGCATTACTTTTTTGACACGTAATTCAACCTGTGATTTCCTATAACACCTAGATCCATTTCTGCAAAACACCTGCTTAGCCAGGTATTCCCCCTCCATTGTTATGCACTTTGTCTTCCTAATCAATACAAATATTTGTGGTTGTTCTGAGTGAACTACAGCCAGTCTTTTTTTCTAGACATTCCTCCATTTTGTCAAGACTGTTTGTGTTCCAAGCCTGCATTTCTCCATTTTTGCAGTCATTCCCAGCTTCATGTTGTGTGTTTTTTAAGTTTGCAGGCTCTCCAGTTCATCTTCCTCTGATAAAAATATTGAAAACTAAGTGGTCCAAGAGATATTTACTGCAGAACTCTTCTTAGCACAACTCATCATTCTACTTCCTAAATTTATATCAACTACTTAACTACTAAGATACCACATTTCCTTCTTTTTCTTTTTGAATGAGATTTTTATTCTGAAAACAGAAGCAAGGGTAAGTGTCTGATTTCTATCTTGCCTCTACCACATGCTCCCTTCAGAAATTAAATGAGGAATTTGCATTTTTCAGTTTCTGGCATTTTCCTCTCTTCTGTGGATTCTCAAAAATAATAGCAAATATTCTTGTGCCAGATATCTGACCCAGAGTAGTGTACAGTGGATGTTTTTTTGGCATGGCTGATCTGAAAACTACCAGAAATATTCTGTCAAACCTTCTCTAGTAACCTGTTTTAGTCTCTGATGTTAGCCATTGGCTTGCAGCTGTGAAGAGTAAAAAAAAAAAAAAAAGAAAAGAAACTATACATGCTGCTGTTCTTAGTCTCCTTTACCCATTTCATTAATTATTCTCCAGCCATCAGACTGAAACTTTTCTGATCATCTGCTTTGCACTGATACAGTTACAGAAAATGCAACAAGACATTACTCATATCTCACGTAGGCATTTCTAATTTTAACTGCATGTACTTAAACTATTTTTTAATGGTTGTTCTTGCTAACCTGGTTTCTACTTTCTGTATCTTTTTTTTTTCTTTTTTTTTTTTTTTTTTTTTTTTTTTTTTTTTTTTT
>VXAC01004734.1:546140-621511 GCA_013399225.1 Rhipidura dahli | reverse complement strand
AAAAAAAAAAAAAAAAAAAAAAAAAAAAAAAAAAAAAAAACCAAAACCCAAACCATCTCTGTTCGTATCAGTTGCAGGTTAATTTACAATATGGTGACAGCAGGACTAATAGTCATATTTTCCATGGATGGAGAAATGGTGGAGTTGATGTTGAAGACTTTCCCAGTGACATATCACAGGTCCCGAACACCTTACACAGAGATGAGAGCAAACACACGTCACTCTTCCATCATGAATTGTATGTCTTGCACTCTTGACTTAATTTCTTTGTCCCTTTTCTCTTTTTATTTTTGTCTATTTAACCTTCTGTGTAAGTCCACAGGAGACTGTAGACCTGGGATAAATGTTACATGCTGACTCAAATCCTTTCTTGGTACTCGAGTCCTATGAAGGGAAATGCCACAAATGCCTACTGGTATTGCAAAATAGGAGAACCTATTCATTTCCCTACACCTTGGAGTGCTCCTGTATGTACCTGACCAAAGGGGACTCAGAAACAGGGTTCTGCCCATTAATGGGCTCTCTTGCTTATTGTTGACTCAAAATTTAAAGGCAACTATGCTGAAGATGCATAAGGAGAATATAACCCATCTCAGTCTACCTTGGCCTCTAAAACTCCTCGAAACTTTAGTTACTGAAGTAACTTTAGGAAAAAGCATTAGAATATTATACCTCTAACACTTCTAAATGCTTTGCTGAGAAACTTAAAAGTAATTGAAAGTATTAAAATGAACAGATACGTCTGTAAGATGGTGTGGGGGAAAGAATCTGACGGAAGAGTTACTCTTCTGAGAAACTGTTCCTCTTCATAGTAGGGCTCTCTTAACTCTTCTGAAATGAATTAAAGAATGGTTGAATTACAAAGCTGAATGAATTAAAGAAAAAATCCTCACATTGTATGCTTCAAAAGATAATTTTTCTCTGACCTTTCTCTTGTAAGGGTTAGTTACAAATGGCTTGCTATGAGAAGTTGATACCTGATACTCTAGATGTCAATTGTTTTGTTTCTTTCTGACGTTTCAAATAATTGTGTATTGTTGCCCATTCTAAGGCCGTAATGCTTACAAGGCAGAAGGCTTGAAGAAACTAGGGGGCTTGGGCTCTCTGTCCAACAAAACAGTGCTGCAGGGAGAGTAGCCTAGCAGTAAGCAGCCTTGGCAAATTCTAGAAAATTAAAACTATTCAAGAGGCTTTTCTTTTTGTTCATTTGCCTAGTTTTAAAACAATATTCTCAGTGGAGATATCTGGAACACTGCCTATTTGCATCAACATGAGGCAAAAATTCTGTCATATTATTTCAAGAGAGTTGAATCTGATTGAACAGGAAAGGTGCTCTTTGGTGTATGACTTAATCAAATATATTTGTTTTTTGTGGCTATGGCTTTACAGTCTTCCCCTCTTTAGAGAGCTGTCCAAAGGGGCAGCTGCCATTTTGGGAGTATTGCAACACATTATTATGGACCATATAAAGAAGGTATTTTCTATCATATGGGCACTCTGGGGTTTTTTTGTTGTTTTCTCTAGGTCTCTTCCTACCCTTGCTCAGTAATAGATCAGTGAAAATACATGGACAGGGTGCGTAGCAAAACATTCCAGCACACGTTTACTTACACAAGGTTTCTTTGTTGTCTTACAGGCAATCTATAAAGAAAGAGAAAATGGCTTATTATGAAGCTAAATAGAGATGATTTTACAGTACTCAAAAATATGATTTTTACAACGTGGGTTTTTTTCTTGATGAGAGTGCCAAGGTCTTCAGCAAAAATACACTTGTAAGATTATCTTAAAGAATAAGTGAAGAAATCAACCCAGAAATACAGATGTATCTGTTCAGAAAGTTGCTGAGTTTTCCAGGTCACAGAAGACCATTTCCTGTCAGTACAAGAAGAGAGCTGAACCACTGATTTGTTTATGGGTGAATAAAAATATTGTGGCTGTAAAGTGCTTTGCATGTGGGGAGGGGGAGGACAGGGGAAGGCCAGGAGCTGCTGGGGGTTTTTTCTCCCTCTAAAACAAAATCATGTTATTTATGTGCTTTTTTTACCAGCAAGTGGCTGCACTTAGTACACCTTCAGGTTTTGGAATAAAATCCTGGTTTAACAACTGTTATTTGTCCACTGTAACAAAGCCTGAACTAAATCTAAGTGGAGACCAGTTCCAGAAGAAATTCTTTCTAACCAGACCTAGTCTTCATTTGCTGAGGCCTGAGCTGGCTCTTTGACTTCCCTAAGCAGGGAAAACATAAAATCTTGAGCTTCAGATTACTTCACATGCAGACTGTGGGATGACTGTCACCTTTGGGATTTGCAGAGGGCTCCTAGGAAAGATAGTGCTTTGGTTTTAGGAAGCTGTTCTTCCTGGTTTTAAGAATCTTCCTAGTTTTCATCTGTTGTTGGAGGGAGAATAGAAATCAGCTGGCTGTATGGGTGTGCCTGGAATCATTCCTTTTCCCATCACATAGAGAATCTTGGTTTAGTTGTGTGTGGGCACTACATTTTGGAAGGCCTAGACCCCCACTTGATAACATGTCCCTGTAAACACCAAAGTAAAATATACTGGTCTTAAATAGGGCATTGATACAGCAATTGTAATCTGAAACAAGTCATCAGTCTGATTGAGTTTGAGAGGTTTTGTGCATGAATTTAAAAGAAAGAAAAAGCTGAGATCTAGGAATGATTAATGGAAGTTAATCCAGAAATGTTGCCTTGCAGCATTCCAAGTGAGAAGAGAGGACTGATTCAGCCTCTGCAGTTTGTATGCAAATTGATCTTGCAAAGGAAGAGAGATTGTTTTTGACAACTTGACTCTAGCAGTGCTGCAAGGCACCTAGAATGGTCCTACTTTCTATTTTCTCCAGTTCCTTATATTCCTTGAGGTGTTGATAATGAAAGACTCCTGCCCAAACTAAATGCAGCTCATGTTGACAGAGACAGCAAATACACATGGTACCTTTCATATTTCTCTGTCAAATCGTTTGACTTTTTTCATGCCTTTTCCATAGGGCAAGCTGTGAAACAACATATAATTTCTGTCACCTGTTAGAGATTTCAGCAGTGGGGTTACAAAAGATGTGCAGGCCTCCAGGAAAACATTCAGAAAATGGTGTTTGAATGATCTTTGAACTCCCTTTAAGCTTCAAGGGAACTACCACACTTTTTCCTTAACCTCAGTAATTGATGATTAAAAAAAAAAAAAAAAGCAGATTTTAGAAAGAAATCATGCAATCTAGAAACATACTTTCCATCTGTGTATTGCGGCTGAAATCCAAAATAGGCCAGCTGGTCAAAGCGCAGCTCACATATTCACAGTATCTGTCCTCTGAATAAGTCATTTCATCATAAACAGTGGAAAGCAAAAAGCAGAGTCTTAGTTTCTCTGATTTTTTCCCCCTGTATTTGACACTTAAAGGACTGGCAGATACAAAAAGATTCCTCTCTGATGTTAAATTTGATATCGTCATTGCATTTTATTTGCTACTCAAATATGTCTTTTTTAAAACTGTGTGATCCAGGATGTGGAGTGGAATGTTTGTTGTGGCAAATGCCTCTTCATTGGAGCAGTTTGGTCTGGCAGAGTTCCCAGTTGCTGTAGATTTAGCAAGTAAGTTGTGCACAAACCCTTGATTTCTGTTCTTGCTTTTTGTGGCACTCTCTCTATATCTTGAGAGCTCCTGCAGTTTTTGGAACTAGGAAGTAGTGTCTTTCAATGTCTACATTTTATATCTAATCAACAGGGACTGATCCTAGCAAGCTAGAAACTCCTCTTTAAGGAAAGGGAAACCTCTCTTTTATTCCCCTCCACATTATTGCTTTTTCTATGGGGAGCAGACACTGCGCACAGGGGTTTCAACCTTCCCTGCTCTTTCCCCGGGCTGGAATGGTTTGAACCAGTGCTTGTCACTCTGCACTAAAACATTTTAGATAAAAAAAAGAGATCATGTGTCAGGTAGGGGAGGAGGGATGAAAGGTAAAAACTGTACTAGTGGCAGTGAGGGATCATGAGAGGGAAGTTAGTCACTGTAGTTTTTTGAGGTGATCTAAACCAGTTTTGATCAGACACAATGGATATGGAGCCAGTGACCAAGCTCTACCTGAAACATAACCAGTGAAGGAAAATTATACCCAAACTTACAGTTTGGTGCTTTACTATTTTATCTGGATTTGCATTCTTCAAGTATGAATCTGGACAGACAGTGTTTAAAGTGCTTTCTCTACCTAATGGCCAAACTTTTGGATAATTCAGTGTTGAAAAGCATGAGGCTACAGTCTGCAGCAAATGGATATTTGGTTGGGACTGGGAACATATGTTAAAGAATGGCTACTTTCATAAAAGTAACCAAAATCATTGCTGCATTTACAGTGCAGTTTCCATGCACCCATACTGTACCTCCTTGGCTAAATAACTACAAGCACAGCCTTACTCTGGGCTCTCAGAAGAACACTATTATGCTTTGTAATTGCAGCTATGCATTAATGATTCCTCTTCCTCATTAAAAATGGTGTTCACTCTAATTGTATGGCCTTTTCTGTACTCTTTAAAGGACATCAACTTGTTCCATTAACTTTTTTTTCCCCTTTCAGTAACAGAATGCCTCCTTTGGTAATTAGTTACAAAAATGCATTTATTTGACGCAGATTTACTAGCATTGCAGAATCACTTAGGAAAAGGGGAACCTCTGGAGGTCTCTAGTCCAACACCAAGCTTAAGCAGGACTGTCTCCAAAGAGACAGCAGATTGTTTAGGGCCTTGTCCAGTGGATTATTTGAATACCTACAAGGACTGAGGTTCCACATCCTGTCTGGGCTAACTAGCCAGTGTTTGACCCCTGTCATCATGCAGGTTTTTTTTCTTAAATCTAGTTGAAATTTCCCTTGTTGCAACTGGTGTCTGTTGCCTTTTGTCTTATTCCTGTGCATCTCCAAAAAGTCTGTCTTCTCTATAACCACCCATTACTTATTTATGCTGCACTTGTTTAGAGAGCTGCATGAATTGTCTGGTGAAGAGAGACAGATACTCTGAATAGCTGTCAAGCTGAAGTAAATAAAATCAGAACCTGCTGGGCAAAGGCTTTTGCAGTTCAGGAAAGAGGCACAGCTGATCTGAGTAATTAGATGAAGTGCTGATGGTCTTACCTGGAAATAAAAAAAGAAGGGTGATTTAGGTATCAAAACGCTTCTCTACGGCTCTGCTTGCTCACAGTTAGAGAAAGTATCCCCTTGTGCTTGGTGTGCAAGAATTGTCCCAGTTGTGCCACATCATAGTTTTTCCAAAAGGTAGTAAAAGGGCTCCTTCTCCTCTGTGTGGTTTTGGGTGGACTTTACCCCAGTGAAAATGAATGCAATTGTTCAAACAATTGAAAATGTGTGTGAGCCATACCTGTCCATTGCATTTGTTCCTAACCCACAGTCGACACATTGGAGCTCATCGTGCTCCCTGCACTGCTCACTCCACTTGGGCAGGTATGTCCTGGGCTAGTTCTAATATGAAAATTAGAAAAAAGTCCCTCCTCCTGAGATCTTGTGGTATAAAGTTTCACACAGGGCTGGCACTGGTACTGGACAGCTGTTCCCAGAGGTCAGGTCTGAGGTCTCAGTCCCTCTGGAATGCAGGTGGAACAGAGGTGTCCGTGCATCCTCCCTTAACTCCAGCCTCCGTCTGGCTCACACCGTGAGCTTGCCTCTCCCTTACCTTCATGGCAAGATATGTGCTACATGCACCTCCTAGGTCAGTTCCAGAATGAGCAGCTCTAGGTAAATGCATTTCACATCTTTTGGACCCCCAATGAGATCAGGTGGCGTATACAAGCAAAGTTGGCAGGCTTTTCATATTTACAATGATATGTGCAATAGATTCTGCTTCCTGTCCCAGAAATTGTTTGCTCAAATCTGGTTTTGTGTGAGTGCACAGGTACAAACAATTGCTGCCATTCATGCAGGATTAGGTGTGGTTTATATCCTTCCAGATTTGTTTATTTGTGATGTGGTTCCATCCTTAGAGCTGCCTGTTTTTTGAGGTCTGTGCTTAATTCTTTACCTCTTTACCAGCTCATATACTTAACTGTGCTCAGTTAAGAAATATTGCTGAAATTAAGTGTGAGTCTGTTGATTGAGGTCTGCCTGTTTATTAACTTACTGTAATGAAAATGTAAAATAACCAGAGCAAACCCCTATTCTAACTACATATACAATCAAATATGCCCTCAAGTAATTGGATCTGTAGGATAGAAAGCAAAACATTGCAAATGGTACCGGTTTGCAGTAATTCATAATCCTTTAAGCATATAAATCCACCAGACAGCTTAGAAGTGCAATTTCTGCCACCAGCTATGTTGAAAATGCACTTGCATACTTAGTACTAAACCATGGCAGCAAGCACCAAGCTTTGCTCTAGGGATAGTGTAGAGCCCCTATCACTCCCGTGCCAGTCCTGGGAGCTGTCATGTCTTGGGGAGGCGCAGTGCCTGCAGAGCTGCTCTTGCATCACTGTTAATTAGGGCACCGTTTGCACCCCTTTCTGCATCCTGTCAGCCTCGTGGCTGGTACCAGGGGTGTGACAGCCTCGTCCCCTCGGTGAGTGCCGCAGCAGTGGGTCCCTGCCAGAGCCAGCCAGCCCAACACACGCCTTCTGACAGTGGCCTGCAGCAGATGTTTAGGGAAAGAGAAGCACAGCAAGGCAATTACTGAGAGATACTTTTCAGTGGTTTACTGGGAAACCAGGAATGTGGAGGCTTCTTGAGCCAGATATTGTCTCTAAGCTTCAGCATATGATAGCTCTTTAGGCTACCAGTGAACTTGTTTGAATCTCCGTTTGAATTATATTTTCTCTTCCTGCCTGCCCAATATCTGATGGCAATACATTCCATAACAATTTTCTGATGTGTGAAACAGTCTTCTCTTCTGCTGCCTTTAACCTACCACCTGCTAAGTGGACTGGGAAATTTTCCCCCATGGTCACCTTCCCATTCTTGCACTTTGAGAAAAAAGGTACTCGACCCTGGTGGGCAGCAACATCTTTAGCTGGAAACATTCCACTCCTCCTGCCCGCTCCTTCTACAAGGGGTACAAATGGGGACAAGATGATTTTGTGCCTGGGTTGAACACAAATGGATGAAAAAGAAAAGGATACGGTCTGACAAACACCCTCAACAGTGACCTTCAATTTAGGAGTGGAGAAGACTCTCCTCTGTAACTTCTTGCCACAGACAGCAGCAAAGATCAGGGCAGAAACCCCTGTCTGCACCAAGGACAGCAAACACCTTTAAGTGAAAGCAAAGCATGATTCTAACAGTAGAATGTGGAGGGGATGTTTTCCCTTTAAGAAATATCTATTCAAGTTAATTGAAACACCTGTGTAAAATTCATTACATTGTTTTCTTTCAAAAAAAAAAAAGACAGTTCAGTTGAAAGCTTTTGAATTATACTTAGATTTTTCTTCAGACGAATGGGTTTTTTTTTTAATTTAAAAATTAAGTTTGCTAGAGTTTAATTTTAAAGAAAACAAAGGAAATGAAGAAAAAATGCAGGGAAAGCAAGAAAGCCTGTCTTCCGCTCCATTGTGAACTGCTCCTGATAAAAAATGCTCCTCATCAAAATAGCAAGTCCCCTCCACCTTCTCTAATATGAAGGATTAGACCTGCTAGAGAAGTGCTAGATACTTTGTCTTTAAAATGGTCTTTGTCAGGCTGTGTGTGCTACGCAGTCCAGACCTGGTGACTGATAATTATGATTAAAGTTACATTTTACTGTACTTACATATTTTAAATTATATTCCAGGTAGCAAATTACAAGAGAACCAGAGAAGGATATTTACAAAACAGCATTTCATTCTTTCCCTCCCTTTTATGCTTTATTTGGTGAGAATTTTCCACAGAGGAGTCAGGATTTTAACCTATCAAGTCTGACAGTTGAAAACTGAATGACAAGCAGAATTTAACATATAAACTTTTGCATTTTTTAAAATATCTCAGCCATAGAAAATCTCCTATTCATTGGCCTAGCAGATGTTGAAATCAAAATAGATTTCTCTATTATTCTTAGAGGAGAACAAAATATGAGCTGATTCTGAAAGAGTGACTGAACAAAAATCCCTATCTCCCCACAGTATGGGAAAAGATACTACAAAAATTAATGTTTTCAAACGCCTTATTTGACATTTCTCCCTCTTATTTATTTATTTGATTCTAGGACAGGCACAGTGAAGTAAAATAGGTGTTGGTACTGCTGGCAGACTAAGGGAGACTTTGTGGGTGCAGGAAATAGATACTGAGAAGCAATGACAGAATATTCTTGTTAATGATCTCTCTAGCAATGGATTAGTATTTATTTTAGTAAATGTCTGAAATATATGTAGTATCAATAAACCTCAGAGAAGTGTTCTTCTGTAAGTCAATGTGATTGCCAAGAGACTTCTGCTACGTAAATGAAAATCTGCTAATTGTTTAGTGTTGCCAAATGTTTAACTGGCCTCTGAAACTTGGCATACACAATGACAATTAGTTACCAAATGGATAAAACAATAGCAATTACCCAGGAAACAAGATCTCGAGTTGTGTGCTGAGTTGGAGTGCTCTGCTGCCTTTACCTCCTGCTGGATGAGTCGGGTGAGCCCCTGGTGAGATGCCCAGAACCCAAAGGCAGCTGTGGGAGGTGCCAAAATCTGGGCAGCTTGTGACAGCAGATGTATCTCAGAGGCTCAGGGCTTGGTGAAGGAGCATTGTATTTTTCATGATGGGAGGCCATTCTGTGCCTCTGGTTTACAAATCTCAGCTGAAGGTTACGGGGTGATTGGGAAAAATTACTAGGAAGAGCTGTGTGCAGCATAATGTCTTGATCTTGGAAGGTATCAGTCTTTGATGGCTGCTGAAGAATGGTAAGAGTCTGAACTCAGGTTCTTTTGTCAGATGTCTGGACTTGGACAGGATAATTCTGGGCCAAAGTGATGAGACTGGGTCTACATGTGGCTCTCTGGCTCCATCTGATTCCACATGGCCTCAGACAACTATAAAGAAATTCCCTTTGGGGTCTTCCAACACGAGAGAACTAAAACCTCATCATTCATTTAATTCCAAAAACATGGTGCAACAGCAATGCTTTTTTTTTTTTTCCCTGGTTTAAATGAGGACCTAAATGACTGGTTCAGGTGTTTGCAATGTAAAAATACCTGCAAGTTAGGTGAGGTTAGAGGCCCATTTACAGTCTCTGTGGATTGTAGCCATTGTTAACTTCTGAATACACACACCGTTCTGGCTTTGTGTCAAAGATTCGGCATGATGTTGCTCTAAGGGGAAAAATATTCATGCTTGGTTTCTTTGATACAGATGTGGAAAGCTCAGTGCAGGAACCAAGCCTGGCAGCAGCAAAAGGTTGGGCTCACAGCAATATTTCCACTTGGCTAAATTTGACCTTCCAAATATATATTCTTTTGGTACACCTACATATAATATCTGTATTGTAGGTATTGTGTCGCTAATCAAATTACTATAGCTTTCAGGTTGCTTCCACAGAAATGGAGCAGCAGCAGTGATGATGGCAAGAAACCCCAATATTGATTGTTTGCACAGGTTTTGTTCTTAACGGCCAGAAAAGATGTGTGAAGTTTAAGGGACTTGTTGGAGCTCGTTCCTTGTATCATCCATTGTGACTTTTCTATGCAGGATTACTCCATAACATGCTGAATTACCACAGGTCATGGTAGTTTTCTGATAAATGACCACTGGAGTGAGCACTGAATATGCAATTTCCAAGTTACTATCCAAATGTGTAGTTAAAATCTATTTATAAAATCCCTCCTTATCGTCAGTGCAGCCTTTTGTACAACTCTCTGCAGGATGAAGTCAGCTTCTCAAGTTGATGACATCCTTTAAAAGAAAAAATATACTATTGTTTCCCATGCAAAAAAAAAAAAGTTCATTACAGTCTCTGAAGTATTAATGAAATAATACTTCAATAATAATAATAATTAATGATAATTAATGATCTTGCAATCATTAAGCCTCTCCATAATTTCTCTGATCACCGATTTTAGTGTGATTAAGGATGGAAACCATGTACCTGATAACATGCTTGCCTATGTTCAGCCAGGAGATGTTTCATGCTGATCTCAAGCAGCCACTACCTCAAGAACACTGAAATTCCAAGTGGATGATTTTAAATGCAATTTATCTGCTCACAGCCTATGTACAAAACTATCCCCAAGGTCTTTTCAAACTGCCCTGTGGTTATGCCCCAAAATATATTTCATGCACCAAATATAATCCAAATATTCCCAAAAGGACTTGAAGACCAAGAAGTGAGTTCTGATTGAAATAATTCCTCAGGGGAATGTTTGTTGCTAAGATGTGGCTGAATACCACAGAGATTAATAATCCCGGTACGAAATATTTTTCCATGCTTTTCCACTCTGCTCATTTATTTAAAACATATGCCAGAGAGCATTAATGTTTAAAAAAGTCTCCATCCACATCCCTGTACAATGTTCTAGTAAGAAGGCCCAGGGTTATTGTAAGTGTAGTGTTCTGACTGTGCAGTTAGGTACATTTACATCACTGACTTTCTCCCCTCAAGTGTCCTGTCTACCAAGAGCATGAGCTTTTTCCCAAATGCACTTAACAGAGATAAAATGGACTTTGAGACATGAAAGCTTTTATTTCTGGGAAGAGGGTTTCTGTGGCATAAATTACCTCTATTTACATGGATTTATTAGGATGAGATGAATCCACCCCAGAATTGTCTCTTAGGTGTCAAGGTTTAGGTGACTGGTACAGGTGTTGATGTGTGAAGCTTGGAAGGGTGAATTCTGACATGTTGTTCAGAGAGTCTGTGGCTGCTCATTTTTTGGGGGTGGGAGCCTGTGTGCCTACCAGGTTGTTTCTCTACCAAAGCAGGGTGATGGTACAGAATATGGGGACAGCAGCCTGTTCTCATTCCACACTGACACTGGCGTGGCAAAGCACTGTGTTTCAAGAGCTGGCCTCAGAGACCAGTGTGGTGCCCCCCTTCCTCTGCTGTTCCCACAGCTCCTCCTGTTCCTTCTCTGGCTCGGTGAGAGGCAGGCAGGACTGTGGTTCTGCTCAACCATTATGCAAGAGAAAACACGTAGCAGACAATAGCAGTGCAGGAACACAATACAGCAAACTTTCCTGGCTCATCCCTATTTTTGTTTTTCCTTTGAGTACCTAAATGCAGCAAGAGAAACTGGATAACTTTTTTGAAAAAGAAGGTAAAGAAAAACTGAAATATAGTATCACTGAAACAAGAAGACTGCAAACAAAATGAGACACTTGGTACAACTGTGCAGAGAAAGCAGCTCTTAAAATTACAATGATAATCCCTGAGTCAGATCCAGTACTTGGGTGATTGTTTTAATTAGAACTGACATATATTTGTTTCTAGATGTTTCAGAGAGTAGGGAAGAAGGGAGATCTTGGCAGAAACTGTGTATCAGGAGGCACCTGATGCTTTTGAGCCTGAAGCAAACCTCCCCCAAACTCTTCAGGCTGTCATTGAAATACACAGATGTAATTATTTGAAGTTGCTGAAGGAATTGATGTTGCAGTAATTAGACAACTCATTACATCAAGATATGAGGAAATAAGACTGACACAGGTAAAAATGAGCACACTGATAATTTAGTGCAGGATTGTGAGACTTTTAAGGTAAGGCTTTATGAGAGGAAAAGCACCCAGGAGAGGATCAACAGAGCCAGGCTTGTTTTCATCAGTCCATCCAAACATAGACATATTAAAGAAAGGGATGTCGAATGAGCAAACACTGCTACTGTCTAGCCTAGGCTTTCACTCAGCATCTTGCTCCCCAGGCCTCCATCTTCTACAGCCTCTTGCCAAATGCTGTTGCATGGTACCTCAAACAAAGGGTAAGGTGTGAGCCCTCTAGAAGTGGACGTGTCATGTCCCCCATCTAAGTTGACTGAGTACTTCCTGTAACTTCAGATGACTTTGAACCAGGGCTCCAGGTGGCTTACACATACACCCTGCCTAGAATGAAAATGCCCATGCAGTGTGCTTATTCTACAGCACAATTGACTCTCATTCTTTTCTCTTACTTTTTTGAGCTCTGCAATTACTATTTGCTCAAACTTCAAGTGCACCACTTCAGACTTTCCACCCCCAAATTGTCCAGGTTAATATTCTATTATTCATTCTAACACCTGTTATAAGCCAATTACTAAACAAACATTTTCCTCAGGGAAACTTTGGTGGAAATAACATGAGGCAGAGAGGTATGTTTTACATGTCAGTAAATATTTCAAGAGTTATGGTGAAACTAAACTTTCGCACATGACATTCTTACTACAGCAGGAAACTTTAACCATGTACACAGAGCTTAATGACTGTCTTTACAGGTGGCATGGGTCTGTGTGAAACTTTTGAACAATAAATTATCAGCATGTGCTACCTCTTTGCAATTTCTCTTCCCATTAAGAGAACACTCTGAATAAAATTACTTCAATTTTCCTCTCTTTCCCTACTTTCTTAAGTCTCCTACTAACTGTGCAATATATTTGAATTACCTTCAGCTTCAGCTTTACAACACAATCCTCAGCTGACCTATTGAGTTTCCTGTTGTGTCACAATACTCTTAATCTCTGCCCTTTCTGATCATAGATCTCCACTTTGTCTATCCTTTACCTGTGAAGAGTTGTCACAGTTTTGCTGAGGAGTGTTGGGTCACTCTTCAGGTCTGCAGGGAGACAAGATGCTAACAGGGCCTGGATAATTAATTAAGTTTATCGTGCAGAAGGGTGCTTATGACCAGTCACTGTTTTCACCTGAAGTTAAACTTACTTGGTCAAAAGTGACCAGAATTGATGGCTGAACTCTTTTTGGCAGCTATACAGAAATGGAAACTAAAACTGGTAAAGTTGGTTTTGGTTATTCTTTTATGAGTTTTATTTGGTGGGGTTTTGGTTTTGTGGGTTTTTTTTCTTTCTTAGCAGAGCATGTCCCGTGAAAGTTTTACAGGAAATCTTTTCAACAAATCCTCCCCAAAAATGCCTTAATTGGAGGTCGGGGTAAGAATTTGTCAATTTTTTTTTTCTTTTTCTGCCTTTTGCATTTCCCCACATAAGCCAGGTTCCTGTTTTTGGCAGTAACAATGCAAAACCCCCCAAACTCTATGCACAGAGATGGAAAACTGGGAAACAAGGATAATCCCAAAAGACAGCGGTGACCAGCTGTCCTGAGCGGCAGCTGAACGCGGCTCATCCCAAGAGGAGATGCGGCGCTGCCTGCTCTCACCTTCGTCCTGCTGGCATCGTACCCCGGCTCGGCACGGGGCAGAGCTGGGAACACACACCACAGGCGTCAGAGGCGGCAAAAACTCCATTATCCCCCGGCCCCGAACACAGCTTCTTTGGAAGAAAGCGGCCCCAGCCAGCAGCTCGCTGAGCTCCCGTCGCTGCTCGGCAGCTGCACTTTCGGGGTGGGATTTCGGGCTGAGCCAGCTCTCCGGAGCTCGGACCCAGCTCTCCCTCGGAGGTGCTCGGGGAGGGAGTGCGAGCGAGTTTGCACAGCTGCTGCCGGCCCTGGGCAGCAAACCGGGAGCCAGCAAACCGGTCAATTAAAGGCTTGTCATTGACTCCAATGGGCTGCAAGTGAGCGCCAGAGCGCATAAAGGGTTTCAGTTCCTGGGGCGCTTCAGCTGGCACCTTTCACCAGGAAGGGGCCAATTTTACAGTTTTAAGTAAATAAAGTTTAAAGCAAACAAAGCTGTTTTTCACCAAAACTCTGGATTCTTTGTATGTGAAGGAGTGGAGGCTGCTTTTGCCTCGGAGGAAAACTGACAGCTAAAAAGAGCAAAAGTAGAGCTTGGGAATGCAGAGAGCCGTGCGACACATTGCAGCTCCCCTAAATGATGCGGGGACGCTTCCTGCACTAATACCTGAGCTCACTCCAAATCCGAGGAGCTTTACAGAGCTGTCAGCACCGCATCCTGCCTGGGACACATCTCTGGTACCCAACACAGCTGTGCTGCCTCTGGGAAACAAGCTGGTGTCTGTGCTGCGCTGGTGGGACCAGCCGCTGCTCCTCAATGCTCTGCGGACAGCCAGCATCATGTCCCGGTGCATGCTTGCACATGTACTCGTCCCAGTTTGATGCTATACTTTGGAATTTAAATCTCTGCATAATCTATATACAGGCCCTAGACTGACTGGAGAATTCAGTAAATAAGTGTTTGAGCAGCTAATCTGATGGCTTTTTTTTGTTGTTGTTGTTGTTGTTGTTGTACTGAAGTGAAATGGTGCACTAATTTCATTAAATCAACCTAAATTCACCTTTTCCATTACAGTTGCACCAAGTACATTGCATAATTTGAAGAGCTGCACTCATGTGCCTCTCCTATGCAAAGCAGAAAGAGTGATACATGGATTTCTTTGGGACATTTCTCACAATCCCGTTGAGATTCCACCATAAGAAAGGTGCAAAAGGGAGCTAAAATTAACCATTTGGAAGTCTGTGATGTTTTCACAAGGAGATAACAATTTCCTTCTCTTCGGCTTACAGTATGTTAAGTATTTAGTAAATAGTCTGGAAGGAGACTCTTTCGAAGATTTTCATTACTTAACACCTACTGTTTCAACTATTCCTAAGCTGTTGTAATAGTGCAAGCTCAAGGAATTTCAGATATAATGATTTCATTTTCTTTTTGCAATACCTTCCCCTCACCCCATTCATTCTCCTTTTTCTGGCCAGAAAACCTCAAACCCCAGAATTCCTCCAAAAACACAACATCAGTAATAATCAGAATGTTGAATTTCTGACAAATGCCATCTGCTGATTTCTTTTTTTTTTTTTTTTTTTTTCTCCCCAAAAGACAAGATTTTGGATAGGGCTAGTAAGTACTTTAGCTTCTTCTACCTCATGGTACCAAAATAATCACCATGGCAACTCTTTAAGGGCAGTCTTCCAAACAGATTTATTGTGAATGCAAGAACTCAACAGCACTCTCTAGCAAGAAACAAGACAGCATCTATTGCAGGTTATTTTGGTACAATGCATGAATGATGACTAATAGACACAGGCATGTCTGTCTGAACTTTTTCAGTTATCCCTAATAGTTTAGCTTGCCATTTTTATAGGTGGTGGAGGATGCAAGGGTGGAGGAGGGAGGGAGAAGCAATCAATATTAAGCTTTCATAGATTATGTTGTAATTGCCTTGCCTGAATACATTTTTTTTTTGGACACTGATGGCTGTAAGAGAAGAAAGCCAGAGAAACAGCACAAATACTGGGACATGGATGCATTAAACTAGAATGAGGCTCAAATTCTTTTGAGATAATAATTGAAGGTTTTGGCACACTGTTTTTCTCCTTCCCTTCCTTTCTTATTTCTTCTTTCTTAGTAAAACAATGGAAGTATAGAACACTGCCAAAACTATTGTTTGTCATACTGGAGGAAAGGAAGGGAAAGGAAAAGGGAAAGGGAAAGGGAAAGGGAAAGGGAAAGGGAAAGGGAAAGGGAAAGGGAAAGGGAAAGGAAGGGATTCTTCTGCAAGGTCAGGAAGATAGGCCAGGATAAATGCTAAATTAGTAATTCCAAACAGCCATGATAGTATATTCCAGGTAGCTCCTTTCTTTCTCAGGTGTTGGTTGGAGTTAGCAGGTATAATCTGTACAAAACCCAGGACTTTGAAAACCAGCCAGCATTGCTGTGTTATGTAGTTGTGTAAGAGGTTATATATGGTACTTGCTTTGCATTTGGCAAATGGTTCTCACTTAAACATTCATTTAGCATGATTACTTAAGTGAACCATATAAGGCTGTTCCTTGGAGCTGCAAAATTAACTTGTTATAGTGATGCACTATGCCAAAAGCTAATTTAGGATCTACTTAGAAATTTATAACATTTATTTACCATGCCATTTGAATAAGGCAACTTTGCTGACAACTCCTAGCTGGGCACAACTTTTATATCATGCTGTATCTCATCTAACATTCCCAAACATTTATTTTTCTGTTATGCACTGTCACCCCATTCCTCTCAATGCAAAGTGAGAAGATAAGAAACTGTGTACAGAAGCAGAAATCCACTGAACCCTGTAAAAAGTGTCCTTTTCTGCATAAATGAGGGGAGGACTTTGGACTTCTGGGAGTACTGCTTTAATTGAATTGAGCATTGAAAGAAATACAAAGGATCTTTTCCACCCCTCCTCTGATTTGAGGAGATTAGAGATACAAACAGGAGAATGTTTCTTTCCTTTTTGTCAATTCAACCACAAGAGAATGTTTAAAAAAAGTGAAGGATTCCCTGCCTGCAATGTCATGCTCAGAGATAATGTCCTGGGGAGGTTACTTAAATATACACATGCATTATGCAGCAGGTACTGTTCCTCAGGTGTAAGATATCCCACAGGTTTTGTTTGTGGGCTTTCCCAGCCTCAACTGCATAGCAAATTGTTCATGAAGTGAGACATGAGGTAGAGCAGACTTACTGATTCAGTGAAGCAACTTC
The DNA here is from genome assembly GCA_013399225.1 of Rhipidura dahli. Lineage (NCBI taxonomy): Eukaryota > Metazoa > Chordata > Aves > Passeriformes > Rhipiduridae > Rhipidura > Rhipidura dahli. The sequence goes on along the minus strand of VXAC01004734.1, from coordinate 605,042 downwards.
TGCAATCACTGAAAAAACTTGCAAGGGTTCCTTGAAAGCAGGGAGTGAAAAGAGGCTGGGGAAAGCACTGGTGCTGCTTTCTGTTCAGTCGGTTCAAAAGTTGGCCCTACAGCTTATGCTCAGCCAAATGAGGGAAGGGAATCCAGGAGAGCTCCCTCTAGCCAGGTTATGATACTCCTTATTTGTCTCAAGAGAATCTGAGATCACAGTCTGTCCTGTTGTCTCTTTCTGCATCTCATTTTCTGTGCAACCAGCCTTGTGCAGAAAGCTCCCTGTGTTGCTCTTCGCTACTAGCTTCAGAGCTCTCCTCCTCAATCCCAGCTCTTTTCCTCTTTAGCACTGTAACAATTCCCAAACAACAAGAAAAATAATGAGGGGAAAAGTTAATTTGTGTCTCATTGTAGATACTAATTGCAGAATGCGTCGTCTTTCTTTTCTCCCTTTTCTCCCCTTTGCTGACGCACATGCTCTATAATAAGCTCTGTTACTTGGAGCCTGTAAGCCTCTGTAGTAAGCTGAAACTGCTACTATATTTACTCACTTTCCACATTTAGACAAAGGCTATTTTTAACTGGAGTTCTATTTGAGGGGGCTGCCAACGTCACTTAATGTTCACATGCATCTTGGGCATCATATGCTTGTTATTTTTATTTACTGTGCCTGTGCCAGGTCTGCTTTTTTATGGGAAGAAAGAATGAGAATGCTTCTTCAGGCCAGTTCTTGAAAGCTCTTTTGTACAACAGCAGATACACAGATACGCAAAGAAAAAGCAACTCAGCAGCAGATTTGGCAAACCTGCTTTTTAATGGCTGGCATTTTTTATCTCTTGGTCTACTCACAAAGCTGTGTTCTTAGTCCCACTGCATTTGTTAAAGGTGAAGATGTTTCAAAGACATGTTAATTATTCTGGTGTCTCCTGGAGGAGCCATGAGCTCTTGTTCTGTGATTAGGGACGTGGGGATCAGGAAATTATTACGATTCCAGCACTGCTACCAGGTAGTTAAAATAGATGATGTGTAAATAATCGGTGCTTTTCTGATCCTCCTTGTTAATAGGTGCATGTTTTGGAACTTGAATGCTACAGATGTTATTTTCAGATCATTAGTTCAGATTTTCAATATAAGAGTCCCCTGAAAATGCTGGAAGTGCTGTGCTGCAGCCATAAATCAAGCCTGTAAACTGGGGCCTATACACAGCGTTTTATGAACGGGTTTCCCTGCATTGCTCCAGTGACCTGAACTTGACCCAAGGGAATTGCCCTTTGCAGAGGTTTGGAACACTTCATTCAGCATGCTGACTCAGGATGCCTGATTCACTTGATATTGCCATCATCATATGCCCAGGATTTGGAGATACCCACTGTCCACATGCTTTTGTAGGGAACAGGTTATTCTCTATTCACAGAGTGGCATCTTTAGTCACACTAAAGGATGAATTCTTCAGAAAACTTTATAAAGGGGTGAAGTTAGGGAAAAATCCTTTAATGCTTTGCTGTCAGCATACTTAACCAGGAAGTTTTAGCAGGAAACTAAGTTACAGAAGAAAGCTGGAATGGAACCTCCTAAGGTGGATTTTGTTTAAGTTTGAAATGTTTTGGAAAGCTTACAGGATTGGGGTTTTTTTTAAATATATCTCAATGCTTCCTACTCTCAACACTAATTCCCTTTTCAGACTGATTTCAACATGAAAGAGACTTACCAAGCCTCACATAAGTCAAGATTTCTGTATGCTGATCATTACAGAATCAAATCTCTTACATTTTCCTGTAAATAATTTTTCCAGTGCTGTTACTTTCCCCACTACAGTGAATGTTTTCATTTTTCTAAAAAAACCCCAACAACTTCTGATTGTCTGTAAAGTGAGGTCTGGGTTTTAAAATCAAAACTGCTAATTTCACATCTGTGCTTCCAGAACCGGGCAGTGAAATCCCCACTAAGTCATGGACAGGTGTTCAGACGCGGTGGGAATGGCACATGCTTAATGCTCTGTAGGTTAATCCATTTATTTAGGTGACTAAACATGAATGAATCTACATACCTGCCTATAGAGACTTTTATTTAAAAACATGTCCAGACTAATGATATTACCCTACGTGGGGTTCTTTCCAGGGGAAATTATTTTTCTACTACTAGCTGACGGTCTGGGTTTTTTTGGTTTTTTTTTTTTTTTGGGGGGGGGGGTGTTTAGATTTTTTTTTATGGTTTGGAGACTAAAACCTGAAACTAAATGCCTGGAAAAGGGAGGTTGTCAAAAAAAACCCCAGCAAAACACCACATAACTGTATACCTTTTATTAAAAATGGTGTTATAAAAAGCTTGTCTTTTTCAGTCCCCTTCAGTTCCTGCTAGGCTTTAAATTTACCCTTAGACAATAAAATGGATTCTAGACCTAAGGGTCACCCCAGGCCAGCACAGTGTGTGGTGTCTGTGTGGCTGTGTCGTGGTTCATGCTGGCGGGGCACTGTAGCAAGGGTAACTGCTGATCTGGCTTATTGACATGAGAAATCACATTTAAATTTTTTTGTTATAACTTCTGGTCCTTTGCCGGGCGTGTAAGTGTAAACAATCTGTGCCACGTGTAACGTCTCTGATATCCTCTGCCACATGACAGCTAAAATTGTACAAGAAAACCCCAATGTTAGCACGCTTTTGGAGGCAGAACCCATCCTGCCTTTGTCATGCCACCAGCATGTGACGTGCACATGGCTCCCCAGTGACACATGGCCAGGGGCTGTGAGTGTCAGGAGCAGAGGTGAGCTCATCTGTGCTTTCAAGGTAAACCCATCAGTTACGTTGCACTGATAAGGAATGAGGACAACAAAAACATGTCTAATTAAAAGAGCCATTAGTGTTTGCTGTCACAAGTTAAAAGTAGCAACAATTGTGCTTCAGGTGCACCGGCATAATCCTCCTCTTTCTTCTACAAAAGTACTTTCTCCAATATTTTTACTGCAGTGCCCAGGCAAGTTTTTGTAGTGTATGCAAAGATAGGGTATGTTTATGCATATATGAATGGTTGTTTTCCTGTCTGTTCTCCACAAGGGAAAGGGTGGGCGTGATGGAGTCTGTAGAGATCAGGAAGCTTCAGTAACATCCTCTCACTGCTCTGTGTGATACAATTTTCTATCTCTCCCCTGCAAACAGCATCAAACTTGGCAATTTATAGTAGTACTGAACTCACTCTGTGGCCACAAATGGCAGGCAGGTTACTAAAAGATAAAACAGACTCATAAGAGAGCCTCAGCAGCCTGCTGCCAATACATATATGATTTTCTACAGTATCAAATATTTGCACTAGACTGTGGCAGGAGGAGACTTCTCAAAAGCAAAGAGAATCTTTTTCATCTGAAGAGCTACTGTGGAGGGGAGGCAATGGGTTAAGCATTACAAGGGTTTAAGCTGACAGCCAGCCTTGTGCTCTGCTGCTTCACAGAGGTTTCCCTTTGATGGAAAATATTTCAGTGACACAAGACAGTGGCAGCTGAGGTAATACACTGCTGCTGCAGGAACCTTGTGCTTGCCAGGGAAAGTCAATGGATGAGACAGCTCTGAGAACAGCAGTGGCTGGCTTCTGTGCCCCCTCATGCATTGCTCCAGTGGGAGGGCCTGCTGCAGGACTGGTGGGGTGGATTGCACAGGGAAATGCACCAGATCAGGGCAAATTTGGATTATTTAGCTGTTGCTACAATGAAGGGCCTTTCTGAGGCATGACAAGCAGTCCCCTGTGTTATTCACTGTGGAAAGGAGCACCAAGACAATGCTTATGGATCATTTCAGTCAAATTAGAGCCTTCAGAGCAATGTTTTACTGCCTTCCCTATTGATTCTTGGATGCATTCAATCTATATACGAGCATATTGTGGCTTAATGCATGAGCTGTCAGGAGACAACACTCAAAACCAGTAGCACCAGTTCCATTTCACGTGACCGATCAAATTTGTCTCCTTGTCAACAACATCCTTTGTTGTAAGAAGAGCCTTTCGTTTGCCCTGCTCAAAATGTTCATTAGGGTTCACCAGAGTACACTGAGGTCCAGAGGCTCCAAACTGAGGCACAAACCTGCAAGCTGTGCCAACTGCCTCTCGTAAGTTGTGAGCCCGGGCTGTTTGAGCAGTGTAAGAAACACTGCTGGCAGTACAGGAACGTGTACACACACACTTCACCCTCGCTGCTCTGGTGTATTCAGGCACACAAAGGATTTGGGGTGGTACGGGGGAAAGGCTTTTTTCCTCACACCAATCTCTCATTAATTAAAGAGAAATTGACAAATTAACCTCTTTCAATCCAGAAAGAGGAGGTTAAATTATTGGTAGGCAAACAAATGGACTGGAAATTTTTGGTAGAAAACATTCACTAAAATTACTGGCATTTTTTGGAGCAGTTGAATCAACTTTTCCTTTTCTATTGAATTCCAGTATTTAGTAGCTTTGAGGAAGCACTACAGTCCAGGCATATGAATTCAGAAGCCATTTTACTTGGAGAGGATAAATCAGTGCTTTTTAAATTGTTGCTTCATGATATTTCTTGTGGAAAAAACTTGCAGAAGAAACAAGAGAGTAAAAACATTATTTAAAAAAAACAGTGTTCTCAAATAATTTGAGAACTCCTGTTTCAGGAGTTTCACAGATGGGTTTTAAGTAGAGACGACCTTATTTAAAATAGATTCAGATTTCACATATCACAGAAATCAAATTATTTTTTACCTGAGGTTATCATGGTCTAAAGAAGAAGACTATTTGTACTGTTTGGATTTGGACACAGTTAGGAATATCCATGAATATTTGAAATTAGGCTTACAAGCAGGGTAAAGGCAGCATGAGCTGCCATGGAAGGAAGTCGTGAATCAGGCCCTTCATTTCCAGGCATTTCCAGGCATTGCCTTTCTTCACAGAGAGACAGACAGAGTAAGCTGGCATTCAGCCCTTAGTCTTCATTCAAACCTAATTCCAGTTGCAATATTGCCAACTCTAAGTGTTAAAAATCAGGAGAATAAAATAAATAAATAAATAAATGTTGTATATTACTGTTTGCCATCTGGTGTTTGAGATTTAGGATGGGTGATGTTTCTGGGCTTTTCTCTGCAACCAGAAGAGATTGAAACTCTGGGGGTAAGAAGTTGAGGGCAGAATGAGATTCTCACAAAGCATTTGACTCCAAAATCAGTGCTTGAATTGTAATTCCAAATATTAGGAGAACCACACTATAAAATCCCATGAGTCAGAACACATTACCATAAGCTTGTGGGAATTTTATTGAATATTTGTGTAAGGACACCAAGAATAATTTTGTTATGTTCCATATTATGAACATACTTTCAACAGGAGTTAAAAAAAAAATTGTTAAGAATTAGAAACTCCAAAAAGATCTTTTATTCCCTGATATGGCTTTTATAGCAAGCTGTCAGCAAATATACAAGATTTCAGTGCTCCTGACACATTGGGTTCTGTGTGTGCCACGTGTCTGTCCCCTGGAATAGGCTGTAGCATAAGAATAAGCCAGGATAAATGAGGACATTTGTTATAGCCTGTGAATCCATCCAGCCCAAATCTCCTGATACATAAACAACACCAGGTCCAAACATCTTGTCACATCTGCTTTGTACACCAAACAGCTGGGTGCACAGATGCTTTGGTCTACTGGAGCATCTTAGGCTGAGTGCATTCTTCTGTGTGCTTAGTTATTTGTTTTAATTGGTTTTGATGATTTGGCTTGAAGCACTTCAGATCTAGCTGGAGTACAGGTGCTTTTGCAGGCTGATTGTGACAGCTGCCACGGGTGCATGAGAGGCAACATCGGTCACCCGAAACTTCTGGATGAGAGATCACCATGAGTAGGCTCTGAGCTTAAGGACACTGACTTCAGAAGCAGGAGTGTTGATCTCTGAGCCAGAAAAGACACTTCATCACATGTAATGAGGCCCTGCCCCCCAGAAAACAGTGGAAAACCACACTTAGAAATACACAAGTTTCCAGGAATGGAAATGAAAGCTAAACAGCTAAATTACATAACTGCCTGTATACATTAGATATAGATCAGACATATTTATATACACACATATACACATACACGTATATACATAGATATGTATTTGTATTACATCCACATGTATTTTTAATGAGTGATAGAGCACCTTGCTGATTTCTCCCTGCCCTTCCTCCTTAAACCCATACTGTCATGCTACTACACACACCACACCACACCACAATTTACTCTCAAAGCTGTTTGAAGGCAGAATCAGGTCTCTCTCTCTCACCCACACAGTCAAACAGCCAGAATGCCAATGAGGACTGTAAGTAATAGAGAGCATTTATTCCAGAAGGGGATATGCCCAGTGGCTCAGTGATTCCCCACGCTACTCAAACTTCTCATGATCCATTACAGACTCACCAGGAAGGGTCCTCTTGCAAACAGCACCTCCCGGAGCACCTGGCAAGTGTCTCAGTACTCCTCTACTGGAAGTATTGAACCAGTCTAATGTTCCTCAACTAACAAAAGTAGAAACAATCACAGAGCTAGATGGCCTGGAGTCTGGCCAGCTTTAATTAATTTCTACCAAGCATCACATATTTACCTCCAAAAAAAATTTCAGTTCATATTAATGGAAAATTTGGGGAAATGAACCACCAAATCCCTGTCAGTACCTAATCCCAGTGTCTTCCATTGCAGGACAATACCCCTTAACTGCCATTTCAACCTCAGGCTGCTCCCACATGGTGCTGAGCCCACTCCCTCCATCCCATGTTTGTTTTCTTTACCCCTTTGGGAAGCTTCCTGCTTGAGGACATACCACACATGTCCTCCATGCCACAAGGATCTATACAAAAATGACCCAGCTGGCACAGACTTTTGTAAGTTTTTGAGCAAGCTCCATAAACATGTGAACAGTTCTTTGTTTGGTTGATGTGTTTAATTTAAAATCTATAAAACAAAGAGGAAGGGATAGTGCTGGTCAGGGAGGAATTTTCCCCAAATGGCAGGCCAGGGAAAATGCTTTGTGTCTATTGCTAGTAAACAGGCAGGAGGGAATCCTGTCCTTGGTGTCACTGCCAGGACATTGGCTCACCTCTAGTCATTCTAGATGCACCCTGACATTTGCTAAGTCAGACTTCTTTCATGTCTCTGAGCACTGTCCACGAGGCACCAAATTACTCACTTCTGTCTCCTGGGAACACCTCCCTGTCATCAGTCCTGTGCCACAGTGATACTGCATCACGAGTCAGTTAAGATTAATTACAGTTGCTCCACATTTACTGAACCTTGAAGGATCAGATGTCACTCCTCCTCCTTCTCCTCCTCTTGCCCTGCTTGATAGGGAATTCACACCAAGTTCAGCACAGTTACCTGATATTCTTTGAAGTTACCTGCTGTTATTTATAAACTTTGAGATCTTTGTGACATACTACTAAGTTTTGCTTTGACTAAATTTTTAATTAAATTTCATTTTTCTGATTTCTGACCCAAACCATGAGGAAAAAAAAATCAGTCTTGTTTCATTCAGTGCCAGAACTTGGACAAATGGAATGAGCACGATATAGTCCCTTGATGTAAATGGTGGAGAACTACCTTTGCATTCAGCACTGCTTGTGTAATTTTTTTTAAACATCAGTGCAACCAGTTAATTGTTGAGTTCACCATGGACTAGGAGCTGTACGATGCCACCAAATTAGAAAGGCTGATAAACATTTTTGCCTCAGGTAAATAATTTGCAACAAGAAATGTATTCCATGAACATAGCTTCTTTTCTGCTCAAGGACTATCTCTGGGAATGTTGCTGTTTCCTGGAGATGGCTGTAATAAAAGCTAAAATTAACAAAATAGGCGTTACTATAGGCATTGCCAGTAATCTTGCAGGAAATGAAATAAAACCCCTCAATCTATGCATATTTGTGCATGTAAAATCATGGCTTGATTTCCTCCCATTGCTCAGGGTAGTTAACCTCCATCACCCGAATAATCATGCAAATCAAACAGGAGCCTTGTGAGAATGCTAGTAAAGCATCTTGAATCTGTTCAGACACCATAGGCTTATCTTTATCCTTTGAAAGGCTGTATTTTGTGAGGCTGGGATGGTGCTAAATGGTAAAATTTCTGCTTCACAGGAGTTTGAGTGCCAAATAAAGGTAATGCACAAGTATAGTGTTTGCTATTTCCCGGTATGGAAAGAAGATGACTACATTTGCAGTGCTGGAGGTTCAGATGGGAATGGCAGAGAACGTATGGTTGATATTATATATTATCATTTTGTGTCAAGGATTTGGAATGCCATCTCATGGGTGATGGGGTGGGCAGGAGGGTGAAGATAGAAGAGTGTTAATAAACAACCTTATTGCTTCCTACTCCTCATAATTTGTTTGCTTTTTCACAGAAGAAATCCTCTTCGTACCTTATGTCAATCATAGCTGAGAATATGAACTATTTTTCATGTGAATAAATGAATGTGAATGTATGTGAATAAAGTAACATGCCATTTCCTATCTGGAAATTATGCATACACTTCATATGGTGAAAATCCATTTTCTCCTTAAGCCCACATTGGTGTTTCAAATGCTGATGTTCTTGTAGACACGAGGAAAGAAAAAATCGCTGCTTGGAGTTGGCTTAAAAGAAAACAGTCAAGATTCACAAGACCATCATTTGGATTGAGCGAAGTCCTTTTCCTTTCCCCTCCTTAGTTGTATTCAAACAGCCTGTCAGTTTTTAGCCTTCTTTCGAAAGTAACAGTCAACAGTCATAGCTCTGCCATGCCCGGGGACCAGCAGCTCCGAGCCGTCTGTTGGCCGGGACGGAAACAAACCTGGGGCTGGGATAAGTGTGAAAATTCTCAGTAGGGAAGCAGCTGTGTTTTGATCCTCCCAGAGCATCTTGGAAACTAGCAAGGGGAATGATAATTACGAAGACTATATTATAATATTCACATTTAAATATATAGGATTTATAGTTGCTCCCTCTTCAGTATGCATTTGCTCAGGCACAAAAGGTCACATGTATGAGAGCTGCATATGCTTTGCCCTGTGCCACAGCAGACAGGAATCACGTGGATTGTACGTGAACATAGCTGTGACAAAATAAATACCCAGAATAGGGTTTGGGGGGAAGTTTGTTTCCCCATTCCTTGGTAAGTGCCACAGTCATATCGAAATTCAGTCAGTACCCACGTTTCTGATGCTGTGGAGTGGCTTGGAGCCCACTTGCAACATGGAGGTTTGTTCTGAGCACAGCTGCAAAACCCAACACATCTGCAAATGGTAGAAACTTACCCTATCCCTACAGATAATGCTTTATTGGATTAATTGGGTTTTACCTGGTAAGGAGAAGGGGATTTGCATTGATTGCCAGCAGAGAGAGAGGACATTTTATAGGCACCATGGAATACTGGATCAGATTTCAGATAGCCACTTTATTTTGTAAAGTTTGAAGGCCTGGCCCACCTATGCAGGATGACAGAGGGCTCACAGCTGCCTGATGAAACACACACACTGAAAGCATGCGTGCAATGCAGTCAGTGTGCTCTTTACCAACACATATCACACGGACAATATTTGCACAGGCCACAGGTAAATGTGCTGGGTCTGCCTTGGAGGGGGCAGGGAAGAAGGGTGAACAAGAAGGGCAGATACAACTCATGCCATATCACTCAATACTGACAGAACTAGATCTACCCTAGTATTTCTCTCTGTTTGATTCTCCTTTTAACTCCCCTCTTGAATTTACAGTATGTTAGTTTTTGGTGCTTGAACTTTTACACCTGTTGTTTGTATACAGAGCATTAACACAATACTCCTGGATGTGTCTGACTTTTAAACTTTGTGTTGCCATTAGCCTATTTTCCTTTCTTTTTTGTGAGAGACGGACAATTAAAAACATTCCCACTATTTGCAAATTCTCCTTGTGAGGAACACAGCAGATTGCCTGGATCTTCTGCTTGTTGTTCTGGCTTCAGTTTCAGAACTGAATGCACTCCTTCTGCTCCGTCTGTTTGAGTTTTGACAATGCAAAGGATGAAGCTGGAGGAAGTCCCATATATAAGCGAGGTCTATGCTTCTGCTTTATCTCATTTTTAATTGAATTTCAATTGGATTCTGCTCACTTTTATGTAACTCAGTGCAGGAGGATACAGAATTTTTATAATACACTTTCTGCAACTACAAGTTTTCTCTAGTCACGAAATGATAACATATAATGGGCATTATATTGAAGCACAGCTGATGTTTTCAACTAGTACTCTTTTCCTGCAAAATAAGTTGTTTTGCACACATTCAATTTCTAAAACATACATAGGAGTAGCTAAAAACTTCACTTGAATGCATTAGCATACATTTTTCCTTTTAATTAACTGCATGTTAATTATTCATCCAGAAGAAGACAAACTAGTGCATTTCCTTCAGCTGACTATGCAGTGTGCTTCTGCAATATGCCCTCTTCTTGTTGGACAAAGGAACAAATCCCCACTTGGCTGATGCATGTAGGTGTTCCCCTCCATTGCAATGTCTCACTCAAAGCCTTTTCTTTCAATTGGATTTTTCCCACAAACTCACTTGACAGTGTCTTCTCAGCCTGGCTTTGTCTTTTAGGTTAAGATTCTGCATCCTTTCATCTTGTACCATGCTGTTTTTCATTTTCATCCTCATTTACCATGCTGATAAAGCCAGTGTTGCAGTAAGTGCTTTTATTGTCAAAAAACATTCCTGTAAGAAAGTCTATCAACATAGGTACGATAACTTGCCTGTGCAGTATCTTTATGATGTTTCATACAGGTGACTTTAAAAATTCTTAATTGTGCAATGAGTCTTTTGGTTATTAAATAAATATTAATAGCATTCTTCTGTAGCTTAATTTATGTCAAGTCTATTTTGTAAAATATTCTGCAGTGAATTACGGATGAAGTAAGGAACACAAACAATCAGCCTGAAGTAGGAGTTTAAATTTGCTTGAATAGCCCAGTTACACATTTCTCTGTGTGTTATGAAACCAACAAACTTTTATTAGCAAACAACTTCAATTGCTAAGCACTGGTTCAAAGAACATATGCCATTATACACTCCTTTTATAAAACAAACAGGCAAATGTAGAAAACTTTATAAGCTCATCTTGCAGCTTCTTTGAGTGTATAACTTAGCAGTTTGCACGATTGAATACTATAAAAGAAATTAAAAATTCAATTAGAGCACAGCATTACAAGAGCATTAGAAGTAAAGTTGCTGCATTGTGCTAACAGAAAAATTCTGCTGCTTTGGGGCGTTGTAACTATGTCTGCTGCTAGGGCTGGGTGGACTACATGGGTGGACCTGTGAGTTAGATGACAGCTGTGTGCCTGAGAAATTCAGAATGTTTGTTCTGCTGGAAACACATAAGCCTAAAATTTGTGACATGCAGTAAATTCATAACATATTATTAATTCAAACCATTAAAAAGAACTACTAGTAAAAAGCCCTGCAAAAATTCTGCTACCAAGCCTTGCCAGCTTATCAAATTGAGACCAAAAATACTGATCTGGTCAAAAACTACCAGTGAAAGAAAGGAAAGTTTACAGCAGAAGAAAGGGAAGAGTCCACCTCCCATGGTCTGAGCCATAGAAAGTCAGATATGTGAACTGAAACAGTCACAGCAAGTGACAAAAAGTCATCTTTACAAGTGTGGCTCACTCAACCCTTGGAGAAGCAATCCCCATGAGATGGGTCACCCCACAGGGCTGCTGGCTTTGGTGAAACACCAAGCTTTCCCACGGCTAACCTGTGGGACAAATCCTTTGTCCTTGGACCCGAGCCCACCCTCCTGACTCTGTTCCAGAGGTGCAGTAGTTTTACTAGGTTGTAAATCTAATTTAGACATTCTCAGGAAGGATATAAATTGTCACTGAGGGTTTTTCTGTATGTGCTCATTGTTTCAGTGTATTGTCACCTGTGTTGCACGTGGGAGAGTTTTTACCCAAACATGTGCTGGCAGTGCTGGCAGTTTTCTGCCTTTGGGTCTAGCTTATGTCTCTGCACCCATTTCTAAACAGTGGCATTATGCAATAAAGAGGGAGAGTGTGCCAAGCCCTTTGGCACAATCCTGCTGACAAAGTCCTCCATTCCCAGGACAGAGAAGGGCAGGGCTGGGCTACAATGGCCCATTCACCCTCTTTGCTGCACAAGGCTTTGCAGCCATGCTGTCTGTGTGAGCAGGAACAGTGAGAAAGGCTCATCTCCCCACAGGTCCCAGCCCGCCATGAGTTTGAGGGTGGACAGATGGAAGCCCCATTGGATGTAGCTGTGGAGGGAGTGCAGATTAATTGCTATCTGACTGTTGCAGAACGGTACCAATTTCAATTGCCTGGGAAGCGCTGCCTGTTCCAAGCCAAAGGAAGAATAACATTTGCCTGATGCTATTACATCTCTTGTTCCCCTGCCTGCAAGAGGAAAAAAGAGGCATGGTACTGCCATGGAAGCCTGTTCCCCCACTGAGGAGAAATAAAGGCACCTCATCCTGCAGGCATGTAATTTTGCTAGTCTGCTTTGCCAATTACCTGTTTTTAAAGCACTTTTAAATTAGATTCAACTTAATTCTGCTTCACTTTCAGGTCATAATATTGTTTAGAAACATTATGGAAACACAGACACAATAAATGCTCTCTGTGGTTGAAAAAAGAGAGGGTTGAGGGGTTGAGATTTTCATCTTTGCTGCTTGCTGATGGCAGCTTTGCTCGGCTTCAAAGGAAACCCAGCAGAGCAGCCCCAAGTACCTCTTAGCACCTCTGCCCCTGGTGCCCACGCTGTGACTTCACAAGGTGGAAGCAGCTGTCGGCACGTTATGGGACCCACTGAGGCGGCAGCAAAGGGACCTGCGAGTCAAAGCTCGAAACGGCGATGAGACTTGGGTAAACACGAAGAGAAAGGGCATGTGGGGCAGGAAGGGAGGCTGTGCCTTTCACTGCTGCCACGCTTGCTGAGCAGTGATAACAGCAGGTCTCACCTGGGATGTGCCAGGGGAAAGGTACGTGCTGTCCCCACTGTCTCCCAGGGATAGCTGCCGATGTGGTGGAGACCGGTTACGTCTGGCAGATGGGGTCCTGGAGTGAGAGCAAAGCTGGGCTGCGGTGTGGAATAGATATGAGGCACAGTGCTTGCAGCAGAACAGAGGGAAAGATCAGTTGTGTGAATTTCCCTGTGTCTGAGACCTCTCAGGTCAGCATCTATTGAAAATGGTGTTGCTTATTATTCTGGCTCCCAGGCTTCTTTACTGATCATCTTAAAGACATTGCCTTGCAGCAGTAAAGTAATATTTGCACAGTGCAGGATAAAACTTAGAACTCTTAGTTCTTCAGACAAGGCCTAGTATTTCTTCAGAGCTTAGCCAAAAGCTTGGGCACATCTTTGTCTGTTTAAATTGATGGATGTGTGCACAACTCCACTGAAATTTATCTCAATATAAATGTGGTTAATCCAACATAGAACGGGTGTAAAGTCAGAATCAGGTTTCAAATAATTGTTCAAGTCTTGAAACTGTTACACATGAGTATGTAAGCCATACTAGTTTATTTTTGCCATTAGCTAATGCAATAAAGTATTTCTTTGAATTTTTCTCCTTGTAGAGGCATGTAATGTGCTTTAGTAAAGTTAATCATGTGCAACCTCAGGTGACTACTGCTTATATTTCTAGTTTATTTTCTAGCCTTCTTTCATTCTCTCTTATTAATAGATGTACTGAGGTTTCAGAGGAAGCTTAACTTTCTAGAAGCCATTTCTCTTCAACTAGCTATGACACATGCCTGCCTGACGGATGTACGGTACTTGCTCTCTCTGCAGATGAGTATCTGATTTCATTGGGAGTCCTACTCCAATATTGCTGAGACAGCTGCTCATCTCTTTTTTTTTTTCCCCAGTGAGGAAGCACCATGTACTCACTCTAATTACAAATCCTATGATCTGGCCATTCTTCAGGTTATGCAGCCTGCCTGTAACTCTCCCTATTGAGGTTTCAAAGATGATCTGGAAGTGGAACACCTGTTCCCCCCAAAATATTCCATTTCATTTATTGCTTAGTTTTGTGCTGATCCCACTTTGATATCTTTACTGGGGGCAGAGGGGTAAGAAAGTAAAAGACTGCTTGTTTATTTCTATTTTTGTTTTAAGGAGAGGGACTGAGAAAGCAAAATGCTGACTCCTTGGCCACTATTTAGTCTGAGGATGCAATACCCAATGTATGCTTTGTGGCTGGTCCTAACAGCTTTGCAGAGCCTCCTCAGTTTTGATGGCAGGAGGAGTTCTGGGATTCTGATAGGTGCTGGTGGCTGTGGTGCAAAATAACAATTGTAAATGGTGCTCACGGGCACCGTGGTAAGGACGAACATACAAAACTACTAGTGACTTTTCTAACCAGTTTGATGACTAACTAATTAAAATTCTTAAATAAATAGGTGGCAAATACTGTTGGAAAGTCCATCCCAGTCAGATGGAACTGTTTTGATTCTCTGGAGCTCAGTGATGGTGACAATATAGTTGAGTGTTTCATGGCAAGAGTCAGAGGGAAGGCCAACAGGACACATATCCTGGTGGGAGTCTGTTACAGACAATCCAGCTAGGATGAAGAGGCAGATGAAATATTCTGTAAGCAGCTGGGATAAGTCTCACAATCACTGGCCCTTGTTCTTGTGAAGGACTCCAACATACCAGATGTCTTCTGGAAATACAATACAGCAGAGAGGAAATAGTCCAGGAGGCACCTGGAGTTTTTGGAAGAGAACTTTCTGACACAGATGGTGAGAGAGCCAAGGAGGACAGGCACCCACTGGACCTGTTGTTTGTGAACAAAGATGGTCTGGTGGGTGCTCTGATGGTCAGAGGCCACCTCGGGCAAAGTGATCATGGAACGATAGTGACCTTACTTCTTGGAGAAGTAAGGAGGGGGGCCAGCAGAACTGTCACCTTGCGCTTCTGGAGAACTGTGCAGACTGTTTTTAATAGGCCAGCTGTCAGAGTGCTTTGGGGGGCAGTCCTGAAGGGCAAAGGTGTCCAGGGAGACTGGACATTCTTCAAGAAGGAAATCCTAGAGGCGTATGAGCCGGCTGTCACCATGTGCTGAAAGATGAGCCAGTGAGTTTATATGGCCAGTATTCTCTGGTATAGTTTTGCCCAATATGGTTCATTTTTACTTTACAAAATGATGGCATTTCTTACACGTCTTTGGCCTTATGGAAGTCAAAGTCCTTGATAAACAGGATACTCTTCCATGCTTTTACCTTGTCTCTCTCCCTCTGATGTTTGAAGAAATTTCTTTGTTGAAACACATAGATAGCAGAGACCATCCAGAAGATTTTTGATTGGCCTTCATAGCTCTGTGTGTGCTTACAGCCCAACACAGTGAACTTGTGTTCAGCTTGTGCTACTCTGAGTACTACTTCCATAGTTTATTTGAAGTTTATTTTCCAGGAGGTAGTGCTGACTGCCCATCTGAGGATGTGCAGAAAAACACAGTGCAAAGAAAAGATCCATTCAGTTAGCTGATAGCATCCCTGGTTTTTGTTCCTAAATTGCATTGTTTACCATTGAGCCTATATCAATGTATTCTTTTTTTAAATCTCAGACATGTGGCTGAACAGTTTGAAAGATACTTAAATTAAAAAAAAAAGGTTCTCCCCTCTTTATTTTGGATGAACTAAAACAGATTCTGGCCTTGGCTGCTGCCATTTTACACCCTTTGTCTCCTGTTGCTGTTCCTGGCAAAATCCTTTTCCTTTCTGACAAAAGCTTCTAATATGCAGGTGTCTGGGAAAGTTATTGTTTGATCCAGAAGATTCCAAAATGATGCTGTTTGTCTTGACTTACAAGCAGCCTTGTGCAGATGGTATACCTTCGGCCCCTATCTGTGAGGCGTGCATGATACCCAGAGACATGCAGTTGTGGGTATTCCCTTGAGCAGTCTTGTTAGAAAAGATTGTGTGATATAAATCAATGAGCAAAAATGAAATGACTGAGTGAAATCGACATCTCACTGAAGTCTACAGCAAAACCACTTCCATGGAAAAGCAAAACTGCCTTTTCAGTTTTGGACCTGGATCTTTATTTTGCCGATTTTGACTTACAGGAAAGCTTTTTGCATTGACATCACAGTACAAAAAGTATTGTGTCAACAGAAGTCATGTCTTAGAATGGTTGAGTGACATGATTACTATTTCTACCTCATCATGTGAAGTCCATTCAGAGCTTGCAAACTCAGTAAAAGAGTATGCGAGTCTCAGTTAAATCACACCATAAGGGAAATACTGATATATACATTTAAAATGGACATATACATCCACAATATAATAATTAATCCAGAAAACTAGAGAGGGATGCAGCGCAGCACAACACATATAAGTATCCTCTAAGACTAGAATAAATGGGGGCTGTAAACTGGCATATATTAATTTTCCCCATTATTGTTTTTAATGTCTTTGTAGCTGAACTTAATGCAAAAATCTGCTAAGTTTTTATTTGCACTTTGCTGCTCTCTGGTAGCACAATAAGCAACACAAAAGGGGAGCGTTTGAAATAGTCCCAGATGTTCAGCTTGCTAAAGCACTGCACATGTGTCGGCTGTATTTGGTATTTTTAGATTTCTTTGAGATCCAAAACACTATCAAACTCCAACAGCTTTTTCTCTGTGAATCTTCAATCCGTGCTGTGTGGCACTCATTTGTATTGTATGATGCCAAGGCAGGGGCTGAATAATCAGACACCCTGGCACTTTGATAGATTTTCTGAAACTACAGAAAAAACCCCTGGGCTTAGGAATGCATTCTTTCACTCCTCTGGTAAAATCCATAACCAGTAATATTATTGCTAATCTGTTATGGGGTTAAAAAGAAGGAAAAAAAAAAACCTCTTAAAACATTCTTCTTCCTTGTAAACCACATACAAATTTTTATATGCCTCCTGCCCTGATTCCTCAACACTCCCCCCCACCCACTCTGTCTTCTCTCATGTAAGTTATAAAAAAATTATAGTGTTTCTCCTGGGCACCACAAGGTTGAACTGGAAAGCACATTTAAAGATGACACCTGTTTTCTATTTAGAGCAGATTCTGAATTTCAGCAGATACACTTGCTTCTCAATAAATGCAGTAAAACAAATTGGATGAGACTCTGCATCTCCTTTCTTCCTCTCTCCCAGGACTTCTCCATCAGGCTTTTCATATCATCTCGGGGCAACACAACATCTAACCATCTCCTTCCACCTCAACAGCTCCTCTCTGGTAGGAAGCACATGGTGATGCTTGTTTACCACGCCGCTCGCTGCGAACATTAAATGGCTGATGGGATCACCTTGTTACACTGTTAGGAAACGTGTGGTGCCTCTGAGGGAACACTCCCAGCTTTGGGAGCCTGCAGTGGCTCAGTCAAAATGCAAACTGACAACCAGGAGCTGTAGCTCAAGGAGAGGTTCCTCCCCACCGTGCAGCCACCCCTGAACCAGCATGGGAGGTGTTTTCTCTGCTATTTCCAGCTTTGGTGTGAGGAGTCTCCTGAGTTATTTTTATGACGGATTTTTTTTTTTTACAGCCTCTGTGTGCCCCTCCTGTACACTCTGTGCTGGCTGCCCTGGAGCTGCTGAGTGACGGACAGAAGGAGGGACAGTGGCCAGGGCAGTGGCATGAGCCAGCGGGACGTGTGACCCACGTGGAGTCTGTGTCACCCCAAGAGGAGCATGCCTTGGCAGGACTGCCTGGTCACTGACCCCACACCAGCTCAGACCACTTCTTGGTAAAAGATTCCTTTCTGGGAAAGGGCTCTTAAGATGCAGGATGTCTGGGTGTTGCACTTTGAAAGCGTATCAGATTGCTGCTGCCGCCAGGGCCAGCACAGTTTGGGAGGCAGGTATTCACCTGATTTACAGTGTCTGGTTAAAAGGCAATGGGTGGCTCTTCCCTGGGAGCGCTGAGGCCGGGGCTGCTGGCCCGAGCAGTGTGGCACACGTAGCACGTCTCATTGCATCAGAGCTCATGAGCTGAAATGGCCTTAATGGAAAATACCTAGGATGACAAAGAACCTTAGTCCCCTAAATAAAAGAGCTGTAGGGTCATAAAACCATAGAAAAAATTACATCAGAAGGAACCTTTGGGGGTTTCTAGCCCCACCTCCTGCCTGGACAGGCCCAGAGCTGATTGCACAAGGCCTTGTTGGGTTGATTTCTGAAAACCTCCAAAGACAGACATTTCCCAGCCCCTTTGAATGGATTTTCCCAAAAAGGATGTGCAATTTTAATGTATATCTCAGGTCTTCAGGCAAGAGTAGGACATACTATTCTCCTCTGTCTAGAGAACTACGCAGTGCCTTAGCTGCAAGTATTCAGGCCAGAAGTTACTCCTGTGACTATGGCAAATGAATGTGGCTAAATTCCACAGGGTTTTCCTGCAGCTTTTACTAAGGCCAGAGGATTACAAAGCTACCAGTTATGAGGAGAGTGTGAAAATATGCCCATGTAACAGAATCTGGACTAGCTGTACCTCTTGGATACTGACCAGCCTGCTGTGAGAGGATCCAAACACTGGATCTTCCACTTGAATTTTTATGAGGCAGGGACAGAGCCCAGGCAAATGCCCCTGCTTGTTTCCTCTACCTACTCCCTAATTCCTGCTCTAGAAACTCCTTAACCTGTGTCCATGGCTTCCTCTTCTGTCTTATCTTGTATCAGTATTTCCACTGCTTAATTAATGCTCAGTTTCCACCTAGTTCTTTAAGAATTAGGGACCTTTTCATGGGAAATACATACAGGTGGGTGCATGGAGCCTTTGTGTAGAGTTTCTGAAATTACCAGAGTCAATCATTTAACTCATAACTACAGAAGACTTTATTAGCTCTTGCTGATTTAAAAAGCTCACAAAATATGGTGAGTGCTGTCTTTCCTTGGGAGCAGGGCAGAAAGTTCAAACATCGGGAAGGCAGGACCTCCCATTGTCCCACAAGGCACTCACACAGGCCTCTTGTTCAGGAACTGTTGAACCAAGCCTTGACCTGAGAGCTCCATTTGAAGCCTACCACAAAATTTATAATGAATTCTCCACCTTGTCACAGTTAAGGGTCTGTCTTGAAAAGCTATGGGTTTCAATTAGCAGGGGAAATTCATAGTTATGTTACATTTTTCAGAAGAGGTGTTCAATTAGCAAAATTTACTAAGTCTATGGAGTATTTGGTAAGAAAGGAATGGGAATGCCACTTCAATGCAGCAAATAAATGTCCAGCAGCGTTAGAGTGCAAATGATTCATGCCTTGATTTGGAAATGAGATATTTGTGCATCCATAGAATTGTCAGTGAATGAGCAAATGAAGAGACATCTCAACACCAGGGAGAGCAGACCAGGGCAGTGCTGGCCCATGTCATGGCCAGAGCAGTGAATGCAGAGCTGTCTGCCATGTGTGCAGGTATTGCAGTGAAAAAAGACCAGAAGCACTGTGACTGGTGAGCTTACCAGCTGCAGTGTGTGCTGTGTATTGTGAGTTGTGGTCATGGTCTGTTTCCTCCCATGCAGAGGTACACCATAAGGCACTGGAAAAAAAATCTCTTTGCTTTGAGTTCTTTAAATATGAGTTAACATAAAGAGTCGATCATTTATATCCTTTGGTAAGGAATTGGTAGGTGGGCAAAACTCCATGTTTCCAATGGGAGTAGGATGAGTAACCAGCTGAACCTGCTGTAGTCATCGGCTCTGTGATTCCCAACAAAAAATTACTCAGAATCTTACTTGGTGCAAAAAATTTTAGTCTTCAAAAATGTATTTTTTTAAAATCAGAAATACAGAAGATATAAAGCCCTCCTCACAAAACAAACAAAACAGTGGCTACATGGAAGGTGTGTTCTGATTTCATGGGTGACCTGTGACATTTGCAAACACAGTCTGAGCCAGACCTTACACTCTCTTTAAACCCAGCTCAGAGCTAACCAACAGAACCCAGATCATTATCTGTCTCATCCCGAGGCAAATATCTATGCTTGGCAAGATGAAGCATCCACTAAATCCCAATTTCTATGCTGATTCCACCTCCACTGATGATAGATGAAGAGTACAGGAAGTCCATCTAGCAAGTGAACTTTGCATACAATATCAGGAATCCTATTTCTAGTTTTAAAATGTTAAAAATTACCTTGTCTCAGTAAGACTTCTGTGAATTAAAGCAGTGTCCATTGTGGCAGACTGTGGAGTGCAGATCCATAAAGGAATCAGAGGAGAAGGAGAGTTTTCACAGTAATTCTCCAGGAAAGAGTAACCACCAGAGGGAGAGAACACGCAACCCCATGATGGGACACTTTCATGCTTACCACAAAAATTGCAATAAAACACAAAGGGTTAGAAATAAGAATTTACAAAAGTATACATTAGATGAGCTTCATAGATGCAGAATTGATTTTTGGTTTCGTTACAAAATAAAATAGAAGGAATATCTTAGGAAACATTAAGAAAAGCACAAACACACCTTGGTGTGTTTTTCTTTTTCTTGGTAGGTGATCAATTTAAATATCAAAGGAGACCAATTGGAAAATTCTTTTAAAGAGTTAAATTGAACATATTCAAGAGGAACTTGTTCTCTTTATATATTCATGTGTTTTGTATTCTGGCATAATTATTTTAAAACATGACTAAAATACAACGAGTTTGATTAAGATGGTTTTAATAAGGAGCACAGAAAATGTGTCTGTATGTAATAATAACAATGAGCCTCATATTTTACAGTTTAATTTGCTGGGTCAACATCTAATGCTTTTCCCATTAGCATTGGTGTGATGTGATGTGGAAAATAATCCCGTTTCCCAACAAACTTTAGGAGATAACAAATATTTAATGACACCCTACGTAGAAAGAATAAATAAATTTGAGTTGCTCTTGGACTCCTGTGGAAAGAGGTTGTGAAAATTTTATAAGTTGGGAATTAATAAATTATAACCTGGTTGTTAAAATGTGAATCACTAAAGACTCTTGACACCCTTTTCCTTTCTCTAATTAGAATTTAAAAATAAATAAATGAACAAATAAACTTGTCATGTTTAGTGGCCAACTTACTTCTCTGCACAAGTTACAAAAGTAACAAAAGTTGGTCATATACAGGTTGCATATTTTCATTTGAAACTTAGAATTTCTGGAAGGGACAGGAGGAGGACAAAGGACCAGCAGGAAAAAACATAACCCATTTATAAAAATGAGTTGTAACATACAAAACAATTACCCAAAAAAATTCCTGGAGCCTCCAGATAATTTTTAATGCTCTACCTATTAAACAGTCATAAGAATTGTCAATGTAATTTTCATTCAGTAAAGCACAGTTATCTCAAAACACTTCTGTATGTGCCTTTATTTATGAACACTTCACATTCAAATTCAGAATGAGCAGAAATAAACAGCATAATGATGATACAGGTACATTGGTCAAAACAAGATGTGTACTGAACATTCTGTGGAGCTCAGACATTTGTTTGGGAAAGATGGGAGTTATGTAAATGTCTACCTGGCTCTAGTTCATAACCTTCTGTCTCTGCTGAGCTCTCCCTGTGCCTATGTGGAAGGGCTGGTTAATCCTTCCATGGAAAAGGAGGGAAAGCAAACTTTGAACCCTTGGAGAAGAATGAAGGCAGGCTTCAAAAATAACTGAGCCTGCCCTTGCTAAATCAAAGTCCATAATCTTGTCTGCTTGACTGCAGTTTCTTAGCACTCACAGTCTAGGACAAGATACGAAGAAATGTGCTAGTAAATAACATTAAAGGATGATTGGGCAGGCCTTCTACCTTCCACTTAATGTTCTTTCTGTTATTTTTCATGATCTGGCTAATCCTTATGGCCATTCTATTATCTCATGTTCCTCCTTTCTTCAGTATATATGACTCATGGTGTCTTCATGACATCATGGAAACCTGCTCTACAGCTGAGCAGAACCAGGCCTTACTTACAGCACCCTATGTCACTGTCTTTGCATGTCAGGTCACTTGAAATGGTGGGTACAAGTCTTCTGGCTCTGTGAGGCCAACCCAGACTTGCAGAACAGATCCTGTTCTGATCGTTCCTGGTCCTCTCTCTGTGTGGCAACCCTTAGATCAAGGGGTACATCTGGAGCCATTGGAGAAAAAGGAACAACTGAATGTAAATAAAACATCCAAAACATCCCAAAACATCAAATTTTTGAACAAACGATTGTATCATGTCCATCCTTTCTGCAGACATGCAGCCTATTTCAGATATATATTTATTTATGGAATTAAAATAGGAGAAAATATTTTCCCACTGAATTGTTTTGCTTCGGTAACTCTTATTATGTATCTTCTAGGGGTTGCTGTGATTTAAATGATGAGCTGTATGTGATTGTTGTTCAGGTCTGGACAAGAGAAATACTTTGTTGTATGTAACAGGACTGTGGGAAAAAAAATTGAGAACCTGTCATAGCTGAACCAATTACCTAAGTAGTGGTTGTTTCTTTTAGTCATATGTTCAGTATATTTTTGTAACATGCTGGAGCATTTCCTGCTTTTGCATGCATGAGTGCTATCTTGATTCAGTCAGCTGAATTAATGTTATTTTCTTTAGAAAACAGATTAGAGACTTCAAAGATTTCTTGGTTGCCTCCAAATGTCTTCATAGGAGAAGGTAAATGAAAATAGATACTTTCTTGTTCTAATGAGCCTGTAAATAATTTAGGTACTTTGTATCCATGTAGGTTTCTATTACCAGAAAATTCAGAAATTAGGGAGGGAAAGTTTAAAACCTCAAATATTAATTAATTTCACATTTGGGAAAAAAATGAGGGTCATTCTTGATGACCCTGAATTGATTCACTTGCCTTTTTTGTTAAAATTGAAAACATATTAACTTCCACATTTGACTGTAACCCTCTCTTTATTGTATCTCCCTAGCAAAAAATCTGTCCAACTGGTCACCCATTTTTTGTAATGGAATTAGGCCTACCTGAATTTCCCAGGATGTATCTATTGGAAGTGTGGTAGAAAGCTATGTTCCCCTGGCTAAGTTCTCACCATTTTTCCTGCCAGTAAAAGTTTGCACAGAGTGACCTTGGCCAGCAGCTAGCCACTTTTAAGGAATGGTCCCCATCAGTCTGGAAAGCCAGTTCACCACCAGTTTATCACCACTGGTGATAATTTTGCCCCCACAGCATCTCACAAGGCAGGCCTAAGACTGAAGGAGCCGCTGGTCTCCAGCTCATTGCTCCCAGAGTTTACCATGCTCAAGCCCCTTCACTGTGCTTACAACCCCACTTTTATAGAAACACATCTCTTGAGGTCAGAAGGAAGATTAAAGCTTGTAATGGATCTTGGAAGCTTAATTTCTCAGTAACAGCCCAAGGGAGGACGGAGTTAAAAGACCACTGGAATGGTCCTGCATCCCTACCTAATAGGGTGAGAGGCAGAGTTGATGGTGTGGGGAAACTTTAATTTCTGATGTCTATGCCATTGTCTGTAATGGGTAAGTAGAAGTCCTCCATAAGCGTTAGCATCTCTTTTCCCAAAACTCAATGGTAGATAAAAATAAGATAAAAAAAGATCTGACCCGTCCTAGACTGATTTAGGAAGTAACACTGCTGACCAGAAAAGACTTTTAAAAATATGACTTAAGCCTTACCTAGTGTATTTCAATTCAAGGATTAATTTGCTTCTCACTAGAGGCTTGGTTTCACCCTGTTTGCAAAGACTAATTAAAAAAATTCATTAGTGGGGATGGTAAATTCTTCTGCCATTTCAGTCAATGCTGTAAGGTAATGTAGCCTGGAGCTTTGCACAGCTTGGCACTTGCTATAAAAGAGGGTATTTCTAATAAGATTTACATTTATTAAGACTACTGTGGCTGCTCCAATCTTGATCTTCTTGAAGTTAAAGAGAGAATTCTTACTGACTTGACATAGAATCTGACCCAAACAGCAGGACAACTTGAAATAAAAAGCAACCTTACAGCATCCCTCATTTTGCTGGGATAAGAAATAACTTTAAATCAGTATTTTTTCACACCATTTTTTCTTACTCAGATATGCTATGCACATTCTTGTTCACTCATGGAAACACTTGGTTGGCACGGTTATTGTAAAATAAATTACCTTAAAATAAGTTATGTCTGTACAAAGCACCTATGATACAAGACACAAGCAAAGGCACTTGATTTAGGACACGTATAGGATTCTAGGCAAATTACTGTTTTCTTTTAGCAGCTGTCCAAAGCTCTGTAACTTTGGATCCCTAACATAAAAGTTTTCCCTCTTAGGCATATCTTAGGTGTAGATAGAGTCAAACTGAGTTATGTTTGTGCCTATACCATGATGTGCACTCATTGCATTCCTTTCCCCGATCACATACAATTATCAGAGAAAGATGGGATCATATGAGGAATCCTCTAAGCCATGGCCTCCTACCTCAATATGAAGAACAAATTTTAATGCTGAATCGCTCCAAACACCACCTGAGTTAAACCAGGATATCTCACCTGGTTAGGTAAGTATAGCAGACACTGTGAAAAGGGTTAGCTGCTGAGGTGCTCTGCTGCCTTAGCTTGGTGTAGTCATCGTGCATGTTGTTGTGTTCATTGATGTGGTTTCCTCTCATGGAGCTATGGGTTCCCTTACACCAACTGACAACAAACTGAACTTCATAACACTTATTTAGGTTGAAGAGGACTTACTTTGCAATGTTCTTTTGAAGAATTTGCCTTTTTTCAGTCAATAGACTCTACATGAAGCTGCCCAGCTTTCCTAAAACTAAAAGACTTTGCATGCTGAATTTACTCACATGTTTAGAGAAGACAGAAAGACATCAGTTGACTCTGTACCAAGTCAGAGTATTTCTGCTGCTGTTGTAAGTTGATTGTGGCTGCCTGAAATGTCTTTCTTCTTATGGTATTGACTTGTAAGAAGTAGAAGTACTTGGTGTGTCATTTTCACTCCCCTTTCTGACTTTGAGAAAGGTCATCAGGTCGCTTCAGGGAACCTTACTGTTCTTACAATGTGTAAGGGACCAAGAAAAATTACCAAGTTCATCTGTATCATTTATTCATTTATTGGCATCCAGCACTCAATTTTTCCTAAATAATTTTCTGCCTCTGGAAGTTGTTTTTTGGGAGTTGTGCCAGAGATGCATGCAGTACTGACCATATACCATATCGCAGAGTCTTCAACATGCAGTAAAGGAGAAGAGCAATCAGAACCATCACTGGAGTTAAACACTGGATTTTATAGAGGCAAATATGTATAAATAATTGTTTTAAGTATCCCAAGTCTTTTTGCATGAAGGCCTATTTTTCACTCTGAGTAAAATAGCCAGACTGGTATCTGCTCATGAGCCAAGTCACACACTTTTAGTTCTATTGTGAACAAGAAAGAGCTTACAAACAAAGATTTAATTCTTTAGCTGAATAAATAGTTTCTTGGAAGCAATTATAAGGGGCTCAAAATGCCTATTATGCTTTGATTATAATTATAATTCTCACTGAGTAATCAACTCCTATAGCAAGGACTGGTATTTTTTAATAATGAAGAACTGAATTTTTAGCCTTGAAGAGTCGTCTGCCCAGGACTGCAGAAATGTATCAAGCATACAGCTAATGTGAATGAGTGCTTTTCTGCATTGCCATTATTATTGTATAGTTTGGGGAGAGGAAGTATGTCTATAAATGAGCAAGCTGCTTATAGCAAATACACAATTTCAGCATTAACTTTGTTTCCAAATTATCTATGGATGACATCTCAGAATGCTTTTGGAAAAATTAACAGTGTTTTAAGGTATTCCCTTAGCTCTCCTTCAGCCATCTGCGTATCTGTTGTGCTCTTTCTGACTTGACTTGCCCAGCCACCCAACTGAATGCAGGCAAGATTAGTCTGGCAGATCCAGTCCATTCCTGTGGGCACAGCAGCTTTCAGCAATCCCAGCAGCTGGGCAAACGCTTGAGGAAATGGTCAAGAGTGATACCTGACTGTCACCACGGCAAATATTAATGGCTGTCTTTAGAAGGCAATGTTTTAAGTTCAGCAAGCTGGCATTTGTCAGCACATTTCTGTCAAATACCTCCAGAGCTGCTGCATCTGAGATGCTGCAGTGTTGCCACAACCTTACTGACAGGTTTTAGGAAGCACTTGAGTACTGAAACAGCTTGAACAGTATCCAGGAAAGTTGGGAACCCCAGGAAATGCATTAGTTCTTTGTTTCTCTTTTAAAATAACATTGGAATGACATTAAAAACAACATTCTTTCTGGAGTCACAGTGTTAGACTGTGGCCTCAAGCCATGACCATCATTGGCTATGAAGCAGAGAAGGATCAGCACGAGTAGACCTGGAAGCTGTGTTATTAAAGGAATCTGATCAGCTGAGCCAATATGTCTCTTGGAGATTCAGAGCAGAACAGAGAAGAATGCTTTGTGCCAAATCAGTCATTAACTCTCATCTACTCCATCGCACCAGACCTCTTTTAGGAAACAACAGGGACAGCAGTGCTACCACCCTTGAGTTTTTATACTCCTGCACTGAACAAGGGCATGAAAGTCCCTGCCCCAAAGCGTCTTGGCACCAACAGGGGGCTTCCAGCAAATCCCAGGAAAAGGAAGGACTCTTTGCATCTCCTGTCTCTCCATCCCCCCTCTCATACATATATATGTATGCACAATCAGGTCTTTATTTAATGGGAGTTGAATTTACAACACATTAAAACAGTGTGTGGTTTGTACAGAAAGTGATAATACGGATTTAATTAGTTTGATCTTGCTTTCTGTGCTAAAACTGAGTATGTTTAAATTATTTTTGTGGCATTTCTTCTCCATTTGCTTTGTATGTATCATAAATAATAATACAATAAGTTTTCAGATGTCTTTTCTGGTGGCTATTAGGCTGTGGAGCAAAATGGGAGTGCTCAGTGGAAGACTAACAATAACTTCATTGTTACAGGATGTTTAATTCCAAACAAAGCTGAAATCTAGATGACTTTACAAATATTAATCCTTTCACCCATCCTGGAAACGCTGACACTTTTTGCATATGTCTGTTAGGAAAACAAGTTCAGAAAAGCACAAGACAACTAATTGGGACAGATACCCATTTAACCTTGGGTAAATTCAGCCAAAACTTGAATGAGTAGTGCAGGCTAGTTGTGCCAGCTCCTCTTAGTGGGAAGCTAATGTAACTCACCATCCACCTCTATGATCACGCAAAGGAAAGGGCAAGAACACATGGCAAGGATCAAAGAATCATGGGAAGACTCTTTTTAAGGTCTTTGGATTAGTTTAAGCCAGCTCTAAAAACCTCATCTGCTTTTTTACTGCTAGAGAAATCCCTTGTTTAATTTTCAGGTGTGCTTTACTTTTTACCCCCTTACAAGTGCCTTGTATTTAACCCTGCAAATTAAGACAAGAAAATATCAGGCATATCAGCTGAGGGGCTTGATATTTATAAAAATAACATTTAAGTTCCTACTTCTTTTCAGATAAGAAGAACAAAGATGTATTATCAGTGTAATGTTGCTCAACATAACAGAGTGGATGTTGACCAGCTAAGATTTCTCTATACCAAATAGAATCAAACTGACAGCAGGCAAATTGAGAAAAATTAAAAGAAAAGAGGAGATATTCTGACAAGACTTGACATTAGCAGAGCTGAAATTAAAGAAAACCCTTTACCAAAGAGCTTTCTGCTCTCAAAACCTACTCCAAAATCTTGCTGGTTCCATGTTGAGACAATGGGGAATTTCAGTGAACTGTGTTGCACATAAAGGATAAGCAATTCTGAAATACCCTGTGTGGGCTCAGTAGGACTTAGCAGCATGTTTCTTTGCCTGGAAAAAGCCCATCCAGGGCTACTATAGGGTTACAGGGAAGAAACAAAGAGTTATTGTTGGGGACACCATTAAGGTTCACTTTGTCATTCTCAGGGAAGACGATGTACTGTCGTAAGAGACTGATTACTGAAACTTGAAGAAACAAATTCAAAAATCCCTAGAATATTGGCACAAACTTTGACACAAAATTAAAGTCCTGAAACTGACAGCAAAGACTATTAAAAGTTACCAGAGGAGAGATTGCAGAATGAGCAATTTTTTTAAAAGTGCACAAAGGTAATCTATAGATATATTGTGGTATAAAGGAGCAAGGGGGTCACCTTTTTTTTTTAAGAAAATAGGTATCCATTCTGAAAAAATTCTGTAGAAATGAGCTCAATGAAAGGTCAATGAAAATGGAACTTGGGAAGAATGAAGAACATAAATAATAGACATAAATATATATGCAATTTATGGTTATATCCAATAAAAGGCATATGTCAGTGTTTACCTAAAAGCACCATGTAGACAAACTATGGGGAAAAAAACATTTCTCTTTTTTACCTTCATGAAAATGTTTTGTTTATGTGTTATACATATTTCATATCTGAGAAGACAAACTTCTGTCTGATATCAAGCTAAACCTAAATTAATAATTTTTTTGTTTTAATTTTTATATTTTATCTGAACTTTTCAGCAGGAAATTTGAGTCTTGCTAAGTCACAGCAGTAAGTATTAACATAGCACTTCACCAAAAATTCACTATCTTCTACTTAATTAAACCAGGCTGACCAAGCAGGTGCTCAGTTCACAGGACTCTTCATCAGAAGCTGAAATGGATGTTCTTCCCACCTGCACAGCAGATGAAGCACAGTGACAATGATCTCAGCCAAGGGCTGGTTTCTCACAGCTCTGCCACAGTCCACTGTCTGAGTTCAGGGCATGACCAGGCATCCACGATCAGGAGTGCCTGGAGGTATCACAGGAACCAGTCAGTTTGCAGGGTGCTTTGGTGAGGAACTCTGCCCACAGGGCATCTCTTCTGCTGGAGTCCCTAGTCTGGGGACATGAACTGGAAGAAATTGACTTCGTAGCTGCTGTCAAGGGCTGTCTTTTGGCATTCCAGTGCCATCACCCAAGTCCTTTTGCATTTTTAGAGATTGTCCTGTATTCATGGCAAGGGAGCACCCTCTGGAGAGTAGGAAACAGGAAACCGTGGACTTGGAACAATGATCTACTTCCCATGGACAAGACAACCTTCCCAAGGGGCAAAACTGTTGTGTCCTGTGACTAAATACAGCTCAGAACATGGGAATTTCATGCTGTATATGCATTTGATTAACTTTGATACTCAATATTCAGGTTAGTATGCTTTCTAGTGCATTGTGGAAGTAACACTTCATATTGTATTGCAGATAAATGTATGAAAATATATTCATTCTCATATTAAAAAATTCATGACTGGCTTAAAATCAGGACTTTAAGTCATAATTTGAAGCTTCTATTTATTTTCTTGGGCACCGAATTAAGTTCTTATGATGAAGCTTTTTCTATCCTGCCACTAACGTTATTGACAGCTCTCCCTTTATCTCTCTATCTTCCCACCTCCTTGCCCAGACAACCATCTGTCCTTTGCTTCACAAGTCTCTATTCTTGGAGAGACCTTTTTCCCTGGTACTTAGCTTTGAAGCTACCTCCCTGGGGATGTTCATCTGATGTTCTTAACAAAAAAAGTCTAACATTCTGTGAAACTTAGATGGCTTTGGGTTTCACCACAGACTGAGATCCAAGTTTTTCTAAGATTCATTAACCTTGTTGCAGAACTTGGTCCTGTCATAAAAACCGAAACCACCACTTATTTGCATTATCAAGGACCACAGGAACCCAACAGCTTCATGACATTTTCACAGAAAACAGTTTGTAGTGATAGTTTCTAAATTCAAGTAATCTACAAGCCTTGTGGGAAACTCTGGGGATGTGCACACATGCAAATCATATTCAGACAAACTTTCTGGCTACCTATAATACTCTAAGATTTGTTTTGTTTTAGCCTTAGGTCTTGAATTATCTGTACTATTGTATGAGTTTTAACTTACTTTCAGCAATTTTGCTTAAAGCTGTCTCTCCTACAGCACAAATGTTGTCACATGGTTTCATTTTTATCTGCCGTGTGCACACATTTTGCCATTTTTGGTGTATCTTTCACAATCAGCTATTCCAATAAGTATCATTTATGTCTGACTCATTAACCATGCAGACAGTTCTGTTTCACTTGGTTTTGCTCTTAGTAAAAAAAAATGTTTTATCAAAATGGTAAAGCTGAGGAAATAATTTACATCAAACACTTTATCTTCCTTTTCCTTCTGGGAAATCTATGACCAGATTGCACCTATTTCTCAATTATTAATTATTTATGCTATTCCAACACCGACCAATTCATTTATTACTATATGGATTAACTACAGATATGCAAAACAGAAATTAATTTCCTTCAGTCTATAATTAGTCAGCCAGGTCAGGTCGCTTTGTCTCACATCCCTGGGCCATGTCATGCACAAGAGTTCTGTACTTAGAAAAACGAAAATACTAGTGCCAGTAAAGTGGACAGCCTGTGAATGTTTACAGAAATACACAAACTGTTTCTTTCCAGGTAAATTGACTGTGTTTTGGATATCAACTTTCATTCACATTTATATGTCAGGTTGTGAGGATGCTAAGTGTGCAGTATGGAAATGATTTGTACACTGTTTTATGATGCTCTTTTTAGCATCTGCAGAAGGTCTGAGCGACACAAAATTCAATATTTAGCATCTTCCGAGTGTGGGTCTCAGATGTCACCCTCCCTCCAAAAAGTGCAGTGAAATCAAGGCTGAGCTACGGGTGCTTGCTCAGGCAACACCAGGCTGAAACCAGGGCACATCTTTGTGCCATGGGGTTTAACTCCAGCCATTCACCAAGCCCCAGGCAGCTGCTCCCTCACTCCCCCACCAGTGGGACTGGGGAGGGAATCGGAAGGGCAGAAGAAAGCACATGGTGACACTCCAAGCATCCCCCCCTTCATCCTTCTTCCCCCACTTTACATGCTGAGCATGGTGTCCTATGGTCTGGAATACCACTTTGGTCAGCTGAGATCACCTGTCCCATCTGTGTCTCCTCCCAACCTGCCCAGCACTCCCAGCCCCCTGCCCAGTGTGGCAGCATGAAAAGCAGAAAAGGCCTTGGCTCTGTGCAAGCCCTGCTCAGCCATAAAACAACCATCTATATTTCCAACCCTGTGTTCAGCACAAATCCAAAATGCAGCCCCATACCAGTGAAGAAAACCAAACCAGGACACTGTTTTTGGAAAAGATCAACACCTTCCACTGCTGCCCCTGAACAACTTCACCACTAGCATTAATTTACCTCAAAGGGTAGCAATGCCTCCTCATTGGTTCCTCTGAGGGCAGCACTCCAGGAAAATTGCCCCATTCTACTTGTGAGCAAGTCAGAAAAAGGTCTGGATGTTCATCAACTCAGCCAGGTCTCTCTTGTGCCAATTGCAGAGAGGAGTTTGGGGTGCTTCTCCTAAAGCACCGCCCTGAACATCCCTTTGGTGAGGGACAATCACAGATAAAGTGCTGGGCTTCTCTCAGCTTCCTGTTTGCATGAAGACCAAATAGTTTTATCTTCTAAATAAATACATTTTTAAAAATCTGAGTAAGTACTGTAAAGTACAGTTCAGTTAGTTGTTTAAAAGGATATGAGAATCTGGCCATAGTATGCAGACAAATATGTAACAACTACATGATTTTACAGGTGTCTAACAGCACGAAGGTTTTCAGAATTGAACTTCTTTACCCAGGCCCATCCTTTGAGCCTGGTGTCCTCTTGACTCACTCTCTAGGGAGCAGATCCCTCTATTAGTAGAGCTATTAGAGCTGTAGTTGACACAGAAACAATTCAAAAACTGACAGGGCACTCTTGAGCCTCTCAGCATGGATTTGCACTGCTCAGTTAATAAGCCAGTAACATTTCAAAGCCTAAGGAGAAAAGAGGGTTAAAGGCAGCCCCTATCAAGCACAAATTCAGGAACCGACATAACTTCCAACTTTAAATCAAGGATTTGTTTCATTATTTGGTATAAAAAACATGTTCATAATGGTCATAGCATGAAAAGGATGTGTCTGGTGGAGTTGTGCTTTCTATCAGCACATGTTGTCTGTAGTAATGAATCTGAACAGATATTTCTACTGAACAACTGCATGGTCTTGGCTTGCTGAAGTTGGCCAAACTGCAAGATCTGTGTCCTGCAAGGGTCTGTGACCTGCATCTAGAACTGGATTGTACTTCAGGTCACACCCCAGCATACAGCAGACAGGAGGAAATTATATTACCCTACTTGATAATTTATTCTAGGAAAATGCTTTGAGTGGCAACAATCAGCGAGATATTTGTCTTCCTTATTCAGCAGTTACACGTTCTCTGTTCTCTGCAGAACATGGTAATATTGTGGGGTGATTTCCTCACTGTCAGCTTATAAAAATACAACACTAATTTGTTGTAGTTGGAGTGGCTCTGCCGGGAACCCTTCCAAAACAGTCAAATACCTACATGGACCGACTTGGCTGCCTGGCTTACTACATGCACTCTAAATATGGCAGGGTGAGGCGTATTAGAACATACCAGCCTAGTCACCATCTCCCTGCTCTTGTACTCTTCATAGTAAAATCAATGCACATTGTGCTCTCAGGCTGGGGCTATTTTTAGGTGTTATTTTTCCACTCAGTCTGCAGCTGTTTTCAGTCACAAGCTTCTTTAACTAAAACAAATACACAGTCCTTGGCAAAGGAGTGGTTGTAGAGAGGACAGAAGTGTGCACACGAATCCTGTGCCTGCCTTGCAGGGTTTTGTGTAGGGAGGGTCAGAGGGGAGCAAAGAGGACCACTATGTCCTGGGATGCCAGGGTGAACACTCACTATCATGCACCATCATGAATTAGCCCAACTTTCAGTCCTCTTCCAGAATGACTGACGAAGGCCAGGCTTCTCAGGGCCGAAGAATGTGGCATGAGGAGAGCTGGAATGCTACCAGACCCTGCATTATCTGCAACACCTCCCTGAGAGATACACACAGACACCTTCCTTGATGAGCCTTTTGTGTTTAGTATGCACAAGCTCCTTTGGCAGACTGTATAATCCCATCAGCCCTTCCCCATAGCTGTCATTTCCTCCTTCCCTCTCCATCTCAGGGAATGGAGGGAATTGAAGGAATGGAAAGTTAATCACATGAATGTCTCAGAACTCACTGGTCTGAACAGGAGCTGTGGCTTGCAGAGCATTTCCTAAACTCTGCAAAATAGAGATCACCTCCAGTTACAGCAAGGAAACAACTTTATTCTTTCTTCCCCATTGCTCCCCCTCTTCCCCAAGGCAGCACTGGAAGTCCCCAAGGGCAGAGTTGCAGCTTCTGTGTGGAAATGGCTTGGTTAGGCTTCCTGCTAATTAGGAGTGGAAGAGAGCAGAATAATCTAACCATGTCTTGTTTAGTAATTGAGATTTATGTCATCTTAGGTTACGTTTGAAGTCAAAAGGGCTTATCAGCAGTCAGCCAATTGCTTTTAGTGCTGTTTGTCAGGCTCAAGTGATGGAGAGAAATGAAATAGAGTGACTGTACTGTCTGAAGCCACTCCCATCCATCCCACTGGACATCTTCATAGTCTCCTGTGTTAACAGATAATGTACGGAGAAGACACAGGTCTTGAGATGCTTATTAACCTTTAATGCTGCATATGAGCCATGAACACTGAGAAGCTGTGCTTCCTCTCAAAACTTTCTCATGCCATAAATTATCATGGTTATGCTGGTGAACACAGACATGAGCAGGCAATATCTTTGTTTCTCCAACATCCCATTCAGTTCCTGCGAGGGATACCACTGAAATAAGGAGAATACTTTGGTGGATAGTGTGTGCTATGCTTGACAGCAAATTTTGGAGGGATTTGAAGCTCAAATTATAAAATTCCAGTTGACCTTCTTAACACAGCACAAGGCACAATTCTGACATGGAATAAGGACCAGTGTCTTGCAATGTTATTCTGTGATACAGACCCTTAACAGTGAGGCTAGTGCAAGTGAAAGAAGTATAATTTTAGCTTTCCCTGTTTTTGCTAAGCAGAGTACTTGCCACTACATAAAAAGCTAGCTAGCTATGGTGGTAATTAGAAAAAGCTGCGTCATGAGAGTCATTTATGCTCATCTTTTGACTCACATTGTTGAAAAATTAGCATTCAGTGGGGTTTACTGTTTTGTTAGAAACTTTCTCACACAGCTATCACACTGTCCATTAGGTGAAGCACTGTCATCCTTCACGTGGACTGTCTAAAACACAGGTGTGAAGTGCCTCTTTGTGCTATACTATCAAGTTCTTCAGTAGGTTCTGTATGAAAATCAGACATTTCTTCATGAAATCAGAAGTGCACAGATTATATTTCACATGCGTGAGTTTCCTTGTTTTTATTAAAATTAAGTTTGCTCATTTGCCATTTTCAAGCTAGTTTGAAATGAGGATCACCTTGTATCCTAGGAAACACAGCGAGAATTTTATATGTGATCACATTTTTATCCATGTTATGAAAAAAGCAGATGGTAATTAGGTGCATTATTCATAGGAAAGCTTGTTGAGAGCAGTGTCTGTATGGTTCCAGCTTCGATTAGAACTTGTTTGGAAGAACTACTTCATACCTTTCAATTGCCCCTCATTAAGTGCAATCATTACTCTTCTGTGGTCCCCATGTGCTTTAATTTGTGCAAACCAGCATCCACAATATTGCATAGAAAAAAAAAAAAAACAGCAAATTTCTGGGGTCCTTTTCATTCTACTTGACATCAGTGTGATCTTTCTGTCCATCTGAATTCATTATTATTTATTGCAGCTGCAAATATGCCTTGTGAGAGACCACTTGGCAGCAGGAGAGAGGAGCAGAGCTGTCATGTTTCAGGGACAGCACCTGAACTATTGGAAGAGACCAATTCACCTGCTTAGGCAGAGCAAAGGGTGCTGAGAGCACACTTAGAGGCTGGGCCACTTTGCCAGAGGAGGGCAGGTGTCAGGATTCCTGCATCTCCAAGCCTTCCACCATGGGCAGAGTGACAGAGCAGAAAAGGTACAGCCATGCTGCAACAACAACAAAGTGTCTTCCCTAGGACTTGTTAGCTCAACAATGACTGAGAAGTAGGACCCACCACACATAAGAGCCCTTGTTCCTCACTGAAAAAATCTTGTCAGCCTAGCCCAGCCTTGCACTCAGGCTTTCTCCAGAGACTTCTCTGTAAAAGAAACCGAAAAAGTCCTCACAGATGGCACTCAGACATGGAGATCTCCATATGGAAAATATTTTTGGAAAGACAAATAACTGTAACTGGGTCAGACAAGGAGATTTTTTTTCATACTGCCCCTGCAAATAAAGAGGGATAAAGCTATTGTTTGTCTGCTTATGCTACACAGAGGCTTCTGTAACCTTCCACAGCATGTTACAGAGGGCATATAAGGATGTTCAAGTGCATATTAACTCTTGTATCATGTAAGAAAATGTGTGTGTTTGAGAGAGAGGCTATTTGATCTTATCAGTACTGCAGATGCCTGTGTTATTTTGTGGTTAGGACATTCACGGCTTCTGCTATGTCATCGTATTTGCTTCTAAAGAAAATAATTTGAGTGTTTCCCTTAATGACAAACTAACACTCCAAAGTCTTCTCTCTCCTCTGCAGCAGACAATACACTTAGACAGTGCCAACTGTGTCCTGCAGAAATAGATTGCTTTGAAGTAGAGCTCAATAAACAGATGTGAGGGTCCAAATAAACCTGGGAAAGTATACACTTGACTAAACAATGCAACAGCATATTTGAGACTTTTTTTTCTGCATTTGAAATATTTGCCAAGTCCCTGACTGATACAGTAGATAGGGTGGTCCTCAAAGATTCAACAAAGCCATTTTCAACCCTGATCTCCCAGAAGAAAGGAAATACAAAACTGCCATAAAATCAAAGTAATTCAAATTCAAAATCTCTGGTTTGCTAATCATAAAATTGAGGGAAAATTTGCACTTTCTATTCTTCACTTAGAATTCCTGCTGAGTTGAGTAGTCTGCCATTTCAAGTCTCACCATGGTTTCCAGTATAGATTTTTATCATTCACTTTCAGGTTTCTGCTATCAGAAAAGTTGCTCTTGCCTCCAGTAACCAGCTCAGGAGTGACCTTGAGGCTTGTGACAATATTTTTTTTGGTTCACCCTCTGGTGCCTCTGGTAATCATATATCTCTATTGCAGCAACCTATCAGACTGCCAAAGACACGCCTTTCCAAGTACAACATTTCTGACAGTGTTGTCAACCCCATTTCACATGAGACCCCAGATGAGCTGCAGGAAGGCTGAGTTCATTGTGTCCTTCTTTGTATGATTTCCACCTACACATCAGCTCTGAGTTCCCAGCTCGACAGAAGCACAAGGGAAATAAATGGCCTTCCTTCCTTCCTTCCTTCCTTCCTGCCTTCCTGCCTGCCTTCCTGCCTTTCCTGCCTTTAGTGCCACTTCCCTGATCTCTCCAGCCTCTCCAGGCGGTGATACCAGCCAGTGTCACATACTGACACTTCCCACCACAGTTTGCTGCGAAGAAACAAAAGAAAACCCAGTCTACAATCCATTTTAGTCAAACTGATGCTGCCTAAATAATTAGACAGGGACCTAAAACAGCGGGCATGGTAAGTGCATAGGCTGCTGTTCATTTTCCCAGTAACAGTATTTGTATCTAAATCCCTAACCTCAGGTGTCTGTCTCAGCACAGAACCTCTTAGTAGCCTACTAATGGCCTTTTCCTAGAAAAAGGCCTGACCATGGCAGGGGGGTTGGAACTAGATGATCTTTAATGGCCCTTCCACCCCTAAACATTCTATGATTCTGTGATTCTAAAAATACCCATTCTTCATCATCCCATTTTCCACCCACCCACTTACCAAATCCTCTAGACCTAATTGCTTTCCCAGAGCACACATGTGACCCTGCTACAAGCTTATCAGCCAAGTTGAAAATACAGAGTGAAGCAAAACAGATGGAATTTCACAACCAATTACGTACTACAGAGGGATCCATAGTGCGTAGGTTTCTCATTTTCAAACTGAAGTCAGTCAACTTGTTAAGCCTCCTTGAAGCTCTGACAGATTCCCTATGTTTTCTCCTGTAGGGAGATCCTGCATGTTTTGAGAATACTGAGATTCCTGCTGCAGGACTAAGACCTTGCTCCAGAGAACTCCAACCAGTGCCCCACCTGCCCTTGATCTAACTGCTTGACATGTCTTGTCTGCAGTGAGTCTCTTCCTTTTGTTGTTACTGAGCCATCACAGTCTGATTTTCTGTGAGTGCCTGGTAGTGCCCTCTTATTACATAGCTCAGTGAAAAAATGGAGTATCTAGTTGTGCTAACTCTTAAACGGGTAGGAGATATTAGGTTCATGATCAGTAACTGTTATGGACTTGTAAAAGGTAAGTCCATGCGAAATCTGGGTGAGGAAATTCTATGGCAGAAGGGCATAATCAATGTGAAGAGGAATTCCCCTGGTCCAGGCTTTCACTCCTGTCACAGCTGACCTTGTGGAAATCGAAGTTTATAGTACTCTTAAGTGAGCAGACCAGGCCCAAGTGAATTACAACAAAATAAGATAACACATACAAAGTGAGAAGTAGGCTTAAAATATCAAGAGCGTGGGCATGTTTTAGTAAAGCACTCAGATCTCTCAAAATCTTACCCACTAAATTAATTCAAATGGGCTTTTGCAGATTTGCCATGCAGATATAAATGCAGGGAATCACCCTATAAGAAGCTGCACAGACCATCATTTTTGACATCATTATGAGTGAGCTTGAGAAGGCTCGAAGTGAAAGCTCAAAGAGAAAGGGAACTCCCAGTCTGCACAGACCATCACTTTTGACATCATTGTGAGCGAGCTTGAGAAGGCTCAAAGAGAAAGGGAACTCCCAGTGTGGAGAACACTGCCCTAGGAGACCCGAAGGTGCCATCAACACAGGTTACTGAAACGAGACAGTGAAATCTTCAGCACCACCAGCCATTGAATGGCTGAGAAAAAAAAACAGATCTATTATCCTATCACAGGATTGAAGTATGTTGCACTGACAGATGTCTCACTGAGCACATAAAAAACAACTGACTACTGCAGGTGAATGGGAAAGCTGAAAAGTGACCTAGGATGGTCTTTCCAGAGGGATGTGTTCCCTGCTGACGAGCTGGCCTTTGGCTCTGTTCACATGCTCCTCCCAAAGCCACTGTGCGGCACAGTGGAAAACAAAGAGGAGAGGCAATGAAAGATGGTGAGGCTAGGGAGGGATGGATCAACACTGCTCCCTTCTGAGCTGCACACCTGTATGTGTAAAAGAGAGGGAGAGAGAAAGCACCACACTGCTTGTTGTGAAAGGTTACAGGAGTAAAAAGAAACACAGAGTTAATGTAAGAAAGATGTTTCTAGTTAGTACTGGTGCAGCAGTCAATTGAATATGTGTCAATTCCCTTTCTTCCTCAGTGCGTTCAATATATATATTTAGATGTGAGCAGAGACATTGTTAATCTCAGATCCCAAATGCCACTTTGATAACTGCCAAGATTTGGGAGGGGCTGCTGTAGCAACAATAACGCAACGTTATGTTTTCTGTCCTGATGGACGATTGTATGTGAAGTGCTCCTGTCTCCAATAAGTACAATATTTCAAACTTTCCTGCCAAAAATAAAAATGGAAAAAATCAAGAAAGCCTTGAGGCAACAATAACTTATTTGACATCAAGTTACATGGGTTTTACATGTTTATTTCCTCAAATATTCAATTAAAAGCTTACTTACTGCGGCAGATGTCATATCACATGGTGCATATGCTCCCTCTCCAATACAGAGCAGCTTTTTAGAAATTACTGCCAAAATGTTGTAAGAACTTTTATAATGGTTTCAGGATGAAGCATAAAATGTAATAAGCCACACATTTATGTGTGTATTTTATTGATCATTTAGTACTAGCTTTCTGTTTGGGGGTGAGGGGTTTTTGATAGGTTTTTCGGGGGGAGGAAGGAATTGTTTCCATGAAGAGAAGGAGAAAACTGTTGGATATTGAAAAATGGGCATACGTGCTTTGTTGTAAAAAGACAAGTGGAGTGACCTGAGTGAGACAGGTTTATTTTGGTCTGCTCTTGTTCCTGAGTGTGAAACACAAAAGGATGTGTTGCTACTAATAAGAATTACTTCAGTAAGTTTAGTTCTACTGTAAGCATTTTGCTTCTCTGACAAAGATCTCTGAAAACTCTGTTGCTAGCCATTTGGTAAGCTATTATGCGGGTAAAACCAGGCTGTTTTCCAAAATCCTTGTCCAGTTTCCATTCATAAATTAGTGCATGGGTTAACCAAACTTAGATTAAATATCAAATAGGTGTAATGCATCTACATGCATCCATCCAAACCCAGCATAGCCACCTGTTATACTTCACAGTGTAAGCCAGTCAGTGGCTTCCAAGAAAAAAGATGTTTTCTGGTGGACAGAGTCATCCATACTGGAAATACTGCATACTTTGCCTCAGAATTTAAAATCAAGCCCTTGCTCAAGGATGCTGGACTACCTACATAAGGGCCTAATCAGCTGTGGTGATCTTTCTTTTGACTGGTACTACTAAAACAGCTCAGAGAAAACACTCGACATCATGAGAGCAGAGCTGTGAAAATGAAGACTGAAGGTAACAACACTCGTATTTGTTTGTGCCTGGTGAAGCCTTGTGCAATCCCAAGGAACAGGGTCCCTGGGAAGATACTGCTGTCTTGTTCAGCATCAGATCTGGGAAAGAGGGTGAGTTTTTACAGCACGGCCGTAACATGTGCCAGCTGACATGTTACACACAGGACTGGCTGAGGCAGTAATATGGATCTGTCTTTGCTAGTGTCACTGCCTGCTCCAGTCTCTGTAAACAACACATGTCAGCACTGGATCAATATACTTGAAATGACAGCGACTTATGGATTTTGAGGAGCTTTCAGGACAAAAAAACCCCAAATTTCCGAAGTGTCTTCACTGCAGAATAGGTCCTGACTGTCACCTGAACATGACACTTAGCTTTCTGTGGGCAACCAGAGAGAGTCTTTGCAGTGCTTTCAGCCCAGGATGGGGAGTGTTTAAATTTAAGCTTTTGTTTCACTTTAGCATGGGCTCCTAATCCACTTCCTTTGCCATAAGAGGATAGGCAAGAAGCCCATGGCTGTGAAGCTCCCAAATGATTTCTTTCTCCTCTTCTGAAAGAGATTCTGAGCTAAAATTCCATGTTTGACTGGTTTCTGCAGAACTTCTACAGCATGCAAGCAGAGATGCTATGCACAAAAAAAAAAGTCTGGGCAAACTCACTAGTTTAAGACCAACAGGGCAAACTGTTAGGGGGTTACCCAAAATCCAACAGAGGGGAGGCTGCTGCAGCTCCATGTCCCTAGGTCTTGCCAGTAGTAAGGCTGAGCACGCATTCCCAAGGTGCACACACAGACACATACACACAATCATAGAATTATGGAATCATTTTCCATCAGTTGGAAAAGACCTCTTAGACCATCCAGTCCAACCATTAACTCAGCACTGCCAAATCCACCATTAAACCATGTCCTTCAGTGCCACGTGCATATGCACATATACAGACATATGCAGTACAGACCCCTCCCTAGGTACTCAGTCTATCCAGTAGCTGGCACTTAGATCCCTGGTCACCTCAGCTGCTGGCACCTGCACGTACAAGTGCCTGAGGGCCACCATCCTCCTCCACTTGCTGGTACCCTCTCTGACAGATACCCACACACACACATACACACTCAGCTACAGATCCCCTCTGGACACTCAGACTATCCAATAGCTGGCTCCCGGATCCCTCTGCTTCCCTGATGCCTCGTGCACAGACACACACACATAAGCAAACAAGTCTCTCTGATAGCAGCTCCAGACCTATGGTCTCCCCAGTGCCTGACCCTCAGCCAGCTCTTAGTTCCTTTTGTCTCTCCAGAATCCATTCCACACCATCCAACCTCTTTCACACCTGACTACCATGGCTGGACAAGTGCACTGACCACCAACCTCTCTACACATGGCCAGACCCTTCCAGCACAGAAGGCAGAGGAATGCCATGGCAGGTAGACAGTAATTGGTGCAATTTGGTTAAAACTGGACTAATCACTTCATCTGATCAAGTGCCAGATTTTCCACTGAGCATTCTTTGGAGAGGATGATCCTTAGATTCCATGACTTGCATGCATCTTTCACTGCATGTCATAGGCAGGTATTGTAATGAAAATTACCTTGTTAAGTAAGGATATGTTTTGTAAAACACACAGGGTAGATTCATGCACCTTTGAGAGTAATTTGCCACATTAGGATCTGGAAAAGGTAAATAAAAACTGCAAAAATATGTCCTGTCATGTAATTTCAAATGAAATTAGAACAGACATTTTCATCTTCTAACATACTGTAGTTTACAACTTGATTCATTTAGATTAGATGGTAAAATTCCATTAAGGTGTACAATTAGATGAATAAGGGCACTTGCAAGTGCTGGAGTGATGTTCACTTTGTAGAACTCAGCCTCTGAGAACATGTTACTTATCCCTGGTTTGACATAGTGATGAAACAAACCAAATGAAGCATTTAAAGTTGCATGCTACTTTGAGCATAAGGAAACAGACTGGAATTAAAGCACAAACACCACATTTTACATATATACCAATCCCAGTATTACTAATTGGTTTTTAATGCATTCCAAGCTTGCAACTACTATTCCTTGGAGACAATTGGTCCTTTGTCATTTTGATAGAGAAACATACAAAAGAGACATGGGAAGCCTTTTCCATCCGCCCACGTTTCCCTGTTATTGTTCGCCTGCTCCCTTCAGCAAGTTTTGAAATACATTTTCTGGTTCAGTTTCACACGGATCCAGCATTTCTCGTTCCATTATTGATTTTTACACCACCATCAAAGGTGCTTCAGGGTTTGGAAATTCTTCCATGACACTGTGCTATTTGTTTGGGGTTTTTTTCTCAGCCCACTTCTACCACTACTGTAGTTGTACAGGGTGTATTGCTCTAACCCACTGACATTCAGCCATAGTCCAGGATTGGCTGGTGGTCAAAACTTGTTCCTTACTGACCAGTGTCTTTAATTAAAAAGCTGGTGAGATCAATGCCAGCAACCTTACAAAAAACTCTGAGTGCTGACAGCAGTCACATTAGCACGTTAACTTTGGGAATTGCTCTTCTGGGCTATCCATCTCCCTGGAATGCTGGGCTGGGATTCAAAATGTGCATTTCTGCCAAACCTTGTGAGGGATAAGAAGGTTATACAGAATATGAGTCATAAAAATAAAGCCTTTGAAAGAGTCCTACTCCACAGATGCAGCTCTCCAGAGTTACTGTGAAATCCAACTTTCAGAGCAGTGCTGGGAAGGGAAGAAAGTGCTGGAATTTAATTTCTTGCACAAGACTGAAAAGCCCTTTGGAAGACTTAATCCGACAGCAAAGCTCCCACAAAAATAAATGGTGGTTTAGAGTCTGTTTTGACAGCAAAAAGTATAGACCAAATATCAACAAGGGTGTCCTCCAAAAAGCATGCTTAGTTTATTGAGGAACCAAGAGCAGCATCTATAACAATACCTATTTCCTCCTGGGTATTTTGGAAAAGAACCCTGCCTACATCTCCCTTTCTTTTTATCAAGTAATGGCTCTGTCCAAAGACACAGGCTTAAAATCTCCAGTCTTAGAGGAACACTGTGGTCATACCCACTCTGCAGCTCAGCCCATTCCAGCCTCACACGGGAAAATTCCTGCTCACCTGCAACTACAGAGTGAACTTAATGAATCTGGAAAACAAATCAATAAACAAAGTAATAGAGCTGAAACATTGGTTCTGTCAGGCATGAGGAACCTTGGTGCCAGGTCTTCTGTTATCGCAAGAATTTGTGGAAACCCAAAGGTAGTTTCCATCTTCCATCCATACCCACACAGAAAGATGGGAGCTAGGTGTAAAGTCAGCACCTGCTCCAAAGTACCCTGTGGTTGCTGAGAACCAGTCCCTTGAGACAGTGCATGCACTGGACCTTGAACTGAAGAAGCAAACAGCATGAAGGGTATTTTTCTTTGTATAGTACTCTATCCAGTATCCAGTGAGAAATCTGGATTCACACTAAGCCATCTTAATGTTAGGTTTTCACATCTGTCCAAGATACCACTGCAGTCACAGGAAAC
This sequence comes from Rhipidura dahli, assembly GCA_013399225.1. Lineage (NCBI taxonomy): Eukaryota > Metazoa > Chordata > Aves > Passeriformes > Rhipiduridae > Rhipidura > Rhipidura dahli. Next base: position 562,019 of record VXAC01004734.1, on the reverse strand, counting down.
TTAAGGGCTGTTCAAACACACCTAAAAGTCAGTTGCTGCATTTGGTCAGCCAAAGAGCTGCAAAGCTAAAAAAAAAAAAAAAAAAGCCAAATCTGCCCCCACCATGTCTCTCTGTGGCAAACAGTTGCAACTGTGCAGCAAGAAATGATCGTGGCAATAATCAGACTGACTCTACCTCAAACAAAGAACTTGGTCATGGAAAGGCTGAACATGTGTTCATATACTAATGAAACAGGTGATTCCTGCCAAAAAAGGATAAAATGAACAAACAATTCTTTCCTTGATTTGACAGGTCAGTTTTAAGATCTTGTTACAAATACACTTTTTGATCCGGTTTAAGGCATCATGCTCCGTGTGTGAATAACTAAGAAAGTGTTGCTACCAGACATTCAGAACTGGGAGATTGAATCACATTAGAGCTTTTTGGGATCTGTTTTTAATCAGTCCGTGTCAAGGGGCATACTTTTCTGCATATCTCTCTTCTGGAGTATGGAGTAGTTCTCCTCTTCGAACTTCCCTGTGACAGTCACCGATCAATTTCAGCTTTTCTGTTGAACATTGGGATCTTTGGATATGTCCATATTGCAAACAGGATTGTTAAGAAGGTTGATTTTTCCAGAAATTATGTCCAGTTTGTTTGAGGGGAAAAACACACTATGGTCTTATGGACTGGAGGAAGAAATGTGAACACTGACTAGATTATATCACTGGTGGGAAATAACAGAAATCAGGAATAATATTTTAAGTAATTTAAAAATTAAATTCTAATAGAAGTGCCTAAATATATTGCAACCAAATGTTGGAAAGGAAATATAGCTATCATATATTCTAGTATACTGTTAAATCTCCACAGAGCTGATTTGTTTTACATGTGAGGCAATAAACTGTTCCTGCTGCTTTCAACTGATTTTACTAATAAAAATTTTCTGAGGTGAATGTATCTGATACCAAAGCCAGGTCTTTAGGAACTGGGATAATCAAATGAATAATTCAGGGTTTTAACCCAACTTGATCGTATTATGATGGAGAAATTTAGTCATAATATATGATATTGACTTAATTATTGTAAACCAAACCAGGTGATTTTAAGACATGACACCTCTGGGCCTGTGATACTGGCCTGTCATGGTACACAACCAAAGGGAAAACATCTTTTTTCCTAGAGATGCTATCTTATGGAAAACTTTTCTTGCTTATATGATTAATAATTAAAGAGGATGTGTTCTGACCTGTCAAAGAATATTAAAAGAGATATCTGGAACAACCTTGCAAAGTAGTTCAAATACGTGCAGTAACAGAAATCAAAATTACTTGGCTCACTCATATCTTGAAATCCAAATATTGGAGCCCATAGTGAAAAACAGGTACTTCCAGGGGTTGACTCTTCTCAGCTGTTACACAGTGAGCTGCAGAACTGTCTCTTGTTTCTCTGCATTAGTTAAAGAGGAAGCTGAGATCACTAGCATACACTAAAGTGCAGTTTTAGGTGGTGACAGCTGAATGAGTTCTTCCCTTACACTTTTCTGATTTCTAATACAAACATTCTCTTAGGGGAAAAACATTTCCAGACACATACTGTAGGTAAATGGACCTACATATGAGACTGCACCATCCTGTCCACTGATGCTGATGCTAGATAAGCTTTGTCACAAGCTAGGTAAAAGACTCTTCTGGTTTTTTACCCTGCTGGAGGCCTTTTTTACCTCGTTTTTTTTACCCCTCTAGAGCCCTTGCACCCAGCATGCAGCTGTCACACGTGAGCTCCCACAACACAGTGTAGGTCTCAGGAGATGGGGAACATGCTCAAAACAAAATTGGACATGAGCACAACTAATGAGACAGCAATGTACCAGGCAGATCCTTTCTTCTTCCTGCATTTTGGGCCACACAGATCAATTTGGAAAAATAACTATTGGTCTTCATGACAAATACCTCCAATATTTATGTTCATATGAGTCTGTTCAGAATTAACATTGCTCTGAGTCAAATGCATTTTTCTCTTGGAAACATTCCATTATCTAAAAGAACCAACATTATTGACACTCTGCTCCCTGCATAAAACTGTTTTTGCAAATGTAAATGCTAGAGATTTACATCTGGGAGGAAAGAAAACCCTGGGAACCTCAGCATGGGATCTTGGCTACACTGAAATCAATGGCAAAACTTTCACTGGCTTCAGTCATTGCCGAAGAATTTGTACAAGCAGCTGCCCAAGCAACTGTGAGCATCTATGGTGTGATTCCTGGACGTGAGCAAGACAGACTTCCATGGGTTAACTGGTACATGCCTTCACTAAATCCAGTGTCTTCCCTTTTGTGCTCCTTTAAAAATGCTTTTCTTTTAGAGACAAATACCACAAATTAAATTTGTTCTGCTGTTTTTCTTTGCAACACTGGAGGTGAATTACATGTACTGAATGGATGATCCACTCTGTAGGAAGTACAAGACACCAGGGAATATTTATCTGTCATTGTGAGGTAAACAGAGCTAAGAAGTAAAGACATAATGGCCAGAACAGGGAAGTATGCACACTGACTGGATAACCTGAGCATTATGGCTTTCAAATCTACCTGCTCTGTAACTGGTTTTGCTTCATCTTGGATTTACATTTATCTTGTTTGGTTTCTGTGCATTCGGGAAATTTTAAAAACTATTTTCAGATTCACTGAAATATGGGGGGGAAAAAAGTCAGTTAAAAAAAAAAAAAGTGATATATGAGGTAATACTGAAAGATAAACATGAAGTGAATAGTCAGGTAAATAGCACAGATCAGAGGGGTTAAATTAAAACAAAGCAAACATGCACATTTTTTTGGGGAAACAAAAAATGACCAGCAGATCCACTCCAATGCAAAAAAATTTAGACTGACCTGGTGCATCGCTAAGAAAAACAGTGAAAGCCCATCCTTCTCCCCAGGAGAAGATGCTCCAAACTTCCCAGACACAGGCACTTTAGGAATGATTAACAACAGCATCAGTTGATCTTTGTGCAATGTTTTAGAGATCAGTCTCCTCACTAAAGAGGGAGGTTAATAGATGCATCCAAGATTACTCACTTTCAGCTGTTTCTAGTTTAACTAACATGTAAAATGCTATGTACAACAGCCATGGTTTGGAGGCATTGTTTCTACATTCCTTTTTTAATTTTAGCAGCTATATTTCTTCCTCTTAATCCCTATAATAATCCTGTTTTGAGGCATGATTAATTATTTAACTTTGCCATTCTCTCAGGGAAATTATAGACTAAATTGCATGCATGTTATTAATACAAAGCACCATTTTGTTAGCTAATTTAGAATTTCACACCCACATCAAACGGGCAGATGTCTATAATCTATTATTTGTGATCCCGCTCAACTGCGCGGAGCGGGCAGAGCCCGCGCTCCTGCTCTCCCTCCCCGCGGTGAGGGCAGCATCCTGCCGCCAGGTCCCCTCGGAAACCCAGCCCTGCACACACACTGCTGCACCATCTCTTGAGTCTTCCAATTTCACAGCCTTTCTCCCTTCATGCCATGCTCCGTGGACACAGCTGGCTTCTCTTTTCTTTTTGGAAGTTCTTGTTTTAAATTCCTTTACTACTGCTTGATTGCCATTGGATACACTCTGGCTCGGCATATGCTTCTCGGTTTAACTGCGATCATTTCTGGCCCAGGTTTTGGCCCCCCTCAATCAACTGTCATTATTTCTCCCAGAAAGAGGGGGCAAGGCAAATTTAAACTCTCCTCCCAGTTGGTTTTGCTTTTAACTTAGAAATGAAGAGCATATATTTATTTCAAAAGGTTACATGTCCCTTTTCTTCATTTTTGGCTCTCACAGTCATTTTGTATTGCAACAAACTTCATTTTTAAGCCTTGTGCAGTACAATGTTGTTTCTCCTGTAATGCTGTTTAATGTAGCAACACAAACCTGGCAAGTGACCTGAATTTCACAGATCAACTGCAACCACACAGGAGACCTGCGACAAGAATGTTTTGTTTCCTCTCTTGATGTTCTAATTGCTGCCCATGATCCAACTGCTCCCCCATCTGACCTTGCATGCAATTTTCATCACTTATTCTTTGGAGGCTGTCTAGATGTGTGACATGTCTGCAATCCCTCTTGGTATAATGCATATTCAGCACCTGATCAACTGTGTGTCTCTGGGTGTGAGACAGTCTAAATGGAGCCATATCAAATGAATTATGTGATGTACAGGGTGTCTTCAAGTATGTCATAAGCTTAGTGTGTAAGCCAGATTCGAAAGGCAAAGCCCTACTCTCTGTTGAATATTTTGCATGGACCATCTGAGAAGTCAGATGTCTTAATAGAGGTTCTTTTTTTTTTTCAGCAAGCAAGAATCTTTAGATAGGCTGAGTGGCTGGAACAGTGGCACAAGCTTGTGAAACCTGATGATTTTTTCAATTTGTCACATATATTTCTTGTGACAGTCTTTCTTCCAGCACCTTTCCTCACACAACACCTCAGTTCCCTGAGACACACAAAGAGTGAGGGTGAGTGTAGGGGATGCAGCTGAGGCTTTGCTAGTACTTCTACAATTCTACATATGCTTATTGTACTCTGCATCCACCAGACACTTTCTCCCAGGGCCAAAGCAGACTGCTACCCACAAAGCTTGTGTGCACTCTTATTGAAACACATTACATTTCTCCTTTCATTTCCAGTGGTTTTTGTTAACTAGAGGACTAGATAATTCTGGATGAGAGCTTTTATTTTCATTAAAAGTTAAAGATCACCCCATGAGTACAGATCAGCCTTGTGGTAAGTCTTAAAACTCTTTATTTACTCATGTTTCATGCACAGTATGTTCCTTATATCCCATATGCCTTCCCTCTGAGAAACAGCAACCTTACATGCACAAAAGAAATCAAACTTTAACAACATATTTTTAGTATACATCTATGCATTATTAAATGTGTGTACCTGGAAATCCTGCTGCACATTTAACTTTTAGAATAAATAAAGGAAATTAATATGGCTTTTGGGGGGGCTGTCTATTTCTAATTTGTGAGAGCATTCTTTTTCATAACAGGAGAACAACAACCAGTGACTGGTTCAAGAGGGCCAGAGTGGTCTGGGAGTTCTTTCTTCAAGATCACCAAAGGAAGAGGGGGACCCCTCAGATGCATTTTCTTTAACTTGTCCCTAAGCCCAGCCAGACAAACCTCCATGGTGGGGGAAAACTCTGGCCCTCAGGGTCAGCATCTTCTTCCTTTCTAGATCTGCCCGACAGACTCCCTGCATGAAAGAGCTCTTCTTTTGTCAGCTTCCCCATCTGGTGCTGCTGTCATGGTGAGCCTAGAAGCCATCTATGGCTGGCACCCTTCTTGATGGAGCCCATGTCCAGTGACAAGGCACTGTGAAGATTTAGGGGTGCTCCAGCAAAGGGCCAGGGAGACCTAAATGGACCAGATGCTGGGCTATGCCTTTTCAAACTCAGATGTTCATGTTCACCTCCACCAACTGAAAATTCATAGCAGTTAGTTCCTAAAGTGTCTTTGCTTGCACTACCCTCCGATGTATCACAACTTTAGATGTGCCCTCTCTCATTCAAACATGGGAAATATGCTGGAACTAACTGGGGAAAGATAACATTGACCCAAATGAGTTTTCTATCAGTTCTATAGTTGGCCATATCTTAACCTTAAATGAGAAAGCCACAGAGGACTAACTGGTCTCTTTCCTCAAAGTCTGCTATTGCACAATTGCCAACAGACAGAGCTAGTATAACCCTAGAATTACATCTCTGCCTGTGGGGCATGATTTCAAGGCACACACATGTCCACTGATAGAACCTCGAGCTGAACCAGGCAAGTGAACCTGCCATCAGTGGCAAATCCAGTTATCATTAATGTTCACATTAGAAGAACTTAACTAATGGAGCAGCACATCTGGATATGCAGAAGAAAAACATCAGGACTAAGGAAGTGAAATTATATTCTCAGGAATGAATTATTCACTACATGTGTACAACCAGCAGGGAGAGAACCACAGGCTGAGGAAAATATGTTCAAACTTACCAACAAAAATAAATACATGAAAGTATGATGTGAGCATCAGCTACATTTCCTAGGCAAAGACTCCACATGGGGGCCTGAAATCCAACTATATTTGCATTTTGACATATTATCACCAGAAAAGACACAGCAATGCAGCCCCCGAGGCAAGGGAATTCAACATTGCCAGGCCATCTGGGCTTTTTTCTCATGGGTGGAAAATTCCTCTGCTCCCAAATGTCCTACAGCATTGTATAGAGGGAAGTAAAGAGGGCAAATGGGGGATGCCCTGCCTTAGAAGCAATAAAGCTATTGCAAGGAATCATCCAGACAAAAAGCCTGCACTCTAGAGGGAAGTGGAGACGTTTCTGAACCATCCCCCTGAACCCAAGTCATCCACTTGCATCCTCTTTCTTCCCAGTCCTGATGAGCTCCGTATTACCTCCTGTGACTCTTCACAGAACTGTTTCACTTCCTCTTTCATTTTCCTTCTGAGCAGATCTCTTCTCTTTGATTTGCCATTACTCGTTATTCCAGGCACATCACTCCTACACACACACAGGCACAGGCACAGGCACACACACGCACACACACAGAGAAGTCCTGAGGAGAGATAGTGATGAATTAGTCTTCTTGAAGGCTGTAAAGCCTGGAATAAATGGGAAGGGTGCTAAAGCCCCATGTGTCTAGTTTGATGAAGTAATTGAGGGCTGCACATTGTTTGCTTTTGAATTACTGTGCTGCTCACAGAAATTCCAGAATTTGGGGGGGGAAAAAAAAGGAAAGTGCTTTGAAATGGTGTCATGGGAATACCCACTTTGAAGCTGTGCTAGGAAACCCATCCTGAAGCGTTTATGCTCCTGGGATAATTCAGCCCAGATGTGACAGCAGAAACAGTGATGCTTGAGCCATAGTTACAAGGCCTTGCCATGAGGGAGCACTACATGAGTGGGAATGAATGGAACCAAAGTACATTTCAATCAATGAAACTGTCCTGATATGCTTTGAATCAAACAAAGAAACTTGGGTCTCTACTGATGCCTTCGAGGATGGCCCTGGGGCAATGCTGTTCCAGGAGAACAGAAGAGACTCACTTGATTCTCTATGGCATCTGTTACAAGACTGATGTCTGAGTCTGAACAAATACATGCCTGACTCTGAAGTTTAGGCATGGCCCATGGGTGCATGAAATCTTCTAGGCATATGTAAGCTTTGCAACTAAACTGAAACTGGTATTCAGAATTATTTTTTGCTTTTATACAACATAATATGCATATGTATGCACACATGTATTTTAAGAATTATTTGTATAATCAAGCCTAATGGTGGAAGTACAAAGCTAATTATTTGACTTGACAATGAATAGTGGGAGCTCGGTAAATGCAAAAGCACGTGGCAGATGCAAGAGCATTCTCTTCTTTTCACTTCATTACAGAAAAGTGCAAGTGAACCTGTGTGCCTTGCCAGTGGCAGCTCACCAAGGACAGGAGGGAACTGACAACCCCGTGCTCTTCGCTGGCTCACTGAAGGTCAGAGCACAGCACAAGGCAGATTTCAGCCAGGCTTTGAAGAGGCTGTCATTAAGGCGGTTTCTATTTCCACAAATGAAGGCCACTGCAGCAGTTAGAGAGCAGCTGCAAGGCAAGTGGTGGGCAGGCTAGACTCACACGTTTTCACTCAGATATTCATGGGTAAACAAGAGGAAAAGTCACTTTGCAGATTTACCAGCACCTAGTGCTGGTGGCCAGCAAGTTCATGTCAGACTGATAAACAGGCCTTCCTGAATGGGACCTGCGAGTAGTTCCCCTTCACACTGCAAGCCTGCAGTTTCAAAGCAGGTCTTTTGTCTACAGGATTCTGCCAGGCATGAAGCCTGGTGGCCCACAGACAACCTCAGAAGAGTCAAACCATCAGGCTGCTTTGATTTTAATGCTACCCAAGAAGATGTCTCTATCATCTCAATTGCAGCTTAGTCAGCCATTTCTATCCTTACCTTATTTTTACCTACAAGATTCTACAGTAAACACCAGCTGGCTGAAGAAACCATTTCAAAACCCAACCACTACGACTGCCTTTGTTTTACACAACTAGTGGACATAAATTCTTGTCATTTTGTTTTATGCGAACGGCAGGATTTATTAGATCAGACAGGTCATTAAGTAATTTTTTTCTTTAATAATGTCTTTGATTCAGTGAACTCAAATTTATGCTCTCTTATAGTGCGCTAACAGCTATTTTTTGGCTAGGAAAGCCAGCAATAAATCTGAATTTAATAAACTGACAATAGATCTAAATGTGAAAGAGATTCAAGACACTAATTTTTCCAGTTATTTAAAAGCAGTGAATCCTTGCATAACTGCAAGACTAATCCCAAACTAAAAGCATATTCTCTAAAAAAACCATCTCATTGATCACAACATGCAATTCTGCTTAATGTGAAGATTTTTTAAAAGCCATCCAGCTATTGCCCTCTTTGCCAGTGGCAGTGTGCTCTTTTGGCTCCTGCCAAAAACAAAACAGAATTTGGGAACACAGCTCTGTACGTGAATAAGCACACAACACACCTCTGCATGCACTCCCTCCTCCTCCTCCTGCTACCCCCATTCTCTGCCTACACACACACACACACATACACACAGAAAGAACACTTGGAGCATGGTGGAACAGGATGCCCAGCTAAGTTGAGGAATCTACATCCTTCAAGATTTTGAAAATCCAGTAGGACAAAGACCTGCTCAATTTTGCCTTGCTCAGAAGCCAGCCTGGCCTGGAGAAAGAGGATAGACTTGTCTCCAGCAGAGGTCACATCCAACTTAAAGTATTGAATTTCATGAGCTCATCAGCTTCCTGCTTTGTTCCACACTGATGAAGCATTTCAGTAGTTCCATGCACAGCTTTCCTACATAGGGAAAATCTCTGGCAAAGTTACAAAGGATGTGTCTGGGAACAAAGATGGAGTTGCTGTGAGTGGCACTGACTGGACAGGTCTCAACATGCTCAAGCAAAATGCAGCAGCAGCAAAGCCACAGGGTACAGCTTCACCACAGAAATGTTCACACACAGGTCATGGACTTCTCACTGCAATAATCTCAGCACACTGGGCAGTGAACAGTTCATCCCCTCCTGACTCGTCTTTAGAGGACTTGACTGAGGTACTGATGGGCATGCTGCACACGGGAATCACTCAGACTAGGAGTTTTAATGACCTTGTTCTAATTTCTGAAATCCCCTCCAGCTATGTACCTGTCAGGGATTCTTGAGGTCTGTGTCTCCCAGCCCAGTCTTAACTAGATCTTTGAGATCTACTTAGCTAAATTAAATACTTTATATGCATCAAAGGACTGTATGTAACTCAAAAGCTGTGGCTGGCAGACTACCTATGTAAGTTTCTTTTATTAAAGTCTGCCATCTTCCACAGTGTTTCATCTGCCACTCACACAGCTTTGAAAGGAGAGGGCCCATGCTGAGCTTGCTCCAGAGCACTGTAAAACAAATGCACCAGAACAAAAACCAAGACACCAATCTTTTCCTATATGTCTGGCCTGGATTAGACTCCTGTGCAACAAGGGTCAAGGAAGCAGAACTGCCATCATAAGGGAACTGTCTTATGTGTGTGATGGGGAAGAAGACGAGGCAGTAATTATTACAAAGCAGACATACCCTCAGCCCTTCTCGAGACAGTCACCAGGGTAGGAAATGTCACCTTTCGATATCTGAGCCCAGTGCTTGAATTTTCTTTTCATAGCTCCCCACTTTCAAGAAGAACCCAGTGAATCACACTGTTTGGCTATAAAAAGGGAAACTAAAAGAAATGTCAAATGTCATGGTGGCTTTTTCACGTTATCTCTCTGTTCAGACAGGAAGTAGGAATGCATCCTACTCATGGTGCAGACAGGGGAGACAGCTGCCTCCAGAGTCTCTTTATCAGAGGGGACTGCCCCTTTCAGAGAACCATAGGGTTGTTTTCTCTTCTTTTCTCCACACAGTTTTGTTTTCTGGCCTCTGTTCTGCCAATCTAACTCACGCTCTGGGACACAATATTTTGGGGTGTCCTGTCTGTGAAAATTTGTTCTCATTTCCATTTCAATCCACATTTTGAACCATATTCATCTACTCTTAAATCACAGGGAGTGGCTGAGATAAAAAAAATACTTTATTTTACATTTGAAAGCCAGATTGTCGTCTTGTTTGATGTAGTAGGGTAGGAACTGATTGAAATCCGTGCCACATGGGTAAAATGGCTCAGAATGCATTAATGCTTGAAGTGAAGGTGTAAAACAGCCTTCCTTCAAGCTAGGCTCAGGCTTCTTCCTAGGCAAGGTCAGTTAAAAGGTCTTGCAGCCACATATCCACACCACTCAGAATGAGCACTGTTGCAGATCCTCCATGAATATTTCTTGCCCCATCTACATGACATGCAGGAGTCTCCAGTGTCTCACACATCTCGAAGGGGAGATGGCCAAATCCTTTCATTCTGTTCTAAAACACATTCCCACTTGGTAAGGTTCAGAAGCTGCATGAGGTCCAAACACTGAAGTACCTGGCAACTACAGCAGATAGGTGTCATACTCCGTGTGTTAGTAAGGGCTGCACAGAGCTGCAGCAGACTGTGGAGGCAGGTGCAGGATCACCTTCCCACAAGTACGACTGCCAGGTGAGAAATCAACTATCCTTGGATGGGCAAAGTTACTTCTTCTCTTCAGGAAGACTGACAGCTGCTGCCCAATCCAAATCATGCTCACTTTAGAGGCAACAATTAATAACATGGAGAGAGCAGCTAGGGACGAGACAAATGGTGTCTTGAGCAGATCCCCTCCTCGGTTTGGGCCTTCAATGCTGAGGTTGAATTTCTCACGCTCCTACAGATAGGAAAGTAGTGTTTGCAGCCCAATTAGTCTGTAATGTCTCTTCAAGCATTTGTTGATGATAGTAATCTGGGCTTGAAGTCTTGGCATGCAAGGGATGCTTGTGATTGATTGTAGCTCACGTTGTCTTGCACTGGCTGAAGGCATGTAGAAAGGACAAGGGTCACTCAGTGCTATCACAAACTAAGGCCTCTGACACAAGGCATCCCTCAGATATGTACCCTGCTGCCCATGTGCTGAGCTTTGTTAGTGAGATCGTGCCAAAGCTCAAGCTAGAAAATTATCAGCTTTCTGAAAGAACAGCATTATAACACCGCAGACAAAGCACTCTTATGTGCTTTGTGCTGTGCAAACTGAGACCAAGAGGTAAATGTGTCAGTTTAGGAGTGTTTTGGACCCAAGAAGCAATGGAATGTCCTTTATATCTTTCGAAATGAGAGTCTGTTTGGATTTAAATGATCTTCATGTAAGCAAAAAAAAAATACCAGACTTCCCATTTCAAAGCTGGCAGGGCTTCTTACACAGGCCTCTATTCAAACAGTGCAGGGGAAGAGGAATAGGGGACTTTTTTGTTTAACTCAAATGACGTGGTGTGTGTTTCTAACATAAAAAGCAAGACAAAAAATGAACTCTGTCTGAGGCAAAAGATTTAGAAGAAAAAGGAAAGTATGAATGTAGGAAGCTGTCTGAACACAAAGGCAAGGAAAATGAACACTTTTAGTCATTGACAGAACATGCATTTTTATGAGTGTTAACAGAAATTTGGTGTGATGGTTCCGATAATGACATCCTAGCCAGTACAGCTGGTCTACAGGCAGAATGAGAAGAAGCTGTATGAACAGTGGGATCTATGAGAAGTCTTTAGAGCAGGTTTTAAGAACAGTTTCGGGCATTTGGGGAAGATCTGAGACTGACAACCTAGTCGGGTCAAAAACCATGGTTGATAACAAGAAGGAAATTCCAGCTGAAGAAATGCAAATCTGTACGTCACCTAAAAATAGCTACAGCCAGCCATCCTACCAAAGCCCAGAAGCTCAGGAGAGCACTGAGGAGTGGCCAGTCTAACCCAGGTTCCTTTCTTCCAAAGCTGGAAAAGCTCAGTGCTGGACAGGAGACTGTATAAAAGATCCCGATGTATAATTTTGCCACAAAGATGAGTGTAACAAAACATACTGTTAAGATAAAATGATCAAATATAACTTATTACCTTGGGTTTAATTGTCACATACCCCTGCTAAGAAATCTCCACTACCCTTTTTACTCTATGCCACTTCCATTCTTACAAACAAAATGCCACCCTCTGGCTATACAAGCACCAGGATAACCTTCAAAGTGGTCCCCTTTTCCCCCTGATGAAACCCACTCAGCTGTCTAATTTTTTGGTCACTCCCCAAGAACTCTACTTACAAACTCAAAGCAGTCACCTGACTGCTCTGCTTAAGCCCTTTTCTTTGATTTCTGTTCCATTCACTCTTCTGCCTGCTGCTCTTCCCACTTATCTCACTCAGTAACACAAACACAGACCCCACCTTGGCCTTACTCTGTCTCACCTCTGATAACATTTGACCCATCCTGGCTACTTGTCTATACCCACACTCCTCTTTGCTGCCCTCACAAGTTTCTCCTTCTGTAACCTCTCATGGCAACACATCCAGCCTGCATGCTTCTCTACTCAGTTTTTACCTCTTTTCTCTGACAGTCTGTTCCATGATTGTACCATTTCAAACCCTACTGCAGACAGCCAAATTATTTTCTCCATCATCTCCCAGCCCTAACAGAGACGTGCTTTTCTTCTGTCACTGCCACTAAAACCAGCTTTTCATTAAGATGCTCCTTCTTCTCTGACACTCTCTATCTCTATCTCTGTTTTCTTTTCCTTCTCCTTTCTGCTCTTTGGAATAACCCTGTATCCAAGTCCTTTTGCTGCTCTGACATTGCTCTCAGCCACAACTCTCCTCAGATTGTGTCTCCTGAGAAATTCTGGAGTTTCTCATCGTCTTTCCACTCTCACTCATCCTTGGATGTGGGTACCTGTGTGCTGATAACAAGCCCATCCTATAGGTGTTGATTTCATTGTACTCGTGTCTTTCTGTTGTCTGCATCCATGGCTCAACCTTCCCCCTCACCCAAGAGGCCACTCCTCAGACTATGTTATCTCTTTGCTCCCTCTGTTGTTAAACTCCAACTGTGACCATGTCTCTTTCAGCATTATCCATTGCTCTCACACACAACCCCTTACCTGGAGTCTTCCAGTCCATCAGCATTTGCACTCAACCTTTTGTGCTTTCCCCTTAGTGACAGCTTTGCTGATGCTCTCTTGCTGCTGTGATTCTTTCCCCTCTTTTTCCCACTGCAAGTATTATACTGGCACTGTCTCAACTGCAACAACTGTTCCTCCAAGAGCAGGCTGACAACTGCCACTACGAGTTTGTTCTCTCCTTTTTCCATTCACCCATTTCATGCAGCACTTAGCACAGTGGGCTTCTGGCCCACCAGCGAGGCATCTTAAGCACTGCACTGAATGCAAATATAATCACATGGCTCTGGAAGTTGTTTCTGCCATTCATATGAATAGCTAACTGCTTTTTATTAATTAACTTTTGGCCACTGTGAAGTTTTGTAGCAATCTTTATGCTGCTTAAGACCGACCCTCTCCTTCAGGAATGGTTGAATAATAGCACCAGCTGGATGTATCATAATTATCACAGCCTCAGCAGTGTGGAAATATAAGACTTCTGGTGGGTGGAAGCCATTGCCTCTTTCTTTTCCTGTGTGCCTGGGCTTATCACAGGATGTCATTCAAGGTTAAAAAGCTTAGCATCCCTGCTGATCATGCCTTTCCCCCTGGAAAAAACATGTGATGGATACGATCACAAAGGGTTGTATTTCAGCTGCACAGTCTGTTCAGGCTTGTCCATCTTTACCTTACCCACGGTGTCCCAAAACCAACATGTGACCCTGTGCACGTGAGGGATTAATATCTGGATTCCATTTTAGTGACACTGAGAGCATCAGATCATTGGTGGGGGCTGCTCGCTCCAAAAGCTGAGAGCAAATGAGCAAAAACACAGCAATACTGCTTGCTTTACACCTCAGAGAGGGAGACTGACCTTGGTGTTCCCAATTTTCCCTTTTAATGCTAAAATTGTTAGGGAACATAGACTTTAGTCACATTTGAGATCTCCTTGCCCTGCAGTTGCCCATGCCCATTTCCCTTCCTGTCAGTGATGCCTTCACAATGTGTTATGGAAAAGGCTGAATATATTTTTCTTGTTCTTAGATGCTAACACATGGAATTTCCATCCCATGTCTTCCTCTCTACTTATAAAAAGATGCCTCTAAACATTTTGTCCCCAAGAACACCCATGGCCTCTGCAGGGCTGCTCTCAAGGAGCTCTTCTCCCAGCCTGTGCTCACGTCTGGGATTGGTCCAACCCAGGTACAGCACCTTGCAGTCAGACTTGATGTTTTGAGCAAAGACAGTGTATTGTAATTCCCACTGAAAATTCTATAGTAAGTATATGCTTGGAAAGACTGCCTCGTCCTCCATTTGAGGATATAGTTATGCCTCAGTTTATCCAGATTTGGGATTGAGGCCTCACATACTCCACAGCCAACTTCACTGTAATTGCACTGGCAAAGTTCCCAGGTTCTGCAACAATCTGGTGGAGGCAAAAGCCAATTCTGCCACTGCTTTTTTTTTTCTGCTGTAACAAAGGATATGTTTAATTAAATAAATATCAAGATTAACAATGAGGAAACTGCAATGGTATCTCTGGTACTCCCTCAAATATCCCTTTTCCTTTATTTAGCAGCCTCAGTTTTCAGAATATCCATGTTGGGGTTCTTTACATCAGTGGCGTTTGCCTGCATTGTGGCATTTGTAGGAAACGCTCTCCCCTAGGCAAAATCAACAGGATATTTAATGAAAGTACATTACTGTTTAAAATGATGAGAAAGCACTTATAACAAAAACTGGTCTAATAATGTGTCCTCATTCCTAGGTTTAAGTATGAGCTCTCTACACTGCCGCCCTTCTTACTTGCTGACTATTTGCACATTATTGTCTCCACTAATAGAATATATCAGTGTTCTGCTGTTTACATATCTCCCATTTATTTCTCCTTTCTTGCCATATTACTGTAATGCTTAAAAAATACTAACAAACCCAGATTTTTGTTAGATAGATGCAATGTTATTTTGGTATAAAGTGAAAAACCTCCCTAGAATTGTGAGTTAATTTCTGACCTTCTGAATGCAGGTCATAGCCTCAGCTCTGCTGACTGTTAAAAATGCAGATAATCTTAATGTAAATTCCTTGGCCAAAGTAACTAAATGGGCTGCAGTACTCCTTTGCCTGGACTGACCTTATGACTAAAACACTGCCAAAATTTTACACATTTTCCTGTGGTCTGTTCCTCAGACAATGAAATCCATGCTGCCAGATTTTTCATTAATTAGTTCTTCAGTGGATGGTAGAAAAGCAGGAAGAATATAAGCTCAGATGTGTTTGTTTACTTAACATCTGCTGCCCCTTAACCTCAGGTTCCACATTTCTCCAGCAAATAACTTTTCCTCCATTGTCTCATAACTACAGCGTATCCAGCATTTCCCTTTTCATTCCTTGTACACTTTTGCCCCTTTGCCTTCTCTCTCATTACTTTTTTCCTGGTGTTGACATTAAGGCACCCCAATCCAGTGACTGACCCCCTGCTCCTTTCCTTGGGACTGCCCTTCTGTGGGGTGAAAAGATGACTCAGGAGAACAGGCTGATCTTTTGTGAACACAGAGTGTTCAGGGGGCGAAGGTGGCTCTGTTAGATGGGTCAGCTCTGGGAAGAAGGAAGAGATTCTGTCCACGGGCTATGGAAAAGGGAGCCATTCTGTTTGGGCAAGGAAATTGCCCAAACCTTTCTGTCCTCTGCCTCGCTCTCTGGCTAACTCCATAGCTGTTGTTCATGTTCCTGGGGAAGAGAAGGGAGAGCCTCCAGGACATGTTAAACAAAAAACAACAACGACAACA
>VXAC01004734.1:475284-546086 GCA_013399225.1 Rhipidura dahli | reverse complement strand
AAAAAAAAAAAAAAAAAAGCAAAAAGAGAGGGAGAGGGTGTTGGAGTGAGAGAGTGAGAACTGTCTGAATGTATTAAAAGTATGAAGTATTTAAAAAAAGGTATTCAGAAAAAAGTACTGAAATAAGTATTTAAAAATATTTTTCAAAAAAAGTATTAAAAATAAGTATTTTTTAGAACAAGTATTACAGCCCCCCTAAGCCCAAAGGAGAAGCCCCACCCCGCTGCAGCCGGAGCGGGGCCCCGGCGCGGGCAGGGGAATGACTGTGCGGGGGCTGCTCGGGGACACGGCTGCCGCGGCAGCGGAGCAGCACAGCGAGCCGCGGGCACCCTCTGCTGCCGCCCAGCCCGCACCCAGCGCAGCCTCCACCTGCTGCTGCTGTGCCCTCAAGAGAGCTTCTCCCCGCAGCCTTTCAACAGCTGGCGCACCCCATCCCTCCGTACCAACTCCATCCGTCTACCCTATTACCTGTTCTCATGAGGTGTGCACAGTTCTCACTCTTTGGAATTTCTACTTCCCTGTCCACAGAGCCACCACAGACCTGATCACAAGCACACTCCTTCCTCTAACTAGGAGATGGTGCTATGCAGGGTCAGGAGTTGGACTCGATGATCCTTGTGTGTCCTTCCCAACTCAGCATATTCTGTGATTCTGTGAAAAATAATCCTGAAGCCTCCTCATGTAGCAATCACTAAAGACAAAAATTCCCAAAGGTTCCTATACATTTTACCATCCCTGCTGTATGGCCAGCCACCCCATCATCAAACATGCCTTTCATCCAAAAATGCTGGAATAGGACCTTGCCCTCAGGGGATCACCTGCAGGTGCTGAAAACAAATGGTAGGTGTGCAGGCAGATCAGGTGAGAGATGCTAACACAGGAGGATTCACACATCCTGACATATGCTGTGTATTTTTGATTAGGATTGGTAGGCAATGCACCACTAAGAGACACACACAGACCTAGTGATGATCTAGTTGCAGATGGCCCTGCTAACTGCAAGAGATGGTGGACTAAGATGGCCTTTGGTGATTCCTTCCAACCCAAACCATTCTGTGAGTTTGTCCCATTCAAGAGGGACAGAACTTTGAGCTCACCCTCAGGCTGACTGAGTTCGTCTGGTAGAAAGCTCTCTATCAGCAAAAAGCTGATACTGCTGCCCATCTAGGCTAGCAACTGCCTGTTGCCAACTCTCCCTTTCACCTTCTCTGCTGTTCAGTGGTTTTCCTTCTTCCAGCCTTTGCAGGCCTTCCTTTTCCTTATACTAATTTTCCTTCTTATAAGTGTGCCCATTCCTTCTATGACATAGGAAGTTCATGGTGGAAGACTGAAGGAGGAGAAAGCAATTCTCAAGAATCAAGGGGACAACAAGGGGAATAAGGAGAGGGGCTAAAAAGATGGCTGTCCTGGGAAGGACAGGTTGAAAGGAAGAATTTCTCTAGTGGTTCCTAAGGATTGTTTCCTTCAAGCTGTCTGATGTCATGGAAGCCAGAGAATGAGCAATCCAGCTCATGTAAGTCTTTTTTTCTGGGCAAAACATTATGTACTTGCTTAACAGCCCATAAAGTAAACATAAATGCCTAAGACCAAGAATGTAATTTCAGCTAGGAGTATCTGTATCTACATCATGGTGACTTTGCTTGCCTCCTGTTACTGTGTCCTTGAGGTATATACATATATTATTTTTTATTCATCTTCATGAGTTTGGACAAGTACTGTACCCAATGCTCAAAAGACACTGTAGCTCCAACTCTACAGCACAGAGGGTATGTGAGATCAAACTAGGTAAACTGTGAGCATGTAACAATTAATTTTTTAGCTTTATTCAAAAGTAGAATAAGCAACATTAATTCCGGAAAGCCAGTTACCATGTAATAATACCTAGGGCCCACAACTGCTGAATAATTTAGAGCAAACTTTGCATCCAGTGCCATGAATTACAATCTAAAAATAAGAGTATACAGTAAAATCAGTTAGTTCAACTTGAAGTATCTCACTCCTGATTCAGGATTTATGCCTGTATTCAAATCATGTTCCCTCAGTCTACATTTCCACCTCCAGTGAGAAATGCCCATCTGCCTCAAGCCATGCAGAGCTAAGCCCAGTACAGCCTTAGCTGTGCATTCCAGTCCAGGATTCATGTTTCCTGTATGATGTGCATGTGTGTCCTCCACACACATCAGTCCTGTCCAAATAATACTGCAACCCTGGCTGACCTTTCAATATTAATGACAATACACTCTAGAAAGCACTTGGAGAGAGGTTTTCAAAGCAGCTGAAAGAGATAGATAGGTATCTTGTGGGATTTTCAAATGTGACTAAACAGGCCAATTGGCTGACTCCCACTGCTTTCATGAAATCAGTAAGAGCTGAGTACCTAACATCTTCAGTCATGTTTGGAAACCTTGCCACAAGCATCTGTGAAAAACTAAGAATTTCGGGACATTTGGTCTTACTTACAGATGAGGACTGCTTAGACACACAGTGGAACAAACAAACAAAAAAAAATACTCCCAAAGCTGGTTAGAGCCTACCTAGCACCCAGTACATGAGAGGGCTCAGAAGAGCTAGGCAATACATACCTAACCAGCTCTAGCTTTGGTTCCATATACTTTGTATCCTGGATTCAGACCCAGCAGAAACTGGGGTAGCACTGTTTTAGTGAAGCCTGATCATCCTCAAAGCTCCTACATACAAACAGGAACAAGAATATAAAGCTGGAGTGATGAGTGGAGAGCACCTGCATTTGGAACTGCTGCTTCATGGACTGGGTTTCTGAAAGAAAAGGGAAAAAAGAAAGGCTCTGCATCTCCACAACTTGTTCCCCCTCCTAACCTGGAGCATCTCCACCAGGTAGCCTGCAAACTGCAGCTACATCTCAGAGGCCTCACAACTGGGAGTGCCAACAAACTGTGGGCTGTGATCTGTTCAGCCTCATTTTGCCTGCCACTCCACAAGCTTTGCAGGTGGACTACTCTTCACTGCCAACCGCTTGAGCAAAGACTTTTACCTCTGCCACCACAGATACATAGACTTGCAAGAAGGGCAATTTTCAGTAAGACAGCTCTGGTTTGAGAAGTATTTGCTCATATACTCATGGTATGGCTCTCTTCATGGAGAAACTTTCATTTACATTAAATGTTATATTAAACAAAAGCTTTTCTGTGTCTCTTGATTCAGTCTGCTGTAGAAATCACAGTGCACCACTGAACCCATCACTAGCATGTGAAAAATATTTTGGGAGGTCACATCACACAGGTCTTCCCCACAAATCAATGCACTAAAAAACAAAGCACCACGTATATTTCTTATCTCTTATGCACAGACCTGGATTAATCAAATTTGACTTTTGATTCGTTGTAGCCACACAGTCAAAATGATCCATGGTAATCTGTCCAGAATTGTCTGCCCTTCTGTCCCAAGATCACACTCTCATTCAGAACCAGAGACACATACCAGCACTGATCCTCATCTTCTGGTCACTCTGAGCCAAGCCCCCACCTCCAGCAGTATTTGCATTCAGGCTGGAAGAGGAGGCATCATGCTGGTGGGGAGCTTGATGTGAAGCTCCACATTTACAACCCTGTCACCAGACTAAATCAAACGGTATGCACTCCATAACACTGTCAGGAAGGTAGGGAATGCTGTTCTGCATCTGATTAAGAATGATATATTCAGTCAACCCACAAAATAATGTTGGTTTAGGACTAAAATGAAAAACTACTGGCAAATGCAATAATCTTTTCTTTCAAATGGTGAAGAGGATATGCAAATACACTGGAGTATAAAAACCTAGCGATCCTTATGATAGAGGATCCTGGGATCAGGACAGGGATACTTTACAGCCTGTGTGCTCTGCCTTTTGCCTCCTATTTGTTGTTTATGCTTAGGAATAGAGCTGTGTGGGATGGGATATTTAGGAATTGTCACCACACGAATGACATATGGGCACTGCCTGGCTCATGGCATCTTTATGATGGTGTGACTTCTAATCCAGACATATGCAGATTAGCAGTGGGTTCAGTCATGCTGAAAGCATCCAGGGCTTCCTTTTAAGCACCGATCCCTTTCTGACTGGCAGCGATGTGACTGTCAGCTACAGTTTCCTGCTGTCTCCCTCACATGACTCCCGAGAGCCGTGATACACCGCGCTCTCGGGTGGCTATCTCATTTCCAATCAGTGTACTGTGGCAGCAGACAGTAACGGGGGTTTCTGTTCCTGGACGGGTGCCACAGTGTACTTGGAGACATTTGCTGCTTGCATGTGAGTTTTGGAATCCCCTTTTACAATCAGGAGGTCTATGGAAAAAGAAATCCCTACCACAGCATGAACATAATACTGGCTCTGCGTGATGCCAAAAGCATTAATCTCCTTCAGCCTTAAGGCTGTGTGCCTATGGGTTCCAAATGTCCCAGTTCACTCAGCACATTTCTCTCGACCTTATGCATGATTTTTTTGATAATTATAACAGCACATGATAGCTACACCGTCTTTCAGTTACACAACTGAAGCTTCACGTTAGTAAAAAAACTCAGGGAATTTTTTTAAACCATGCATAGGAGAAGGGAGAAGCCATTATCATAGGCTGCAAACCTGATAGTAGCTTCTAAATGTGGGGATGAGTTGCCTTTACCTTGGAAAAATGACGCTCCAGTTTAAATAAAAATCTCTGAGTTTGATTTTCATCGAAAGCCCATGGATCTCCATCTGTAACTCTCACTCACAGTAGAGCCTCCAGCCCCACTTAATTCATGCCAGGACTCCACTTGAAACATTTATAAATGAGGAACAGGTGACTAAATGCTATGTAGAGAGGCACAACAGAAATGCTTTTGACAGACAATACAAGGCAAATGGTAGTAAGAGAAGGGGAATGGCTTTAAACTGACAGAGGGTAGGTTTAGATTAGATTTTAGGAAGAAATTTGTTACTGTGAGGGTGGTGAGGCACTGGAATGTGTTGACCAGAGAAGCTGCGGCTGCCCCATCCCCGGAAGTGTTCAAGGCCAGGCTGGATGGAGCTCTGAGCATCCTGGTCTCATGGAAGGTGTCCCAGCCCACGGCACAAGGGTTGGAACTAGATGGTCTTTTAGGTCCCTTCCAACACAAATCATTCTATGATTCTATGATTACTTTTGGATTTGTCTTTTGTACCAAGTGCTGAGTAGGTTTTGAATTTCATTTTCTTTCTTTGGCGTATTTTGAGATTCTAGATTTACAAACTGTTTATCTCTGCAACACCTGTCAGGGTAGGGAGCCCATTCAGTCCTGCTGCTGTCACTGCCCTCTCTCTGAAAAGCTGCTTGGGCTGCTGCAAGAGATGCTACAGCATGAAGAGGCAGGAAGCAACAGGCAGGACACAGCTAGTGCGGATGACTGGTTATCCCACTAGGACTTATGACCAGTGGTGGACAAGGCTGGTGTCGCTGTTCATGGGAACAAAGAGTGAGGTTCCAACTCTAGGACACAGACTCTATGTGGCAGCAGTGCGTGCATCACATGTTCCCAAAATTAAGACACTCCCTTCCATGGACAACACATCTGCCTGTCCATCAGTCTTATGGCCAGCACAACCTGCACACCTGTAAGAGAACACAACTCTTGCCAAGACTCCTCAGACGAGAGGAAGGAAGGAGAAAAACAGAGATGCTTGCACTCTGTAGTTTTATTTCCTTTACCATCTCTTACTGAATTTTTTTTTTTTTTAATATCATTCACAGCATGTGAATACATCAGTGTCACTGTCCCCTGGTTGTCCATTGAGCATAATTAAGACACTCAGATTGCTGCAGAGAAAGGAATCAGAGGTGATGCCAAGCAAATGTGTTAAAACATACCACTAGAAACTGAATCCATGCTTCCAATCTGGGCACAGCAGAATGGCTTCAGTTATTTGGCAGGTCATGAAGGCCCAGCAAATTTTTGAGTCTTAAGGAATGTAGCAGGGATGAGATCAATGTGATCATACAGAGACTTGTGAAAAGTCACTACAATTATTGTTTTGATACTGAAAGGTCTCCTTTCTGTTGAGCTTCCCAAACAACTATAAAACATGCTAAAAAACACTGAAGGAAAATTACCGTTTTCTGCACTTCATAAAAATACAGTTCAGGGACTGATAGAGAGGAAGCTTCAGGTTTCTCACTTTCCTTTGTATTGCTGAGTGAGGACCACGCACTGAGATCAGCTGAGTGTGGGTCACAAGAGAAGCGATAGTGAGGTTCACCACAGATCCGCCTGCCTGCCTCTCTGGTCTGCCAGCCATCAGCAGTGTGGGCACCAGACACTTCAGCTGGAAGGGACCTGTGGGAGCCACCTACTCCAACACCCTGCTCAAGAAGGGCAACTTCAGAGTTAGACAGTGGCTAATTAACAACAAAATGAAACACGACAGAAACACCAGGGGTAAGTATGTGTGTTGGATGTACAGCATCCAATGGCGAATGCATAAGAATTTTCTAAGTACATTTTCACTTCACCACTCTTTTAAAAACGTATTTTAATGGGACACTGATTCACTATCAGCTCTCTCAGGTAAATGCACCACACCCAGAAAACAGCAACTGTAAGCTGTTCAAATTTAGTAACAAATTGATTAAAGGAAACCTTATGCTTTAATCCAAACACAAGCAGCCGGCTGAAATCCTGATACCATTATCAAACATAATAATGGCTTTCAAGTTCTTTCATTTTTTTATATCTTTTTTAGGAACTGTAATTTAACCTTGTTAAGTAGGAGTTTCTGGGGGTTTTTTTGGGGAGGACATGCTCCCTCCAGATCAAAGCAGAGGCATATGAGGAGAGAACTGAGAGCAAGCATGTGCTCTTGCAGTCGGTGTCAGGCAGCTGAGGGTGACCGAATCTGCTCCTCATTTACTTCTGTACAGCTGGAGAGCTCTAACAGTACTCTGCCTGTTCTGCTCATATTTCCTTTATACAGGGGACAGACTTAATCAGAAAGCTGGAACAAATTGCACCTTTGGTTAAACCATCATGCATTCTAACCGTTGCTTCCTCTTTCCCGGTATCTGACCTCAGAGCCATGCTGTTTGAGGAAGTCACAGTTGCAGCAATTGTTTATAACCACTGCTCCCTTCTATTTTAGGCTGGCTGAGAATGATCCCATCTCTTTACACTCTGATTCTAACTAAATACATTTATATCTGCAACCTTGAATCTTTGTTTAAGAAGACCAGAGGACAACAAGACATTTCTGCACAGAACAAAGGAGCAGAAAAGGGAAGCGGGGCTTTAAAAAAAAATTATTTTGTATTGATTTGAGATTCTTTAACAACAGCAGTACTTTGATTGATGCAAAGTCACAATGAAGTCACAGTAGACTTAGTGTGATGAATGCTCCTTTGACCTTTAGAAATGGTTGGCCTCATTCCCCCACTGCTGTGCACCTTGGGTTGTAATTTGTACCTGTGGCAAAGTGGTTCCCAAACCAGCATGGTAGCAGTTTATAGCAACCTGAGCGAATCACAACACAAGGAACGAGGCAGGGGGAAATCAGGCCCAGTGCCTTCTCCCACAAGGCATCAAAGAGGGCATCTTTTATAATTTACTACAATACTGCCTAAGCACCGACCTAAAGCGAGGCCCCGCCAGGCACCCCGCAAACACGGTATAGTGGATGGCCCAATGGCTACGGGGAGAAGCTGCAGCTCATTAAATGAAGGTGTGTGCAAGGAGAGCAGCTCTTTGAGGCCTGGAAGGAACAGGGGCAGATTGTGAGCTCCAGGGCTGACCACAGGCACAGCAGCTGTGCAGAGGGGCTGGCACCTTGTTAGTACCCTTCCTAAATCTACCATCCCAAGCAGATTAGCTTTAGCGGAGACCTAAAACCTCTGTAAACCTCTGCAAGGTGCAAGAGCCTGGGAAACATGCAGAAGAATTACACAGGGGAAGAGATTTCCATAGTTGTGCACAAAAGGTGGGAAGGATAGTGTTGGCCACATCTACAGAGCTTTGCTAGACCACTCCTAAGACTGCCTGATTCAGGTTGCCCCCAAAGTAGAGGAATCTACCTGCATCCATGCTGAAGGTCTTCAGGTGTCCCAAATACCTCCTCAGGTGGAGACCAGCTCTGTGCTCTCTGGCCTAAAGTCAATCTCCAAAGCCCTCCAGAAGGTAAAATATCCATCATGGAGGTCCTCAGGATATCTCATCCTCAAGGCAAATGCACCAGAGCCATACTGAAACCTCACCAGGAAGCCCTAAGAAGGGGTTCTGCCTTACTCAATGGTATCCAAGATCACCCAACAGCAGATGCAGCTGATCACACATAGGAGTGACAGGGCTGGAGCAAAGAGAGCTCAATCCATCATCTGATTGCTACCAACTAAAGGCCAAAATCCTCCTTTTCTGAAAGGAACATTCAGGCTTGAACAGAAAGAAGAGATCTTATACAGAAAGTGTTTTGAACACATGAGCTTCTGGGCCCTCACACAGAGATGGCTTTTCAGAAGGTTCAAGGCATCTTGATGTCTTTGTGAGGAAGCAGAGGAAGCTGAAGAGCAAGGTCTGACTAAGGCATTCCAAATGAACACACAACTGTGCAGCCCTTTTTCTGTCTTTTAAATACCCTGCAATAACCCAATGTATACCTGCAACCCTAATTTTGAAGGTGCCCAGGAGAAACTGGGTTTTCACTTATTTGTGGTGCTGTGACAAGCAAGCTGGTAGGAAACCTGCATACAGTATTGCCCTGGACACCAGTGGCTCCAGCACCAGGCAGGCTGTGTGTGAGTCCAGACTTTGTAAGGAAATGGAGGGGACAGCTAACCTCTGCTTCCACAGGCTCTCTCTACTTCCAAGATGCTGTCTTGCTTTCACAAGCACCCAAGGCACAAGTTTATTTAGCAGAAACTCTGGAATTACTTAACTAAAACCAAACAGTGGTTTTGAATCAGTTGTTTGTTCCCAGCCCTTACTGCAGACCCAGATACAATGAAGCCTATGAGGTGTCTTGAGCATAATTTGGGGCAGTTTGTTCTGTGTGGTCCTTACAAGAGACAGCACATGAGTCAGCTGGCTTACCACTAGAAAGCAAAACCATACTCCTCATAAGCTTTCAAATAGAAACAGTAAATTAACAAAGCCACAATCATTTCTTAAAAGCTTCTTTTTCAAAGCAAGCCTTTTCCACTGTCCTTTCTGAATTCTTGACAGGATCCTGAGGTGATGACAAACTTCATATCCCTGAGAAAGGTTGGAGGTGAAAGCAGGGCCAAGTGCAACCTGGAACATGAGGAAGATTTTGGCTAGAAAGTATCTCGAGGTCTCCACTTCCACCACCTACTCAAGGCAGTGCTAGCTTCAAGGCAGACCAAGTTGTCTTGCAAGCTTTCACTGTCTCTGTGGACAGAGTCTCTACAGTGCTTCAAAGAGACCTGTTCCACTGTTTGACTAAGTCTCCTGGTAAAGAATTTCCTTTCTACAGTCAGAACTTCCCACTCTGCACCTTGTGACCACAGCCTCTTGTTCTTTTGGTCAGCAGCTTTGATAGTAGCCTGTCTCTATCATCTCTGTAACTTCTCCGTTAGATGGCTGAGCTCAGCACTTATATCTCCCCTCCTCCTTTTCTACTGTGGACCAAATACCCCCAGTTCCTCAGCTCACCCCACTGTTACATACTCCAGCCTAAAGCACAGCAGCATTTTACTCAAAATGAATAAAACTACTCCATTCCTGAAGAAGTCAAAACCAATGACCTCAGGATGTCACCCCAACGATTCCAATGATAAAATCATTTGAGGATTTTTTTTTCCTTCATTCTGTGTAGTTTAAATGCTCATATAACCCCACAGTAAATTAAAAATTACACAGAGTAATGTTTTATTACAAGCTGCATAAAAATACAGCAACAAATGATACCCTAGCAGGTGACCATCCCTCTCTGCTAGGCATTAAGCCCACTGCTCAGCCAGCTGAGCTACACTAAGCATCAGTTAAAACCTGCAGATTGATTAGACCCAACTGGCACCTGCAGAATTAATACCTGCAATTTTGGTCAGCTAGCTAAACTAATTGAACTGAGCAGCACAAACTTATCAGATTTCACTCCTTCTCTTTTCACACATAACTCCTGACGTCCTTTGCGAGCAGTTGTGAGAAACTGCCTATTTGATTTAGTTTGAAATTTGATCATTTTTGCAGGTGACTGCAGCTTTTTAATGTAAACATGGAGATACCTCTTTATTCTCACTGGAAAACAGAGAGGGTTTGTTTTTTTGTTCTACCTTAGGAAACTGCTGCTGGATATTCAGTGACAAGCAGTTTGAATAGATAGATTTAATTTTTGCTCCAGCCCTGGTAACAATAACAACCCTTACATCTCTTGTAATTACCACCCAACATTTCACCCACAACTACACAACAGCCTCTCTTTCTGTATATTTAATCACCCTCTCTGAACCTCCAGCTCCACTAATGGAGCTGCTGGTTGATTAGCAAACAAATAATCACCTGAGTGCCAGATCCAGGCAGCTGCACCGTGTGTGTGTGTCACTCATGACCCATCTGCAGGACTCAGCAAATGCTAGCTGCTTGTCTTGGAGCAAGCTTGGCAGCCAGGCACTGGACACACAGAGTGGTGCAGGCCTGCATACATACATGTCTGTGCCTGTATGTATGGCAGAGAAAAAAGACTGAGGACAGCATGGAAAATGTCACAGAAAGGAAAGATTTTTATCTGCTCTTCTCTCATGGGAAATTTTTTTCTTAGTGTTTCTCTGTGTCGTAACTACCACACCATCTGCTGAAGAGCAGTTTTGGTGTAAGCCCAGGTAGACAAAAAATGAGCTGGCTGCTCAGAACATGCAGTGAGAGGAGATTTGGTAAGTGGTCCTGACTAATGTAATGTCTCATGAGTTTTATACTTTCTAAACACCACAAGACCACTAGCAGTTACAAAATGTTTGGCAAAATTTCCTGACTAAACAAAATTTTTACATTTGTTTTGTGAAGTGACTGTGCAGTTCAACAAAAGGTGGACTTGTAATAATTGTCAGCATTAGCCACAAAAATACATTAATATTTTGATATTGCAGTCATCACCTTGAAATGAAGTTAGAGATTCAATGCCAGCTTCAGCATTTATATGCTAGAATGCTTCTGAACTACATCTGAGAATTCTCTCTTAATGATGTGATATTTTATTTTAAAATATACATTTAGGTGTGTGGTGATTATTCAGAAAAGTTATAAAGCCCACTCAAATCCATGGGCTTCTCTAAGGCTGGATCTTGCTCTATTGCTCGATTTTTTTAACAAAAACGGCATTAATACTTTAGTGGAACTTAGGCTCATATCAGAGACTTATTAAACTGAGCAATGCAAAGATGGAAACAAAAAAAAAGATGGCACTTAAGACAGGAAGGATTTGTTGGGCTTCCTTCCAGTTGGAAAAAGATGATTAGGTTAAAGGTAACCCACCTTTTTTAAATAACCTCGAGTGAAACTCAACTGCCAAGTGTAGATGCATCTTAATAATATATTTACTTCTGGGGTTTTTTTTAGGTATACTGGAGATGCTAACAAAGACACAGTCAAACTGAGATAGAGAAGTATCAAACTTTTCCCTTCTGTGTCAGCAATTCTGAATGTCAGTAACTCTGAATGACCAGATGTTGCAAGCAAGCAAAGGGATGGGAGTAGCAGTACAAGAGCAGAAATGTTTTGCCCATCTAACTGTGCTATATTTGACTGATTACAATGAGGGAAGAAAGAGAAGGAGAAGGGAAAGGGCCCTCTGTCTATTACACTTATCCCTTTGGTTCTCACAAGGCTTAAAATTCACATCCGTTTGTTTAGATTGTATTTTTCCTTCGGAGCAACACATTGTCTTCTGTGGTTGCCAAAGGAGACAAAAAGTCCCTTAAAGACATCCTTCTAGCTGAAATTGCCCACCAAACCAGGGAACTCCCAAGTCATAAATCTATATTAGAGGATGCAAGAAGCCTATGCAGAGTTCTCCCAAAAATTTCCCTGGTAGGATAACACCACTGTACCACCAAAAATCTGTTTGTGCAAACAAACTTGACAGCAAGCACAGGCAAACCTTCTGAAAGATCTAATCTTAGAAAATGTACTAAGCTGCTTGATCCACATGATAACTAAATGCTTTGTGAGCTGTATCTATACTGCTGGATCAAAATTTCATTGCTTCTACATTTTTCCATCCATAACCTGGCATTTAATATTAATTTAAGTATGTGGAATCAGCCATAATCACATTTGCCATAGGTGAGTGGTTACTAGAACCAGAGGGTATTAACTGCTAGGGAAAAAAAATGAACTAAACCCACACTTAGCTGTATGTATTAATAATAAGTGAGTGAAAGAAGAGAGTGTGAACAGCACCCTGCCCTCTGGCTCTGCTGTGTACTGTTGCAGCACTGATTCCATGAAACATTTTGTGTGCATGTGTGTTGGTAAATCACAAGCAATACTGGATTTCTTAAAAGTAGGGAAGGGAGGGGAGGATCCATAACCCCACCTATACTGGCTACATACCAGCAGCCACCCACTGGCACCTGCAGAGAGTGAACTACTGCTACCCCCAATCTGATAGATCTCACAAAATGAACCCAACCTCTTCCTTCATAAAATAGTACTGCATGAAAGTACAGTAATCTCCAGTAGAACAGTATAGATAGGGGTGGGGGGAATGCCAAACTATGTCGTTCACCATTTGCCCTTAAAAAAGTTTTATGAGAAGTAGTTTGAGCAATTCCCTTCTTCTGAACAGAACAAACTGCACTCAGTGCCAGAAGGTCTTAAATGCTGGTATCCACCTACTGGGTCACAATTTATATCATCTGCATCTATGTGACGATTATACATTTCCTTCCAAATTGTTGATAAAGGTATTGAGCAATGCTGAGCCAAGAATAGCTTCTTATGCAACTTCAGTTCAAAATTTACAGCACTCCTCTGCCAGCTCTTCTAAAACCGAGATTTCCAATCTGGAGTGTGCAAAGCCCACTGACGGTCCACATGCACCCTCAAAAGAGCAGCCAAACACAATTACAGCTCTGTCTTGCTGCTTTCTTCTGGAGTCAGAGAGAGATTGCTTCAGAAACTAAGAATTTACTGCCATTCTTGGGCTCAGCTTCCCACAGTGAAGGGAGAGGCTGACATAGTTGCTGTCTTTTCCTTACAGCTTTCAGACAACTGCAGGACACACATGCAGGACAGCTCTTTTTCTTCTGAATATGCCACCATGGGTGCTTTCAGTATCACTGACAGCAATATTTGCTCTATAGCTGAGTCACAGAAGTCACTACAGGATCAGATTTCAGGGATAGAAAGCGGAGAAGTAGTATTAAAGTAAAACCAAAACATGCAGCAGAAAAAAAGCTGATCATGGTAGTAAAATTTCAAATCATTAACAGAAACTAACTGAGGAAATCTATAATCCAGGTAGTAGCCAATCAAAAGAAGGTGAAGTTGAAGCAATATGTAGAAATTAAAATATCAGAGAGGACAGAATCAGATGGCACCTGAGAGAGTAGCACACATTTAAATATGAAGTAGTACATAACAAAAGGAAGGATAAGGAAGATAATGTAACAATGATACAAAGGAACAGAATCCACCAGATGTAAAAGAATATTCTGGATAATAATATTCATAATCCCACCAAAGGTCCAAATCAGCCCCAGAAAACTATGCAACATTTGGAAGCTGAATTCAGACAGTGTTGCTCATTACCAGTGGCACAATGGGGAAAGGAGGACAGGTAGAAAGACAGACAAAAGCAAAGTACAGCTTGTCCCATCTTCATTTCACCATTGCATCAACATCTTTCTCTTACACATGCACACGCACACACACACTCATCACTTCTTTCCTTGCTCCAGCCTTTTGAATTCTGTCTCTCATCAGCTGTCTGGGGTCTCCTATAGCCTTTGCTCCTTTTGTGTACAAATAATCAGTCCAATGAAGCTTCTAGGATTCCTAGATATGTGGCTGCAGAAAAATGTACTTACATAGACCAAATTAATGGTGAGGTTCAGCAAACACTAAAAGAGAGATTGAGAGATCAGTATACCTCAAGAAGTTACTGAAAAATTATGACCTGAAATCACACACCTTTGGATCTCTGAAAGGGGATGCTCTGCATCCCTTATTGTCTTCAGGGGTTGATGGGTGATTATTTGTTGAATGCTATTCCTAGAAAATGTTGCTTAGTGAAATACAAGCTTTGGGGGAAAGTAAGACAGTATCAACAAGGAGGGCCACAAATTTTGGTCAAAACTAGGAAGAAAGGAATGCCAGGATAATGAGTAATTTCCTTGCGAGGGAAATTCACATCACATGTGACAGAACCAAACACAGGTCCCAGCTCTGCCTGATTCACAACAAGAATATGAAGGAAGCCAAGTCAGTCTTTCTGTGGTTGAGTGACTACTAAGACAAGACAGAACATACGCAACTGGAAAGCCTGTGAAAGTCCCACACACGCTCCCTTGCAGGCGGCGCTGTCTGGAGACCAGGGAGGCCACAGCCTAGTTTCAGCTGAGCAGGCACTTGCAACTACATTGAACTACCTCAGGATTATGCTGAAATTCAGAGGGTGTATTTATACAATAAATATAAATCCTCAGTGAGTTTGATGGCTATTCTGCACCTACTTTTATGGTCCTCCTCTCTTGCAGCCCTCGAAAAACGTACAGTCCTGGTGGCTCCACTACAACCTGCTCTGCTCTGTGAGCTCAGAGGAGCAATACACTGCCTGAAGCAAGTAGTTTTTTTGCTTTAAAAAATTGGCTTGGCTTTGTTCTTTTTTTCTTCTCTTTTTGTGGAAGGACATGGACTGTGTAGTTCCTAATGTGAAGGAAACTGAAGCAGAGTAAATGAGAAGTCCTCAAGTTAGACTTCTCTAAGTTATGCTCATTGCAGCTGTATAATCTGGGACAAAGGTTAAAGCCAGTATCAGCAACAGAACCCAACCAAGCACAATAAAGACACCCAATGACAAAAATTAAGAGAAAGTTTCAGGAGTTATCACTCAGGTACCAAATGATTTTGCAAGTGCACAGAAAAGAAAAGTTCAGCAGAAATTACTTCAAACTTCCTGAAGAAGAGTGAGAGGAACCTGCAGACAGACAAAATACACAGACTAGTACTGGGAAACAGAATTAATTCTTCTCTCAGTGGCTACCAGGAACAGGAAGAGCAATGCTTCAGGAAACATTTCCTATAAGGAGAAAAAACCACGACCATATCTATTTCAGGACACATGTAAAATAAAAATGCAACATCATTAAAACATTCCTAGAGATTTTTGCTTTTGCCCTGATGCAGGAGCCAGTCTGTCTCATATTGAAAATAGTTAGCTTTGCATCTGTGCAATCACACAGGTATCTCCCATTACTTACAGATGAGGTTTTCAAGAGAAAAACACAGAGAAGTTGTTTGAAAGGGACCTGTGGAAATGATTTAGTCCATCCTCTTCCTTAGTACCACGGGTATTCCCCACACTAGCTCCTGTCAAGCTGTGGTTTGTCTGGCCAACTCTTGAGAATTTCCTAGGGTGGAGATTGCACAGCCACTCTCAGTAACACGTTCCAGGGCCGCAGCACCCCTCTCGTGGGTTTTCCCAGCCGTGCAAACGGAACCTTCCCACGGCAGCTCTTGGCGGCTGCTCCCTGTCATATGGCAGTGTGACACTCTACCACTAAATGGCAGAGTTCAGCTCCCTTACCTTTGCTGCTCCCACTCCAGCTGCTGGGGGCTCTTGCTAAGATCACCCCACAGGCTCCTCTTCACCAGTCTAATCCCTCAAACTCTGCATGTGTTCTTGGTTCCTTGCTATCCTGGCAGCCCACCGCTGGGCTCCTTCCAGCTTCTTCACAGCCTTCTTATAACAGGGCAGGGTGGGAGGGGGGCCAGTACAGCAGGGTACATGATTCCAGCCTCACCAGTGCCACGCAAAAGTGGATGAGAACAACAACGTTGCTTGGCCTTCTGAGTGCACTCCTTCTAGCCCAGGGTGTAGTTTACTCTGCAATGAACTATGGCTCAGTCATACACGATTCAACCAATTCACCACAACCCTGAGGTCCTTTCCAGCCATGCCACTGATAACCCATTATCCATTTTGTACCAATGCTGGAGTTACTCTGCCATGAATGCAGAAACTTGAATTTCTTCTTGCTTATGAAATTTCCGTTGTCCCAGTCTTCAACTTTCTGATGATTCCTCTGGACTAAATCTCTGCCATTCTGTGTGTCAATCACGCCCCCCCACTTAACACAGTCTGCAAATTTGCTAACGGTGCCATCTGCCTCCTCATACAGGCCACTGCCTTCTTGTCTTTGCTATGCTTGAAAATGAATTTCAAGAAGATGTTCTTTTGCAATGACTGAGGTGACAGTAACAATCATATTGTTCCCTGGATTCTCCTTCTTGCCTTTATGACAGACAGGTGTTTCAGCCCTTAGCCTTTTTCCAGTCTTCACGGACTTCTGCAGACCCTGAGTTTTCACATACGTATGAAAGAGAGCAGGTAACACTTTCAGTGTCACATCAACCTCATCAAGCCTTATGGGTCTGAATACATCCACTTGTGGCTGTCCCCAGCTCATTGCTCCTTCCCTGTTGGCTATCCTCCATAACAAATAGTGCTGGTATAAATCTTTGTCTGATGCAAAAGAGACATTGGGGACCCTGTTTTGTAATGCTTGCCACTATGTTGCTCTCCCCCATTCTTCATCAGGCCTACATCCCCTATGAACTTCTGTAATTAGTATTCCAGTAGAATCCCTTCTTGTCACCCTTAATAGCTGCTCCCTGATTTAACTCCAGCTGGGCCTCGACCTTACACATTTTTATCAAAAAATGCTAAAACAATACCTTTATACTCTTCCTTTGTTCATATTTTCAATTCTTGTACACTATTGTTTGTATATTGGTTGCATTAATGGCTCGCCATGTAATTCCATGCTGAGTCCAGAGCCCCTTCTGCTGGAAGCCCATCCTGCACAATGAGGCAGATTGTTCCTCACCTCTCTGAAAGCTGAAAGTTTTTTGCTTGTTTTTGCCTTTTTTTTTCCCTTTCAGTTTTGTTTGTTTTAAATCAGCCAGCTCTCCTTTGCCCTTTTCCCCCTTGGCATCTTGCCTAGGAATTTTGCCTAGGGAAATTCCCTAGCTAAGCACTAAACTCTATAGAGTCCTAATTTTGCTACTTCTCTTCCCACTTTTCCTCTGTACCTTGAACTCAGCCACCCCGTTGGACACTGCAGCCCAATTTGCCATTTCTGCCACACTTTTGGCCCATCCTTCCCACTTTGCAAGCAGCAGGTCAAGTACAGCCCCTCTGGCATTTGCATCATAACCGGTGAGCTGCATAGTCTACAACTTCTTGGGTTGCTCACATGGTGCAAGCCCAGCAATGCCTACCTGGACAGCCAAAATCCCCCAGGAAAACAAAGGCACAATCAGAAGAGTTCTGCATTTGTCTGTAGAAAGCCTCATTTTTTTCATCTTTTTCAGGAGATTTTGGTCAGACCCCACCACAGCATCTTCGGTGGCACTCCTCCCTTAGGCCTTGATTCTTGGCAGATACATCCTTGGATTTCTGCTGGAGCTCCACCAAGTAAAGGAGCACCTGTACAGAGGGGACAGCAACCCCACTGATCTTCTCTGAACAGACTGTGCTCAGTCATGAGAGCACTCCAGTCAGGATCCAACAAAATAGTTCGTGTATCTTTCATAAGATCTCCCATCACAAGTCTTGATATCATGCATTTTGTGTGAGACAGTGTTACACAAAGCATTACTGTCCTGTTTTCACTTTTTTCTCCATCTTTTCTACATCACTTCTTCTTATAATCCTATTAACTAGTATTTCAGCTCTCTAGGGTTAAGCTTTCATTCTACATTAGTATTTCACACACTTGAGTTCCTGTTGTCCCTGACATTAGTGTAACAATTATCTTTTTAAAAGTGATACATACTTTAACTGGGGTTAATGTTTGGGTTGAGGCACAGAAAAAGAGGAGTAACAGGTTCCAAGTACTCATAATTTGCAATTCATCAAATTAAAAAAACATGCCTTAAAAGACTCATAACAATTTAGCATCATTTACAAATGTAAGCAAAACTATATGATCTAGTTATGGTCATTTGTCATTATTAGGAATAGGAAAACCAGTTAATTTTGAATCCATTCAAATGAAAGGGAGGTAGACCTGTAGGTGATCAGGAAGAGTGAATAGACTGTAATTATACTACTTTTACTCGAAAATCCATTGCAAAATTATGTGCAATGATTATGCCACTGTTTTACTGAAGCCAAAATGAATTTTAAAATATCCTTTATTTACACTGATTACATTCTACAATCATTTCTATGAGACCTAAGAGGATAAAACCAGATAAAGACACCAAAGTTTCTGTGCCAATCTTCCAACAGAATACCCTACTAGCTATTGTTGAAAAGCAATTAATGACCCCAAAGAATATGCAAAGGATTACAATACTGTGGTCTCCAGAGGGTGAAAGCAGATGATGCATTCTGACTTATCCCTATCCTGTGTTCTTTCTAAGTGGGCTTTTCAAGATTTAGCATGGCCCCCAAAAGGCCTGCTGGGTTCAGGAAGTGATGCCTCTTCTTGAACCCATCCTCCCATGCTCCCCTTCACCTCCCATTCCAAGTCATTTTCCCTGCTAATAGCACCTGAGTCAGGGACATTAGCCAGGGAGAAGGCATTTGCCAGCTTCAGGGGAAGCTCTTGTTCAGCCAGTAATGACCCACCATGCCCAGGAACAGCCTGTCACAACAAGGTGTCTGAATTACAAGATGGTTTAAGTGATTCCTGGCTGATCCAGATACTCTACTCACATACCCTGGATGCTCTACTCACATATACTGATGTTTGCTTATGCCAGTAGCCACACCTACTTTTCCAGGGGGCTGTGGTGTTGGATTCAGCTAATGGGGAGGGAATCATCCCTCTCTAGCTGAACGCACACATCCCGGATAATTATTTTTATGAAGGGCATTTCTCAGACATAAGAAGCAGTAAAACAATACTAGGTTTTTAATTCACTTCTTAACAACTTCCACTCCAAGTATGGCACAGTTCAGATATTTTCGTCAAGTTGTAACTGGTATCTCCACTGTAAATTGTCTATTAAAGCATGGTTCTTCAAGGAGCAACATTAAAGCAAACATGATGAAAAAATTCACTGTCACAGCCTTGAGTGACTCTCACCTGACTCTCACATCTTAAGCTCTGTTTCCTCCCTCTGCTGACTGAAAGAAGCATCTTTTCACCTCAGTTTTTCTAGTAAGTCCTCATGATGAGGAATAATAATCAAGGACACAGTTCTAATAAGTAGGTGGCTTCTGTGCACAGCTCTTCTTCATTGCTCTTGCCAAGATGAACAGTGCTGTCCAACTCTTTCCTGCCCAGTGTTTTACTGGTGGGGAACTGTATGCCCCAAAATGTGACTGATTAACCTGTTAACCAGCAGAGCCAAATGCTGTAGATATCCCACTGACAGCATCCAGCACAGCAGTTTGTTCTCTTGTCTAATCTCAATGATCACCACTGATGTGAGTCATGTTTCCCACACTGTCACTGATTCCTTACCTGTGTGATGTCTGAAAGGGGATTTTGAATATCATCTTCTGCCCCAATTACTCACACAGAGCTAGCACCCTTATGCACAGACAGATACAGTAATTAGACATGTGTCACACTTCAGGCTTTAAATGCTGCTCCAACCTTCCTGCATGCAGGATTTTGTGAAACAACCTTGGATTCTCTGAAGGTGCAGCAGAACCACAGCAAATTCTGGTTGGCACATTTTTTGGCCTTGAAAGTGGTTTTTATTTATTTATTTACTTGGGGTTTTTTAAGTCCTTAAGGAGTAGAGTTTCTTTTAGGCAAGTACATGTAAAAGCAGGAAAGCAACAGACAGTGCCAGCCTGACTCTTATAGAGAGACAAGATCTTTAAAACAGTATTTCCGCTCCTTTTGAGGCTACAGCCTGTGGTTTCATCTGAGGTACCTGTGTGGCAACCTATTCAAATGAGCCCACAGAGAGCCTCGTATGTTAAAAGATATGCGAAGGAAAGAGGAATTTCCAGTGGAAAATGTGATTGAATGGAGAGATGTTCACTTGGACAATGTCTTACCAAAGCTCAGCAACCAACTAGTGGTATCTGCCAGTCTCTTTTTCCATGCCATGAGGCACTCTGTCGTTACTGCTTACATCAATTAGAACTCATGTCATTACTGGGCACATCAAAGCATCATGCCTCCCTTCAGAAAGGCTCATAAGTCTGCCCACTCACATTGTGGTCTGCAAGTAACTATGAATCCCCCAGCACTTAGTGGTATGTTTCACACCTCAGCTCTGGGCTCTGAGCACTGTTTTTAGGCTCTTATAGCCCTGACAATTAGACACCATTCCTCAGGAACCCTCAGGCTAAGTCAAACATTCTCTTTTTTTTTCATATTAATAAGAACTACTTTTAGAACATGATGCTCACAATTTAGAATATAGTTAAGAAAATAACCCATCTATTAACTGAATATTTCAAGACTGAGGTAATAGTATAGGACAGCATAAGTACATATGCATTTACAGACTTTGAAATCAGTTATTCTAAAAATTTGCATATGGGATTTTTACTCTCACATGGAACATGTATGTGCGTGTATAACTACCAGAATCACAAGGTCGTTTTGTAAGCATCAAGCTCTTTTCTGGCTACAGGTGCTAATTATAACAATCACTGAATTTGTCAACATGCCACTGATGTTTAAGGAAAATGTCAGAAGAGACAGGGCCAATTTTAAAAGGACAAAGGGAATGGAAATGTTATGGTTTGGGGTTTGGGGTTTTTGTTTGGGTTTTTTTTCATACAAGTGTCATACCACTGCTTGTGGCTTCACTTCCTTTACATGGTCAGTTTTCTGATCTCCTGACTGTGTGTTGGGGTGCTAGAGACACCACGAAAGAAGTGACAAGAATGTGTAACTGGGGAGGAATAGTCAGCAGTGGTCCCAACTTAAATGTTTATCTGCAGGCTGAGTCTGCAGTTTGTGAAACTATTCAGGAAAGTACAGTGAAGGGATAGAAGTGAGAGGTCAGTGCTCAATGGCTTTTACGTATCTTGTCTTTGGGGATTGAGGCATCTCTGCCTGCTTGCCTTCAACTTCCACACACAGCAGGGCCAATCATAAGCCCAGGAGGGGGCATCCAAGGGAGGCAGCTGCCTTGGGCAGCAGGTTGACAAGCAACCACAGCCCTGATGCCTGCTCTGTACACTGGAGCTGGTGAGAGCCATGCCAACACGGCTGCTGACTCCACTGAGAGGACAGAGTCAGAGGTTTCAGCTGAAGTCTTCACTCTCATCCCATTTAATAGCAACAAGTTGCATTCCCCAGGCTCTCCCCTCCCTCTCCGAGGCAGCTTCTTTGCCTCCTTTCTCCCCTCCCACAGCATGGGCCCTACCCCAGCATCTCACTTTGAAGGAAGCAACACTGTGTTTGGTTTGCAGAGCCAAGAAGCCCCAAACAGCCTCTGCGATCTGGCTGTGAGGAGCCCAGCTGCGCAGCTGTGAGCAGAACAGCAGCCACTGTTTGGGAGTCCTACAGTGCACAGACCTGTAAAGGCCAGGGGCTACAGGCATCCTCATGCTACCTTAAATGTCCAGCTAGTGCAATGTGCATTGGTTGAATGCCTTTGGAGACATGGTGGCCACGAGTAGTCAGGTCCCCAGGACTGCAGTCTTCTGCTGCACACTGCCATGGACAGGCTGGTTATTGTGGTTCAGCAGCCTCAGATTATCACTGCAAGCCATCAACCCAAGCAGGCAAAATGAGAGTGCCAACAAGCAATGAAGAAGTATACCATCACCTAGCCAAATGAGCCCAAAGTGATCTAGAAGACCCTTCTACAGCAAGCAAGGGAAACTGTCTGAAGGCTACTGCCTTCTTTGGGATGGTATCTGCAAAGCTCTGAAGCTGAGTGGCTCCAGGTGCCACCAGCACAACTCCCTGTCCTGCTCTGTATCTCAGTAGTGGGGACCACAAAGAGCTACTTGTGGAGCTCATTACAACAATGTCACAGAGCAGTTTTGTGGTTGGTTGTTTCTGTGGTTTGCTTTTTTTTTTCCCAAAGGTCAAAACAGCTGAAAACTGCAAAAATGAATTTGTATCAAAATAAAGTTTTGCAAAATTGAAGACAAATGCAGTCCTTTGTCCAGCTGAGTATATAAATGTAGTTTCCTCCCATGTCCTAGCACAGACACATCTGAACTGGAAGCAAGGGTAATCTTAAT
This sequence comes from Rhipidura dahli, assembly GCA_013399225.1. Classification (NCBI taxonomy): domain Eukaryota; kingdom Metazoa; phylum Chordata; class Aves; order Passeriformes; family Rhipiduridae; genus Rhipidura; species Rhipidura dahli. The sequence goes on along the minus strand of VXAC01004734.1, from coordinate 523,774 downwards.
AAGTGGTGGTAAACTGCAAATTTTTCATTGAACTGGAGGGGACGGAAGCAAAGAGCAGAAAGCTAAGACACCTGTTGCATGCCTCCTTCAAAAGAAACTATATAATACTAATTGCAGGCTGTCATAAAAACCCTGACAATGCCTCAAAGGCATTGGGTCAATGTGTTAACAATTTGGTTCACATACTTAGTGGAAAATAAAGAGAAAAGAACTTCAAGGTATGCTTGGTCCCTGCAAACTTAAAACTTCAGCTATATAGCTTGGTGAGTGGTTTTATGCTAGAAATTCCTTTACAGTTATAGAAAGAGTAAAAAAAACAACAGCACTCCAGATCTAATATTGAAATAGTAACAAGAAGGGAACAAAGGAAAGATTTGGAGACGTTCCCCAGGAATGAAGGAATTACGGCTCTATAACCAAGGACTATTTTTCCTTCCTTGCTTTCTCAAGACAAAACTTTGTTTTCTGTCTCTCTAAAAGCAACATCTTTGCTTTCTAGGTGATGTCTGCTTCACTCACTGAGCGAAGAAGTGTTAGGAAGGACAGCGTCTGGGGAGAAACAAAGCCAGGAGCATTTATTGGAAGGCACTAACTATATCAGAAAATAACTATCAGAAAGAGTACTTCAGATGCTGATTTAATTGAAATCAGGAATGTAGCTGGAGAAAAGAAACATCGCCAGCATACCCTGGAGAGCAGTGCTGAAATATGTGCTACATTGACCACTGACAATCCATAGAGAGCTGGCAGGTCACACTGTGCTGGCTCTTCTCCTTGTTTCCAGCTGCTAAATTACATTAAAGTCAGCTTAAAATTCATTAAACGCCTTCCTATTATTACTTTTCCATATAAGCAGTTGTTATAGCTGCTGAAGAGACATTGTGTGATGGTGACAGCGAAGAGAGAGGCCTGAGTAAATATGAATGGGAAAGAAGAGGTGATTTTGACCAGGAAAACGCTTGGGACCCTTCAGAATTTAACTGCTCTTCAAAAGATGAAAGCAGCTACACAGTAGATTGAGAATTCAGATGCTTAAATGCTCCAGAGATACGTTAATACTGATTGTGGAGGTCACGTTTTGTTTGGCAGTTTTGCATAAATCCTGAACCAGTCAGAATCACCACCTGTGAGACTGTCATTGCAATGATACTGACCCCGTGTCACTGATAATTACAGGTAATTTCAAGTGCTGTCATTAATTTGCCTTTTTCAATCTCTCAGCAAAGCCTTACAGGCTTTGTCCTGTATATAATAGTATTGAAGGTAATAAGATTTCTTCCATCAGGGATTTAAGGAATTGGATTTTACTCAGATTTTTTTAAAGGCTTTGCACTACTTCTTGCAGGTTTTGAAAAAAGTAGTTTTTTTGTCAGTTTTCACCAATTTCAGTGGGAAGTTGTTTCCACAACAGGATAGAGTGTAGACAAGCTCAGGTGTTACCATAAATACACTGCACTCAGTTCAGAAGGGAAGCTCCTTTATAGGTGACAGTGGAGGAGTGAACAGAGGTCCTTACCTCCATGCTCATGTAAGCCTTTTTGCTTATGTGAGAACTTTCTTTATAAAAGACCAAAACCAAAAAGATTCTTTGCTGAATTCTGGCCTTTAATGGCATGACGCAGAAGAATCAAGTGGCATGCAGTAAGTGCAGCTACTCCAACAGGACAGAAATGACAGGCCAAGCCCAGTATTAAATGGCATTTTGAAGTCAAACATCAGGCACAGTGCTGTCCATTCATTACCTGCATCATCTGATGTACATGAGAAAAACACGTCAAAGGGCCTTCAACAACACCTTCTAGTCTGACTGAAAGAAAGAACTCATCCATTTTCCTGGGAGAGCAAAGTATCTACTGGAGGAAAAAACTCTTTTTAAATCTAAAAAAGAAGATACAAACCCTTTTTTGTGACTCATATGACTTAGAGCTGTAGAGACTTTTTAAAATAGTATTTGCAGTTTCTTCAGGAAAGACTTTCAGAATAGCACCACTAAAAATAGAATCAATGCCTTTAAAGATTTACTGTCCATGCCCAGAAATCTTGAAAAAAGTAGAATATTAAAATGATATAGGTCCTACCAGAAAGCAATGCCTCTGCATATCTTACAACTGGAGTCTGCATGGGAGATCTGCAGAGGTCCATCCACTGGAGACCACTGCTGCATGCCATGCAGTTCCTCTGCATATGCAGTTCCCACTGCTGTCACACTTGACCCAGGCTACACAAGGATGCCCCCAGCACACAGTAGTCATGTGCACCGTTGCCTCATTCTGATCTTCACTAAATATTTGGAGCTGAATTTGGCTTGTCTGACAACTGAGGTGCAGCAGAAGATATGAAATTTCTCATGACTGTGGGCTTCCTACGAGTTTGGACTATAGTAGGAGCAGCCAAACCAGCTACTGCAAACGTGAAGAACAACACAAGACTGATGAGAATCTCCTGAACCTAAGGGTCTTCCAGGGAACTCAGTTAATCCTGCAGGTTTTTTCAGTGGGGTGTTTTCCTCTGTGGAGAGAAGCACTGCAGAGCCACCAGCTCTTTTTGGGAGAACTCATTTCGTGTTCCACGGTGGAGCTGTTCTGCCCCCGCATGGCAGGTCACTGGCAGAGCACGGAGCCAGACCTTGGCTGCACACTCACAAACCCATCTTCTCATGGCAAAGCATGCCAAAGATTTTATGCCACATGGAAGGGACCCGTGTTAGTGTTCAGAGCATCGTGTTCTGTTACAATTGCACATGCCAGAAAATTGTAGGAGCAATGCAGCTGAAAGAAGCCTATAAAAAATTAATGGCTGACATAAATACCAACCTCCAAACAAAGGATGGTCAGAAGGGAAGACACAGGAGAGGTGAAATCTGACTTATTACAGGCTTTGTGAAGGGTTCTCATTTGGAGTACTGATTTTAAAATATGAGGAATTAAAGACAGGTTTTAGACTGGATACAAACTTGCCTTCAGGAAGCAGAGGCCATAACTGTAAATAAAGTGCAACTGGGAAGGAGGTCCTGATGGTGTTACCTACTCCACAGAAGAAAAAGAGTGAGATACAGAGGCAGAAGCAGGAGAAGGATGGAGTTAAAAGTTTCTGTGGAGGAATCACGACAGCCTTTTAGGGGAAGAGAAAAACTATCTCAGCAAAGAGAATAAATTCACAGAGCATAGGAAGTTCAGTTCTCATGGTGAAACGTTCCCATGAGACAAGACAGTCCATCCCATTATCCCCCAGGACAGCTTAGGCAACTCTAAGCAGTCACTGAGAGCTAAACAGGGTCTCGGCTGCATTCAGCTGACTCCTTTGAGAGTGGGAAGAAGATCGTGACTGTTTCCTGACTACATTCAAACAAATGTATAGAGCTTTTATGTGGGCAGGGGCATCTGGTTTTCACACCATATGCTACTCCTTTTGGAATATAACTATATAGCTGAGTAAATGCAAGGGGTTGTTTATATGATGAGCATGAAACAGTCTGAAATGACACCAGAAGCCATTAGTAATAAATAAATTCTGCTTTTCATCACAGGCCTCCAGATTCTCTTGGTAAACTTTTTGCTGACATGCTTGACCTTAAGTGAGATGGCCCTTCAACATGAATGGAGGAAAACACCATTACTTTTTAAGTACACTTGATACTTCTGAACATCCAAAATGTGACAAATAAAACAGAAAAACAAAACCAAAGTAAACCACCACAAAAACTCACAAAATTCCAACACACAGCAGTTGACGTTCTCTCCCTGCAGTGCTTTCCATCAAAGATACTGTATTCATTCACTGGCAAGGTGGCCTCTTGCCATTCAGTGTAAGGGAGCTGAGATCAAGTGACTAAACACTATTCTTCACAAAAACCTGGAAAAATAAATATTGTAAGTGGTGCAGAAGTGAAGAATTTAAGAGGGTGCCACAGGCTTCATTAACCAGTGCTGTGTGATCCTTTCTGTCTTGAAAAGGTTTCCATCAAAACTCTTCTTACAGATAGCACAGTGGGGAACAGCACAGGTTATTAGTTTACAAAAGAATAAAGAAGAAAGAATTTCACTGTCTGTGGTGACTAACTTTATTAATTGTAGGCTGGGAGAAAAGATAGTCAAAATATAAACTACTGAAAACAAAGGGAAAGCATCTGCCAAAAAGAGATGATATAGAAACTTCTGTGTATCAGTGTGTATATACATGTGTATATATTATTTGCTACCAGTTTCTATTGGTTTCAATGCATTTCATACTAATCTTACTCCTATGAAATGAAAGAATTGTTAAAAAAATTAAAGTTTTCCTGCAAGAAGTCTGAAGATCTTGAGGTGTATTAGTTCTTACCCACTGTTAAAGAGTTCAACTAGTGATAAATAATTCTGGTGGTACACGGAAAAGTCATACATACAACTGGCATGATGAATTTTCTTGACAAGAAATCTTTGAAGAGTATTGTCCAGCAGAGAAAGACTGAAATAGTGCCAAACATGATACATAAAGCCAGGACATAGTGCAACTGTGTAGAGAAGGTGATACAAGGATCTGCCTCTAGCCAGGGAAGACATCTGTGATTAGCCAGCAGCTGGTGGACATTTGCCATTCCAAGCCATAATAACAACTTCTAATCAGACTTAATTTAGAGTTTCTACAGAGAAACATCAATATTGATGCCCAATGGATTTAGGAAACACGCACCTGATGTATCACATATGTATATATATAAATTTGTATTTTTGTGAATATACCTCCATATATTTAGGAGTACAAATGCAGAGCCACTAATAGATAGTTATGTGATTAGACATGGACGTAGTTAAGTGGTGGTTTTATATTTGCATCTGTAACTATAGATAAAATTTTGGCACATTATAAAAACACTGATATATATTAGAGGTTTCTTTCTATATCCAGAAGAAATAGGACATACGAACATGAGATAAAGCTGTACGTAAATATCTGGCAGCCTGGCACACTGAGTAGGCCTGCACTCTCACTGAAGGCTGGGGCTGAATTAATGTTAGTTTCCTTTCAACCATGACAGGGAAGGAGGAGGGAGGTCTGGAAAGCACCATCTGTTTTTCCAGATTGCTGTTAATCTGCCAATAATTCATATTGGATATAAAGAATTAATGCTATGGGAGAACATTAAAAAATATACAAAGCCTTCCTCTTCAGCATATGGAGCAAAAACCGGCAAAGGAGAGGCATCAGGTTGTCTTCCTGGGCCAGGAGGGTGGAAAGCCCTCTGAAATTTGTCTTGTAAGTTAAAGAGAATGAAAACACAGGCAGATGTGGAAGAGGAAGGACATGTTCCTCTGATAATCAAAGAAAGAAACCTAGCATTCATCAAAAAAATGCTTTGTAAAAAAAAAAAAATTAGGGTTGGCCAAGCAACACTGAGAAAACAGGGCCCTGGCCCAGGCAATGCAGAGGAACGAATCAAATCCTGGCCCTGGGGAGCATTCAGACTACGCTTTGAGAGCCCGTGATGGCTTCTCTGAGAACACACATTGTGAGCAAAAGGTCACACAAAGGGAGCCTGAAGCCACTTGGAAAGGGTGGCAAGGTGGCATCAGCGAGACAGCGGAACGTGGGGTGATACATCTGAGGTGAGGCAGCAATCCAGTACCAGCTGATTGCGGATTTTACATTGACCAGAAAAGGTCGACATATGGTCTGCTGGGAAACCCGCCAGCAAAAGTACTGCTATTTTTGGATGTTTTTAATATAATTTCCATCCTTTTCCTTATCTGTGCAGCTTTATTAGAGAAAAGAGTGATGGCTACTACCAGGGATGATCTCTACTTCCTATGGCACCTCTGACGATGTTAAGTTGAGCAGGAGTGAGCTACGTACAGGGGACAATTCACTGAAATAGGACTGTTCTGTCCCATTTCTGCTGCACCTATCCATGTAAACTGAGCACTGACAAGCAATCAGCCTTCCCACAAAAGCATGAGCACTGTTTCTTGCATGGCTTTGGCCCAGGCCAAATGACATCCTGCTCTTTAGTAATGCTTCAAGAGCTAGTGCAGGTAAACAGCCTCTCTACCCTGCTCCTACGGCCTTCACACAAGCACACACTGCATCTTTGGGGCAACTGGCCAGTTCCAGTGCTTGAATCCAACCAATACAAACAAGTGTGAAGGCTTTTCCACAGGCAAACATGGTATTCTGGATCCATCCTTCTATACCTCCCTATCCATGATGGCAGAGGGCCTCTACATAGGTGAATAAACAGCCTTTCAAAGTTACTGCCTTTGCATTCCTACAAAGGTCCTCAGTGTCCCATGCAGCATGAAACTGTCTCACAACAACAACAACAACCAGAAGCTGTTTAATTTTGACACCAGAAGTGAAAGGACCCATCTACGCTGACAGCAGGAAAAGAAAATCACCCACCTCTCTGAGGACAGAAAGCTGGTGCAGCAACATAAGTGATCTGGCAGTTCGTGCATAAACAGGAAGAGAAGAATTCCACAAATTTGATGACATGTGGTCTTTATTTTCAGAGTTGTTTGATTGACGAGTGACTGTGAAGGGGTGCTGTATACAGGGAGCTCTGCTGATGGGCCCTGTGATCCAAAGCTGGAAGGAGCTCTAGACTGATATCACTGGTACCTGATGACAATTTTCTGGCTCTGGGGGCTATTTCTTCTGTCAGACATGCTGAATGCCATGTCTCCTTCATTTCATATGTCTTTTTTTCTTAGGCTTTTTTTTCCCCACTGAGTTTTCTTACAGTATAAAACGTGTGAATGGGTATGAGTTGTACTCCTAAAATCATGAATGTGGTGTCTCTGTTTCACTCAGATTTTTAGAATCCTCACTTTAGACCCAGTAAAAAACTTGTTTTATTCCCCTCTCTGGTAAGCTTAAGCTGCAGGTTGAGAACTTCTCAAAAGGTCAGCCTTTGTAAAAAGAGTACAAAAGTGGCATGGGCCAGAGCCTAATGCCACACCTTCAGACCCTCCATCAGTAAAAGCATGAAATAATGACTTGCTTTCCAGAAGCAGGACAAGGTTTATTAAATAACAAAAATTTTTAACCAAATGACAGAGCTGGAAAAAAACCAAAACAGGTAATATTTGGTATACACAAGCACTTTAGGGGATACTTTACCATAAAGTGGCCATGGTTTAAAGCTTTAGTATTCTAGATATCAGCCTTTATTCTCACAGATTCCTAATGAATTTTAAGGGACAAAACTCAGCACACCATGTTGAGTTTTCCCATGAAATGCAAAGACCAAATTCCAGAAATTACAATTGCGGCTATAAGAAATGCACTTATATGCCACGTACCCAAAGTATATGTTGTTTAACCTAGTCATTTGTTTTATGAAAAGAAAACGAAAGACATCATTTCTATAGCTGCTTAATGTTTTATTCCTGGCTGGGTTTTTGGACTAGGAAAACAACAGCTTTCCTTTTGGCTGTTAGTGCTTAATTATTCAATGTTAACAGCCAAGAAGTAAGCTGTTAGCCCTCCTCCTCTTCTTCACAGCTTTTCTTTCCCTCGTAGGTCTAAATCTGTCCTTCACACATACGAAGAGCAATTTGAATTGTAGGGATTGCAGTTTGGCCTCATAGGAAACAGCCTATGGCTTACAATATTTCCTCTTAATATTTGTGTGGCTTGTTCTCCAATCTTTTAAAACAGCACAGTAGCAGCTTAATTTCCTCTGTCTTTGATCCTCTCCTTTAAATACCATCACAGACTCTTCTCCTTCACAGATCTGCTCCCAAGCTAAGCTCTCTTGGTACAATTTCTGAAACGTAATGACTATTCTATCTAAATCACTGTACACACTGCTAGATAAAGTAAATAAGCTCTAAATCTAGTGGGTTTCCTTCTTCTTCCTTAGAAGCCTCAACAGCAGAAGACTTCACAAGACCTAACCCGATTGACTCTAGCAGCACTTAAAGGATATTTTGAAAGATGGTATCAGAGGATGATGACTGCTTGAAACCTCTCCAAATAATATCTCATAAATTCAACCACATATTCAGTGTATATGGGTCAAGTGCATGAAAGCTAAATTCAGTAGTGTCATCCACAGGAGTGTGTAAGCTGTGTTTTTCTAAAGATTCTAAAAAGTCATACAGCCTGCCTCTCTAGGATGAGGGCAACTCATGACTACACTCCTTCCCTGAGTACAGCTTTTGCCTTTACCCTCTTCTGAAAAAAAATCTCTGGAAACAGATTCATTTGCTCCACCCAGGCATAACAAAAGGTGGTCATGTATCCCTTCATGACAGGCCACCCCAAGATACTTTTGCTTTATCAGTCAGGGATACACAGCTCATGACTACTCCCTAACCTCTGCTACCAAATCATTGCATTTAGGTTATATTATAGACTTCTTGAACTCCCATCAGTTGGATAAACTTGAAACGTTAAGGGCAAAGGGAACACACCCTACGTACAAAGCCATGATCTTACTGTGAGTCTAGCTGAAGTCTTAACAGTCTGATGAAAGAATTACCCACCTAGTTACAATGGCACTAATGATTCACTGTTCAAATTATATTAAATTGTATATACACAAACATTTTGGCATCACAGAATCATTAAGGTTGGAAGAGACCTTAAAGATCATCTCATCCAATCATTCACCCAGCACCACTGCATCACCCCACAACCATAGCTTCAAGAGCCACATGCAGATGCTTCTTCAACACTTCCAGAGACAGCAATCCTACCACCTCCTTGGACAATTTATTCCAGTACCTAACCACACTTTCAGTGACAGTTTTTTTCTAATATCTAATCTGAACCTCCCCTAGCACAACTTAAGGCCCTTTCCTCTCATCCTTGCACTCAAAACATAACAGAACAGGTCAATCCCCACCTCACTACAACCTCCTTTCAGGGAGTTTTAGAGAGTGATGAGGTCCTCTCTGACCCTCCTCTTCTTCAGGCTAAACAACAGGTCCCTCAGCCAATCTTCCTAAGATCTGTGCTCCAGACCCTTCACCAGTTTTGTTGCCCTTCTCTGGACACGTGCAACACCTCAACATCCTTTCTGAAGGGAAGGGCCCAAAACTGAACACAGGAATTGAGCTGCAGCCTCAACAGTGCTGAGTAGAGCAGGATAATCACTTCCTTTGTCCTGCTGGCCACACTATTTCTGAAACAAGCCACAATGCCATTGGCCTTCTTGGCCACCTGGGCACACACTGGATCATGTTCAGCTGCTGTCAAACCACACCCCCAAGTCCCTCTGTGTTGAGCAGCTCTCCAGCCACTCTGCTCCCAGCCTGTAGCACTGCCTGGGGTTGTTGCATTCTCACTGTTGAACCTCATGGAGCTGTCTTCAGGCCACTAATCCAGCCAACCCAGGCCTCCCTGTAGATCTTTCCTGCCCTTCAGCAGATCAATTCACACCTGACCTGGTGATGTCTGCAAACTTACTGAGGTGTACTCAATCCCCTGATCCAGGCTGTCAATAAAGATATTAAGCAGAACTGGTCCCAGTACTGAGCCCTGGGGAACATAACTTGTGATCAGCCACCAGCTGAATGTAATTCCATTCCTCACAACTCTCTGGGACAGCCACCCAGGCAGTTTTACCCAGCAAAGGCTACACCTGTACAAGCCATGAGCAGCCAGTCTCTGCAGGAGAATGCTGTGGGAGATGGTGTCAAACGCTTTACCGAAGTCTAGAGATGAGCCTTTCCCTCATCTACTGAGTCGGTCACTTCGTCATAGGACATCAGGTTGGTCAAGCAGGACCTGTTTTTCATAAACCCATGCTGACTAGGCCTTCAGGTCTGACTCCCCCAGGACTCTGCCAATCAACCTCCTAAACAGGCCAAAGTTTGCCTGTAAGAAGTTCACGGTAGCAGTTCTGCTGGCACCACTCCTAACTTCACCCAAAATTGAAAACTCTTATCATTTTGTGGTCATTATGCCCAGGAAATACCAAGCCATTTTTTGGTGGCATGCTTTCCATTTCATTGCACCTCTGGGTCTTAACAATGACAGCTTCAGAGCAGGGGGAGAGGAACAATGAGCTCTCAGTGTTCAAATCTTTTGCCAGTATGATGTTGATGGTTTCTTCCTTCTCAACTTGGAATCTGCTTGGAGTCCTTTTTACATGTTTTCTAGCACCCTCTGCACCCTGCTCTTTCTTCACTGTTCTCCAACTCTGTGTTACACGTGTAACACTGTTACATATGGTGTGTATTACATGTGTCAGATAGTATTCTTTCCTTATCCCTAACTGGTTTTACCAATTTCTAAAGACTGCCTTTCTTCAATTGCTTGCAAGGGACCTCTGGTAAGCTGTTCATAGCCCTGGGGCCTCTGATATTATCCTGTCCCTGTAACCCACAAGGTGCTTTATTCCAGGATCAGTCATACACAGTTCATTCTACAGAGAGTAAGTGTTCGTTTTAAATATCTTCTAGCTCCAAAAAATATGTAAGATTAGGTCTTACACCACACAGTTGTACAAAGTGATCAAAATCTAAAATGAAGTAATTAACAGTTACATGGTCATTAGACAATCATCAATACAGGTAAATAAGCTAAAAATAAATCTACTAGTAGGCCAAGACAAGTCCATACAAAGCCCAACAGGTTCAGAAGTCTCCACTGTTAACTTGACACAATAAATTACAATAAATGGAAACACCTTATCTACTTGGCTACAAGGCTACAGCTGTTCCTTGAACCCTGGCCTTATGATGGAGTCTCCTGTCAAATTCTGAGCTTGAAAAAACTTCTCAAGAATTCCTGTCTTCAGATCAAGTGAACCTCTGGGAAGTGACAGGAGCTGTGATGCAAATGCTCTCTTTGAGATCAAATATTCAATTCAGACTAGATTAGAAGGGACTAGACTTCATTACTCATCAGTCAGTCTCCATGACAAATATCTGAATTACAAATTTGCCATCATACAGGAAACAAACACACATTTTTATTCATTGCAAAAGAAGAGCACAGTTGAAGACTTCATGGCTGTGAAGAGCACTTTAACACTCTCTTTGGTCCAAATGAAAGCTTACTTCTCACCAGTATGAAGTGATTGTACTCCTGATAGGTGCTTACTGCTCGTTCTCTACCTCAAAATATGGAAATAAACAGTAGATGTGAGTCTTCAGGACAGTAAACACAATCCTCAGTCTCTGCATGCATATCAAAATATAAATGCAGATTTAGACTGAAGCTCACTGTCTCTGACCTCTCTAGCTCCATTTCAATGTGTGTTACTTTGAAAAAAGTGGATGTTACTGATTATGTAATGAAAGAAAAAGGCACCTATGAAATCCACGTAATTCTTAGCTCTTCCATGGTTTATTTCTTGTGAGGTTCTCTTATTTCAAGAGAGAAGTTACTATCGGACGTGGAGTCTCAGCTCATGAAGAGGCTATGTGACCTTTACATCTACTACCTTCCAAAGATACAAGATTGTAATTTCATGCTAACATGCTTCATGTTATTTTCAGGCACCTTCAACACCACCATTCTCATTTACCTCTGTGCAGAGCCATTACAGAATTTGGTGAAGAAAATTCCAGTGGATGATGTCGTTTAGAGAGGTGTTAATCAGGGACCACTAAGCTAAGCCCTTTATGAACAGAGAGAATACAATCCTGGACCACAGAGACTGACTTCCGAGGTCTGCTCTGGGTAGTTTAGCACACATTCTCATGTTCTGAGTCTACAATGCATAGAAAAGATGAGGCCACACTTTTCAGGACTGTGTCTCATTTGCAACCTCTCAACCACATCAACTGGAGCGACTCATCTCAAAATAAAAGGAACAGGAGAAAAAATAGTAATTATACCTGCAGAATTTTTCAAAAATCATAATTTCCCCAAACTTAAGATTTCCTGTCTATCCTGTGCAGTGTAAGTACTGCAAAAGCAAAGACAGTTGCCTACAGATACAAAACAGATTAGAAAACCCCTGCCTTTGTGATTGAGGAATGTCTCCACCTCTTAAACAGAAGAGCTTAAATGGAAGAGAACTTAAATGGAAGTTGTTATTGATTTCCCCAGCAGATGGAGTAACATGTACAGTTTTGATAATTCCTGCAGATTTATTTTTAGGACTTACTTATTTCCAATACATACTATATTAGTTTTTACCTAATATCATGGAACTCTACTTGGTTCAATCTATCAAAAAATCAAGCTCCAAAGACAGAATAAACTAACAGATAAAACTAAGAATCTTCTTTCTCCCCATAACTCTCCAAGACCTTTGAAAATTTTTAGTAACTTCTGTTGAGGTTCTGCTTTACCTTCAGCTCTTCGCATCACCTGCTGTGCAGCAGAGCAGCAGAAACATCACAAGTTTCAGAGGATGCAGACATCCATCTCAGTGCCAAAGAGGCTCCACAAGAATCATACAGTCATAGGATAATTCAAGCTGGAAGACACCTTGAAAGGTCATCTAAGGCAACCCTCTGTTACCTACACCTCAAAGGTAGGTCACTCGTGACATCAGACCAGGCTTCCCAGGGCTTTATCCATCAGACCTTGAAAATATCCAGTGGAGAAAGGAGACTGCATAACTGCTAGGGGTAACCTTGGCTCGACCATCCTTATGGTGAAAAGATAATCTCCTTATAGCCAATATATCTCATTTCAACTTAACCCCACTGTTTCTTGTCCTCCTGCCATCAACTGCCATGAAAAGACTGCCTTCAACTTCTTGACCTCTGTGTAGCTCTAGGAAGGATGTTATTAAGCCCCAATTTATCACTGTCTCCCCTGTATTGAGGGTGATCACATAGGGTGAGAGGTGGACACAGCCAATCTCTGCAGTAAACTGACACACAGTGCCACTGTCCTCCGGGTATTTCCTTGTGCTCTGAGCTCATGCACAGGCTAACTCAGATGGACTTTATACTTTCATGCCAAGCACAGCATTACATAGAGGAATACCTATAACTTAAGGACCCCAGAAATCCTGAATTCCAGCCTGACCTGTGTCACTGAATTGCTATACAAAAAAGATTAAATTCTTTCATTTCTACAATGCTTCCATTCAAGGACAGCATACATCTCATAGAAAATACATATATTCAAGGTTCAGCTCAACTCAGCAAGTCTGGCCTGAGACAAACACTATTATTACTTCATTAATGTGACAAAAGAACACACCTCCTAATGCGCAGAGATCTGTTTTAGAAGCAAATGTCATAAGGTGGGACCTAACCAATACTTTAATGTCAATTTGTTTTTTCCTGGAAAAGGCAAGATGATGCTAGATCCCCTCAGCAGAAACCCAAGCAGTGCTTTCTGGCAGTGAAAGAAGATGGGCACATACACAGGGGAACTGGGAGAGGCACTGATGCAGTGTGGAAATGAAAGCTGGAGTGAAACACTGACACTGCTTTGATGCAAACAGCTTTATCTCACGCACAGCAACAAAGAACATGAGTTATGATTACTGCCTTTCTCAGCAAGAAAAAGGCCTTGCCTGTGCAAGACCAACAAAGACCAAGACCAAGTCAATCCAAACTTGAGCTACATAGAATCACAGAGCTGCAGAATGGCTGGGATTGGAAGGGACCTTAAAAAACACCTAGTTCCAACTACCTCACCTTTGACACACAAATGATGCCCTCCTACAAAGTAGCAACTGCTACTTATCAGGAGGTGAGCATGAGTGTTATGATTGCTTAAAACAGAAAATAACTTGAGGAGTTAGTCTGGCCAAAGCTTGAAGGCAGAAAACTGAGAGAATAATGAAATGATGGTAGTACAGTTTATTACTAATATCTAGTAATTAGCAGAGGTTCTAAGTGCTATAGGGCCTTTACCCAGCAGCATCAAATGAGGGTGAGAAGAGAAATGTAGGATGGGAAGCATTGCATGAAAGCTCTTCTGTCACAGAAGGTACTGGAAATATTTAGCATGGGCGTGCTAATTAGGCATTGCAGTTACATTTTCAAATTCTGGGACCTGATGGTGTTAAATGTACAGTGAAAAAATGGGACTTTGTATGCTAAAGTACAGCTTTGACTCCATACATGTGCTGTTTTACAACAGCACAATGGAGCTACACTGGAATGCCAGAACCCATGGTGCCATCACTCTCCCACGTTAATCTGCCTTTGCAGGTTTCTCACAGTTGGGTACTTCACAAAGACACTCAGAGTAAGATAGGATGCTGTGTTTGGAACGTATGCCAGTTTTTATGACAAAGTTCCTTGCAATCTGATCCATGAATTATCAGTAGCAGCATTGTTCCCAACTTCAGCATTATCTGAAAGCCACTGTTTTACAGTAGATGGTGGAGGAACAGATTTTGGAGCATGAATACAATTATCTCACAGCACTTTTCTACACAACATGGTGATTAGGTGGCTTTTTAAGTTATCTCTTTTCATTACCTGATGTTCATACACTGTAGGGGTAAGGCACAGACTGACTTCCACCAACACCATCTTCCTGAAGTACAGGCATATTTACATTGCCTGTGAATCAGATTTTACTAAACCTGGCATGACCACACCTACAACTTCACTGCCAAGAGGTGCCTTTTTATACAGGCAGGGAGCTAACTGCTGTACTTATCCCAGTGTACCTTCCCAGACAAGACATGGGAAGTTCATAAATCTTAAATTGTGGAGTTCGACCAGTCTGTAAAATGCTTTAAAATGCGTTGCCTGCAAGAGCAGGGAAAGTGAACTTTGAGACATTGGTATTATTTTCTCCCACTCGGCTTTGACATCTATATGGCAAAGATAAGCCAGGTGTAAACATTCAAACATCTGTACCCAAACTCCCTGGAAAACTTCCAAGCTTCAGCCAGTACATGGGACCTGGCTGGTCAGCACGGACAATTACCTGGGATTATATTACAACAGTTCTTCCTCAATGCTTTTAGCCTCTTGTCTACCTGAGAATGAGGAGAAAACCACTCAGCCTTGAGACTCTGGACACACAAGTGTTCCAAGAGAAAGAACCAGGACTTTCATCCCAATAAACAGTGAGCATGCTAGAGGCCCCTAAGCCAGGGAGCAGACAAGAGGGATGGGAAACAGGATCACTGGTAAAGTTACCTAAAAGTCTGTGTGGAGACAAGGGGAAAAGAAGCTGTGCACCATATGGAGCATTTGAATACACAGGTATCACACAGGTGTGCAGTGGCATTAACACATTTTAGCAAAATATCGATAAGATCTTTTTCTTATTGGCAAAGAAGTGCCTGGAAGAATGGTTACAGTTGTATTCTTGGAGCCCCTTTTCCTTTCACAGAATTAGACAGTTCAAGGGGAGAAAAGAATACAGGGTGAGTATATACTTGGAAGTTTTCTTCCTTCTTCTGGATTCCCTGGGAATGCTAAGAGGAAATTCAGAAAAACACACTTTTCAACTGAAATCATACCAGAAATAAACTTTTATGTGTTGCTCTGGCCACCTAGTGCATGTTGTAGGCATCTTCAAGTACAGTCTACGTGAGATCTACACATAACAGAAATGGTGTGGGCTATTGAGAAGTTAGAACTTTATATAAATCCATTTATGAGCCAGCAGATAGATCTGAATGCACAGGTGGTGAGTGAGAAATGAATAAGCAGAAGGCCTGGGAACAGTGCCTAGAGAATTTTGGGAAGGCACTCTCAAGCACGTCTGAGTTTTCACTTGCATCCTCCATGCATGAGGCTAGAGCCTGTCCTTATGTGAAATCCAGTATCTCAGTGCCAGGATTACACTCAAGCCCAGACATATCAGGTTTTTTGAGGATGGTCATAAACAGGGACAGAAGCCTAAAGTAATCCTGCAGTGATGCAAACTCACTGTCATGCTGCTGGCAGGAAGGCAATTGGTCTCATTATCTGCATTCCAGCAAGTTTAGGAGGACACCAAATTTCACAAAGTGGTAGCTGATGGAGAAGAGCACTGCAATCTCAGGGACCTAAGCAGTGTGGAAAAATGAGCCAACAAAAACCTCCTGAAGTTCAGGACAGACAAATGTTAAGTCCTGTATCTTGGATGATCAACTCCATGAAGTGAGACACAGCCTGACTCTCCAGAGAGCAGCCCTGCACAGAATGTCCCAGTTGATACACTGGACAGGAACCAGTGGCACACCCTTGCAGCAAGGAATGTGGCTGTTGCCAATGACAGTTGCTCCTACCACGAGAAAAAAACACACAACCAAAGCCAATTTCCCAGTGAAAGATGATGATGATAGGAAATACGCATCCAAAAGTCACCCCAAGACAGAAGGCTAACCATGGAGCAAGATGCATGAGCATCTCAAGCGAAGCTCTCGAAAAGATACTCCTTTATTACACACTCATTTGGAAAACTGAGTTTTGTGCCCCCAAAGCAAAACAAACACTAACAAACTGGAGAATCTAGGAGAGGGATATTTAGATGGTGGGAAGCTGGAGCACATGACACACAGAGACAGAGACAACCAGATTTGTTTAGCTCAAGAGGCTGAAGGTAAAACAAGCTGCTATGCTCACCTAAGGTTGGAGAGTAGACAGAGCTAGAGCCCTCCCTGCAATGCACAGCAAGAGGCAGTCACTGCAAGGTCCAGTGATTCCACTGCAAGGAATTCTAATTGGATATAACAAACAGTATCTTCACCGGAGAGTGCTTAAGCACAGGGATGGCTACTCAGAGAAACCCTTTCCTTGGAGGTTCTCAAAATGCAATTGCACAAGGCACTCAGCAACCTGATCAAGCCTTGATGATTACATCATCAAGTTCCTACCAAAGTGCATTTTGCTATGACGTATACCCATATTTCCAATACTATTTCACACTGTCATAACTATCTAGTGGTAAGTGCAGGCTCCAATCTGAATTTCTGTGTCATGGAAAATGCTGGAATTTGCAATTACTTTTCATCGTAATTTCCATCAAACTAAAAAAAAAAAAAAAAAAAGAATTTTTAAAAAATGCTTTGAGATTAAAGTTAAGTATATTAATTTTAAAAAGATATTTAATATTACATTTAATTAATTAATTACTTATTAATTAATTATTAATTACATTTATTTAATTAATTTTATTCATCAATTACTTTTTGAAAGAAGGAATATGGAAATAAAAATGGAACAAAATTAGAAAGCAAGGTCTACCAAACCCCACAACTGCATCAGATTCACACTGAATTAAAACAGTTTGGTCCTTTACAAACTTCTATGCAGTTATGTTTTCTTCCTGAGGTGAGGAACACATATGCTCCCCTTCACTGATTACAACAAATGTCACACTCTAACTGCACAGAGCTACAGGAGTAACATTACTTACCAGCCAATCTTGGGAATTTAGGACAACGTTGCTTTAGGTTCTTTTCCTATTGCCTTACGAGGAAAACAATCAAAACAGTAGCTAATAAACTGGAAGGTCTTGCAGAATAGTGTTTGATAATTAAGTGGTGCTGAGAATGAAGCCCCTCTGAAACCAGAGCATATTAACCACAAGTCTAGTTCTGATTTTGGAAGCATTTCACTGAGATAATGTCTTAACCTCTGCAGTATTGTAAACACATTTTCTATCTCTCTGTAGTATCTGAGAAGAAAACCAGGTCAGTATATTTGCTCAGTGATAAATGCTTGAACTAAAAAAAAATCCAAACAAACAAATAAACCCCCACTCCCCAAAAAAAAACCAAACAAAAACAAAACACCACACTAAACTAGCTGGAATTTCACTTTTTAAAGACAAGCTCTTTGGAGGAAGCAGTGCATGATAAGCTTTGCTTAGTTCTACTTTATGAAATAAAAGTGTAACTTCAAAGAATTCCTCAATTTTTATTTGGTCAAGAAGTCGCTGATCTATTCTGAACGGCAGCCATGTGAAAAATCCTTCAAAATAAGAAACAAGGATAATTATTTGCAACCTGCTGCCCAACGTGCAATAGCAGTATCAAATCTGTGGTGATCCATGTCTGAACTTGGATTTTTGACTTAAGTAAAATGGGTCTGTTGAGTTTGTTATTGTTACTACCTGGAATATCTCTGTATCAGAGCCTTATCCTACTACATGGCACAATTCAGTATCTTTGGAGGCCTCCAGAGAAAAAGAGATAACTAGAGCACAGAAGGGAGAAGATAATACTTGTCAGGGATGAGATATACTCAGTAACTTCACACCTGCTCGTGCTTTGCCTGCCTTTCCTTTCAGCACCTTCTGAAATCAAATCCCCTCAGTAAAGAAAGAGCCAAAAGGCAGAGTCCCCCTCAGAGATCTTAAGCTGAGAATCATTAATATTCTTAGTATATTACCAATGCCATATCTAGAAAAGAGCCTTCTGTGAAACACATCCATATAAACAGCTAATACAAAGATGCCAATGCAGCCTTATTATCAAAGCAGGAAGTATATAACAAATTAGACTTTGAAGTCATCTCTTTCTCCAGACAAAAATCTAACAAAAACCAATAGAAAGAGCATGTGTGTGTGTTTGTCGTGCAGTACAGCTGGCTTCTAAACAGATGGCAAAAGGCAATTCTGACACACCAGAACTAACAAAGCCCATATACCTACAGATCAACTGCTAGTGGGTGATTAACTTCAGTGTGCAAATAGGTGCAAGAGCAAAGATTAACATTTTCCTTTCATAAAGGAATAAAACTGTCTCCCCCTTTTCCTCCTCAGTAACACGTGTGAGGCTTTGGGCAGAGGGAGTGCTGACCATCGGTTCCCTACTCCATCCAGCCCCCAAGAACGGTGCCTTTCAGCTTCTAAGTCTCTGGCAAATGAGATTGAAGCTGCTTACATACTCAGACCTATTGCTGGCAGGGGGAGGGAAACCTCAGAACACAGATGCACTCATGTGCAACAGAACCATCTCCTTATAAACACCCTTCTTCAGCTGAGGGATAATGGAGTCTGAGGTTGCAAATACTTTTTTTATTTAAGTCAAGGATAAAAGATTCTAGTATTTTATAATCTCTTCTATGGAAATACAAGGTCTTCCAGATACCTTGAATCTTTATTGTTAAGGAGGCAAAGTAAAGATATTTGAGGACTTAGAGCCTTCAGCTGCACTTAAATGAAGATATTTACAACAGTCAGCTTAGTCAAGCTTGTATTTCAATGACATACCAGTAGGCATAAAAATCCAAAGTCTTACTAATTCATAGTCACCTGAAACAAAGCTTTTCAAATGACTGTCCTTTCTTCTTTTCTACCTATCACTGAAAGACTAGTTTTTTGTATTACAGATTAACGACTGTTTATCAGTATGGCTATAATTTATTCACCCAGGTCAAACAGAATTTCCCATTCATTATTAGCCATAATTCTGGTAAGTCTTGGCTACCTGCAGTTCTTTACCTGTATCTCTCTGGAGCTGAAGTTTGATAAACATCAGTTGCAAGACCCTACTACAACTCGGGTACATGAAATAGTAAGAATATGAGCATGAATATCCAACACATTCATGTTAATAATTAAAATAAGCACAACTTGAAAACATACAATATAGAGTATCTGGGTTTTAATGAAGTACAGTGAATATAAAACTACAGATATTTCAGCTAGCCGAATCCAACTAAAGGATCACCAGAGGTAAGCTCATACAAAATATAAAGCCAAGAAAGGGTGGGAAGTAATTTGTGCAAAACTAGAGACATTAGACTCTTTTGACAGTACCTGCGAAAATTCATGATACAGGCCATTCTAGAAAACAAAACATTTAAGCAAGGACAGCACTATCAAAATAGTCAACATTTTTATACTCAGTTGAATTAAATGTATTAAAATGTATTTAAATGTACTTAAAATTTATCAAAAGGCTGTACAGCAGTAAGCCTTCCACTCATCACTTTTCCAAGATCACCATCAATGCTGGTCTTTAGAAGCAGCAGGACACTGAAAAAGCAAAATTATGTGGAGGGCTTTAAATGGAATTATTTGATGTGGTAAAGCAGCTTTTAGGGACTGGAAGTGTTCTGAAGAAAATTGTTTCCTGCTGCATTAGAAAACAGTCAAACAATGTATTAGAAAAAATAGTAAATAAGTGGTTACCTACTTTGATACTACTGTTATTCCTTACCCTTACACTATTTTAGAGTATTCCATTCCTTTTCCTTTGAGCACCACAAATTAGCTCAGCACAGGCTCTTCACATGGTCAGCAGAATAACTGACCTGCACTTGGTCTTCTCTTTACATTTTCTTGCCCTAAGATGAAATTGCTGACTGTGCAGATTTTTTCTTGCTAAGCAAAGCATTTAGGTAAGAGATCCTTATCTCCACCTTTTGAAGTGGTGAGCTAACCCCCCTGCTTGCTTTATTTTCCCTTGTGTTTTAACTTCCATATGCATTAGAGGTAAATGATTTATGGATCCTTTTCCCTTTGATATATGACTTTTTTGTATCAGTTTCCACCAATTTAGTGTTCTGCTTCCCCGCTGCCTTTGAGTCTCCAAAATTCCCTGTTCCTCAGCTTACAAATCTCTGAAAACACAGCCTTCCTACTATTACATTTTCTAAGATAATTTTTAGTTTCTGCTTCAAGTCTTCTATCTTTCCCTCCACATTTATGCTGGGTACAATGACATAAGCACAGCTCAAAACAATTATCTCTGTAGCCCCAAAACCATATTCCTTTTTCTTGTTTTTGTTCTGAACGGTTTGGTCTCTTTAGAAGTAATGTTAATTGAAGAACTGCTTTAAGGAAGGTGGTAAGGGGGGCTGCTTCTACAACATGCAGTTGGCACTTTTATCAAGGCTGCATAACCAAGAATATTGTTTTCCCAAGATAAGCTGATGTTCAACCAGGACTTGACATGAACAACAGGATAAAATAATTCTATTCAACTTCAAGACCATATTAGCAGTGAGAAATGCTAATGCAGAGATATGTAGATACCTTCAAAAAGAGAAGAAAAAGCTGTCTTGACTGTTCAAGAGGAAAATAAAGAACATCCAGAACTGGAGTGATTATCTGAAGCAACACTTAACTGTGTCTCAGCCTATTTGTATGTCCTGTTATTTAAAATGCAGACATTGCTTTTCCAGTCCTCCCATTCCATTTAATTCTCCTTGAAAGGGTCTGGACCTCCAGTCATCAAATCACAGAATATCCTAAGTTGGAAGGGACCCACAAAGATCACTGAAGTCCAGCTCCTGGCCCTGCACAGGACAGCCCCAAGAATCACACCATGTGACTGAGGGTGAAAAATGTCCTTGACAGTTGTGCAATTATTCTTTTTAAATTCAGTTAGGTACCAGTTCATGTTGTTCCTCAAGTGTAGTTTGAAAAAAACAAGCATACTTATATATCTTTTATGAATAATGAGCACTGAGTAAAGTTTAACTTGCATTTAGGAAATAAATTAAATAAATCCAGCTATATATCTGGAGTTAACAGAAGAACATGACCATCTCAGCACCAGTACCTCAGTTTTATTTCAACAAGGACGTTGGTTACCTCCTCATGTTTGTGAACCTTATTTTGTCTCTTCCATCCACAAAAAAAAGATCTTCTAGCATAGAATTATATAGCAATGTATAGTATGAGAGAATCTGGTCTGAACTGTCAAATAGCATTTACTCAGAAATATGGTTATATATGAAAAGCACAAGTATCATGTGTTAGCTGTGGTATGCTGGAAGAGGAAAAAATACAGTTAAGACTGTTTCTATTTCCATATACAACTTTTATTGCAATACCTGTATTCTAAGCGTACAGATACAAATATAAAATGACCCATGTCAGGCTTTAAAGCTGCCCAAGTAGCGAATTGAGAAATTAATTCAGTATTATAGCCAAAGTTGACAGGACTTCAACAGGTGATAGGAAGCTTCCCCAGTCTCTCTCCAAGAACAACCAGGATCCACCATAGTTTTGGTCCAAGATGTATGCTTTAAGTTGGCAGCTGAGTCTAGGAACGAGTGTATTTACCCCAGATGTGCAGCATAAACACAGAAGCAATAAAAAGAAGACTCATGACCAAAACTGGAACAGGTCCACTAAAAATAAAGAGAAAATACATTAACATAAAAAAGAAGTCTATCTTACCCAAAGGCCAGTCATTATCAGCCAAGTGAGCTTATCAGCTCATAAGAAATCGTTCAAGAAAACTCCCCTTCCCACAGAAATACCTTAAAGCACATAGAAATGAGATAGCCATCTCTATCAAAAACTGCTGCTGCTGCCACTGTTTTTAAAGACAGTTCTACACACCCTAAACATTACATAAAAAAGCACAACAGAGTAACAAAAACCTCACTCGTTTAAAAAGCCATTAATGCTTGATTGTTGTGCATCACTGTTTTCACAGTCTCTGGAAAAATATCCTCTGTGTTTACTACTCAGATAGCCACCTGAGCAGAGATGCAGCCCGATGCAAAAACCAACAGAGTCCTCTAGCGGCTACTAAAATTTTGGCATAAAATTCTCATTTGCTGTTTTATTTTAGGGATTTTATTTCATTTGAAAACAATGGCAGCAGTGGGTGAGAGACAAGGACTTGTGCTTTCTTCCAAAACATACACCAAGTGGCAAAGCTCCATCATTAAATCTTTACCTCAAATGAATAAACTAGTATTTTTTTCCTTCTTACTTATATAGATTGTTTAGAAATAGAGTTGTTTTAATAAAACAGATTAATCTTAGGGTGGATGTTGATAGCTTCAATCAGCTATTTCATGCTGTTCTGAGATACAACAATTACATGACTACACACACTCAAGGCTCCTTCACTTCATACAATCTCATTTCTGATTTTCAGTGTGCTATTGGGAAATCTGTTATCCAGCCGGTGCTACCTCCAGGGTACTGATTATAAGCCTGTAAATGCTACCTGAATACAAAGTAAAAAAAGAAAGGAAAGGGATTCAAAGAGTTTACTGTCATATTTTTCTATGAGATCATGATGCACATACTTCAAATGTTCACAACTGTAATCTTACACTGAGTTTTAAAACTCAATTATTATCTATCATACTTAAGACTTATTTTGGTATGGAGAACCCTGAACACAGACATAAAACATTTAGCAAATAAACCAATAACAAAATAAACAAAGTCCACGTACATGGTAACTACATAAGAAATCCCTTCAAGGGCTATCTTTCACTAAGCAGCAGAATGTAATTCTCAAACCCCAGAATTTTACACATATAAATATATACATTTCCTTTATAATTTAAATTTATTTTTATATATTTATGCATGTAAGTTTATATGCTACGCAGTATAAATCACAATTACATTAGGTGCAGAAAGTCCTTACACTGTATCTGAATTACTATTGAATTCATTTGAGCCTTTAGCAGTGGGAATAGGCAAGCTGCTCTGCCAAAGACACACAGGAACAAAGGAACATCACTACTGAGAACAGAACTACATGGAAATAAACAGTGGGGACTGACTCAGTGTTCAGTGTGTTTTTTAAACATTCAGGTAACACTGAACCCCTAGAGAATAATCAGCTCTCCAATACTGACACATGTATCTCACTTCTTCCACTCCCAAAGAAAACCTGTTGAAACCCTGCGATTCTCCTCCACGCACCTGCATCTTCTCAGCCCACCACAAAAAAAATAGTAATAAATTCAGACACCTCTAAAGATTTGGTACTGTGCATTCTCAGAATGTCTTTCATAAGACTGCACATTGGGCACAAGCCCAATTTGACTTTCTATCCACAGGAAACACTGCCTATAACTCTTTAAGCAGGAAAGACCAAGACAAGATACGGCAACCACAGGTACCAAGTGACCCAAAAAGAGGAAAAAGTCTGGGTTTAGTTTTCTTTTCAAAGCATGTAAGCTCCAAGCTTTAAAGAGAAAAAATATCATATTCCCCTCTCAACCAAATCCCCCACAGCTCCCTTCTGGTAACAGTTGTTTTTAAAGGCATACACAACTTGAAGCATCTTGTAATGCAAATAAAGGATCTTTCCTGAGGGGAACCAACTTGCCTACTCAACATATTTATTATTTTGGATATTGAATACAGATACAAAATACCCAAAGCATCAACATAATTCTGTACAATATAAAATACAAAAACATTTTTATCTAGAGCAAAATTTCCCTCATTGCAGCTAGTATCAATTAGCCTGTCTTCAGGTGGTTTGAGGTATTTTTTCATAGTAATTTTAAGAGCTTGCATTTTAAACACTATGGAAAAACACCAAAAAAAGCCCACCTACCACCACTACCAGGCTATGCATTCACATTGCTTTATGCAGTAGTGATCACAACCATTTCCAGAAACAACTTCAGCTGCAGCACTTCACTGAGGCAATCACAAACCCTTGATAACCCATTCTCACTTTAAAGCCTACTAAACATGACAGAGATGGTAACAATTGGTTGCTATGAAAAAAAAAAATAAAAATACATGGAAAGCTGTAAGCAAGAAAGTTGCTACCAAGCCATGCCTCAGAAAATGTTACATATAGTGTGGAGTGATTTGTAAAACCAACTCACTTTTACAGATTTGATTCTTCCATTAAAAGCCCGAGCATCCAGTTACCCAAAATAGCTTCCAAAAAAAACACTGCCAGTGTTCCAAACCTTAAAATTGGGAACCACTGTGTTGCAACATAAATAGATAGGAAAATCTTTTTCCTGATCTGCTTGCACTGAAGATAAGAACTAAATGGCCATCCAGCACCAAAAGTGAAATCAAAGGATTCACAAGGAAACCAAGCAAAATTGTTAAAGCTTGCAACACAAGTCTATTTAAAAAAAATCCTAACGCCCTTCTGGTTTTTATTGTTTGGTTTAATTGAGTTTTTTAATTGAACTTTAGTAGCCTGAACAACAATAGGCCTTGCCTATTTGCATAGATTTGCTCTAGAACACTATTGGTGCTCATTGTCTTTTCTTCACCTTGTCTCCTTTCTGGACTCAGAATGGAGTAAGCAAGGCTGAACTGCCCTACTTTGGTGGTTTGCTGGATACATTTTGGTTTTTGAAGTGTCAAGCACATATGAAAATGAAAACACATAAGACACCTTCAAAGGAAGGAATACTCATGGAACTATCACTAAGCAGCCTATGACAAGCCCTTCCCCAAATGTTCTGTTTGTGCAGCCAGCAGCAGCCCTCTTAAAGAACTCCAAAAGAAAATACTAATGGATTTGAGGAAAAACCCAAGCAACAGGGTCAGCCCTGAGCACCTCAAGACTTTTCAACCCAGTAAGAACAAGAGGTCATGAACTGTAATTCTACAATAAGCAAATTGCTACTCGGGATAAAACTTAGGAGGCACTCATCAGCTGAAATACACCTTCCACCTTCATTACACAAGTATTAGGCTGCAAAGTTTGTTTGGGAAAGTCATCTGAATGACTCAAATTGGTCAAAAAAGTAAAATCTTATGCTCTCTTTATAGTTTTAGGGCTATTACTAGGTATTTGACCATCATCTTGGAATATCTACCTTATAAAAATGGAGATATACAAGGTACTGGCATGCTATATTTGGCAGGCAAGTTCAGCTAAAGTAATTTATCTGCAGCTTTTTAATAAAAACACATGAGATCATGCAAGCATATGGTATATCAGTTATACTGGATTTTCAAGGGGTGCACAGGGTCACAACACGGCTATTATAAAACAAACCCCAAAAATTTTTACTTAGAAGAGAATGAAAACATGCACAGAGATGACTACAATCACTGAGACAAGTGATCTTTCTCAACTTCAAAGTGATGCTCACAGTCTTCAAAGACCACTTAGGGTAAGCTTTGGCAATTACAAAATATAACTTGTACCTACCTTTTAAAAACCACTGTAACATTAAAAACTGCTTCTCCAGAGTTACAGATTAAATACATCATCCCAACCATCAACTCAGCAAGTTTTCCCATACACACCAGAACACTGATAGATTATTATTAATTCAAAGACTGCAAGACTACATAAGCAGGGGAACTCTACAGCCCCCAAGGCTGCCACCACCCATTAATCCAACTTACACTTTGAGCCCTGGAGAGTCCTCAGTGTAGAACCGCCACATCCCACCAGTCCCTGTGGATGTAGCACGGCCTGCACTCCTTGTCCCGCAGCTGGCATTTTTCCTTTAATGGACAACAGAAGGAAACAAAGACCAAACAACACGTTCATACTCCATTAGCTTCTAGGACCAAGCAGCCCAAGAAACTCTGCAGAAACAATACACTTCACTGAACTGATTACATTAGAAAAGATCTCTATGGTCATCGAGCCCAACACCACTGTATCAACCAGACCATGGCACAAAGAGCCACACAGAGTCTTTCCTTAAACACCTCCAGCGACGGTGACTCCACCACCTCCCTGGGCAGTCAATTTCAATGTCTAATTGCCCCTTCTGTGACGAAATTCCTCCTGATGTCCAAGCTAAACATCTCCTAGCAAAGCTTAAGACTTGTGCTCTCCTATCCTGTCACTAGTTGCCTGGGAGAAGAGAAAGACCCTCTCACCTGGCTACACCCTCCTTTCAGGTGGTTGCAGAGAGTGATAAGGTTATCCCTGAGCCTCTTCTCCAGGCTAAACACCCCCAGATCCCTCAGCGGCTCCTCATAGCACTTGTGCTCCAGACCCTTCCCCAGTTCCTTTGCCCTTCTCTGGTCTCTCATCAGTCTGTGCTGCCACGTCAGCAGAGGGCATCGGCCCGGGGAGCCCGGCAAGCAGAGGGCACGAAGGAGACAAGAGCCGCCCCCGCTAGGGAACCACAGCAGCACCCACCTCTGCCGGACGGTGGATCCCGCGGCGCGGGGAGCCACAGCCTTGCTGGGGGAGCGGCCGGAGGAGCCGACGCTGGTGGCGCTGGGGTTGGGCCCGGGCTGCGGAGAGAGGAGAGAAGCGGTGGGGAGTGAGAGGCGGCGGGCAGTGCCGGCGAGGAAGGGCCGTCTAAGCCGCCCTCCGCCTCGAGCAGCCCCTCACCATGGCGGCAGCGCTAGTTCGGGCTCGGTGTGGTCTCACACACGCTCCGCTACAGCCGCTTCGGCTACGTCCCCGCCCGCGTCAGGCTCCGCCCCCGCGCCGCGCATCCCGGGACCATGCAGCTTCCCAGGCCAGTGCCTGAGCAGCACCGGCCCCTTATCCCCGGACCCCTCGCTCGGCGGCCGCTTCCCGAGACCGCTGTCCCCCGTGACGCCTCTGCCGCGCCCCCTCCTTGCGCAGCGGCCGGGCCGGCGCGGGACCGTAGGGAAGGACGCGTCGGGCAGCGCCGGGGCCGCCCGGCGGGCGGGGCGGGCGGGAAGGCCCGGGAGGAAGGGAAAGAAGGCTGACGTGTCCCGCCGGGGCTGCCGGGCTGCGCATGCGACCCCGTCCCCGCGGTAGCTGCCATGGAGGAGGAGGAGGAGGCGGGAGGAGGGGGCCCGTCCGTGCTGTTCCTGCACCCGGACCTGGGCCTGGGCGGCGCGGAGCGGCTGGTGGTGGACGCTGCGCTGGCGCTGCGGGCGCGGGGCTGCCGGGTGCAGATCTGGACGGCGCACTACGACCCCGGGCGCTGCTTCGCGGAGACGCGCGGGCTGGCGGTGCGGCGGGCGGGCGGCTGGATCCCGCGCAGCCTGTGCGGCCGCGGGCACGCCCTGTGCGCGGCCCTGCGCATGGCCTTCGTGGCGCTCTACGTGCTGCTGCTCAGTGGAGAGACCTTCGACGCCTTCGTGTGCGACCAGGTGCGGGGACGGACATGGGCATGGGAGCGCCGCTGCCCCGACGGCAGGCGGGCATGCTGGTGGGCCGCTTTTCACAGAATCACAGAATTCTTTGGGTTGGAAGGGGCCTCTGGTGATCGTCTACTCCGAACCCCCTGCCAAAGCAGGGTCACCTAGAGCAGGTGGCACAGGAACGCGTCTGGGTGGGTTTGGGATGTGTCCAGCGAGGGAGACTCCTCAACCTCCCTGGGCAGCCTGTTCCAGTGCTCTGCCACCCTCAGTGTAAAGAAGTTCTTCTTCATGTTGATGAAGAAGTTCTCATGTTCTAGTTTTTGGCCACTCCTCTTCATCCTTTCATTGGGCACCGCTGAAAAGAGTCTGCCACCATCCTCTTGACACCTACCTTTGAGATATCTATATGAATTAATAAGATCCTCTCCCAGTCTTCTCTAGACTAAACTGGCCCAGTTCCTGCAGTCTCTTGTAAGACAAATGCTCCAGAACCCTGGAGTATCAAATCCTCACAAAATCTGATTCATTATGTGGTGTGCAACAAGCCAGTGACACACTCAAGGGAGAAACATCGACTGTTCATTTCAGAGCTGTGCAAGCCTGGCTGCTCCACGGTGTTCCACAAATCAAGGAGACCCCATCAGGCTTTCTGTGCCATCTTTTATACACAGAAATTCAGAGTTAGTAATTTTATAAGTGCAACCCCTCATAATGTTATTGGTTAATTGGTCAATAATTTCCAGAGAAGGGCAGTGAGGCTGGGGGAGGATCTGGAGCACAAGTCTTACGAGGTGCAGCTGAGGAAGCTGGGGTGTTTAGCTGGGACAAAAGGAGGGTCTGGGGCACCTTATTACCCTCTACAACTGCCTGAAGGGATGTTCTAGCAGATGCGGGTTGGTCTTCCTGACAGCTAGTGACAGGACAAGAGAACACAGTCTTAAGCTGCACCAGGGGAGATTCAGCTTGGACATTGGGAAGATTTCTTCAGAGAGGGTAATTATACATTGGAATGGACTGCCCAAGGAGTTGATGGAGTTACTGTCACTGGATATATTTAAGGACTGGACGTGGCACTTTATGCCATGGTCTAGTTGACAGGGTGGTGGTGAGTTACTGTTTGGACTCAATGATCTCAGAGGTCTTTTTCAACCTAATTGATTCTGTGATTCTGTACAAGTTGCATAACCCAATTCACTTTTACATGTGCTCAGGGAAATGGTCTTCACCTGAGCAGGGATCTTTCTGACCTGTAGGTGTGTTTCCTAGTGTAATAATGAACATAGTTTAGCTATAGGGTACATGGACTCTGAGTATTTTGCCAAGTTAGCAGTGTATACATAGACATAAATCAAAATCTTGATTTACTGCATCTTTAAGGTTTGTTAGTTTCAGGTTGTCCTTGAGTAGGGGATGCTAACTGCTCTCAGTTCTACTGACATACAACATTTGATTTACTACATCCTTAAAGCTTGTTAGCTCCACGATGTTGTTGACTAAGGAATGCTTGCTGCTGCCTGTTCCTCTGATTGGGTGTCCTTTCTTGCTGATTAGGCTTGAAAGTATACAAGGATTTTGCATCAAAGAATATCCTGAATTAGAATAATCTTGACATATTCCACATTTTGCAATTTACCTCTTACATTCTGGAGCAGCTGGAGGGAGAGGATGCCACTGCCACTTGGGCTCTGCTCCCAGCATCCCTGATAGTGGCAGGAGGAGGTGGTTGTAGAAGTCTTGGGACATGATGGGGCCTAGGTGGGGGAGCAGGGTGCCTTATTGAGGGAGAAATTTTAGGGCCACAGCAAGAGGTCCTGGATGAGGGAGTACAACTTGATGTGCTTGTGGAGGGGAGAGGGGGAAGGCACTTGGCTTGCAAAGCACTCAGTCCCAGAGCATGGGTGGGAAATCCCAGATACCCACTGGTGGCAGTGGCACAAATAGTTAACCTCTCCTCTTGTCCTGTCTCTCCGGTTGCACTAGGTGTCTGCCTGCATCCCTGTACTTAGACTGGCCAGAACCCGTAAGAAGGTTTTGTTCTACTGTCACTTTCCTGACCAACTTCTGACCAAGAGAGAATCTTTCCTAAAGCGCCTCTACAGGATGCCGCTGGACTGGCTGGAGGAGTACACGACTGGCATGGCAGACTGTATCGTTGTCAACAGCAAGTTCACTGCCAGCATCTTCAAAGACACCTTTAAGTCCCTGTCCCACATAAACCCAGATGTCCTCTACCCATCGCTCAACATCAGCAGCTTTGAAGAAATTGTTCCTGCAGACATAACTGACCTGATACCGAAAAAGAAGAAGTTCTTGTTTCTTTCCATTAATAGGTATGAGAGGAAAAAGAATCTAGCATTGGCTCTCGAAGCTTTGCACGAACTTCGAGGGAGACTTGATTCTCATGAGTGGGACGAAGTTCACCTGGTTATGGCAGGTGGTTATGATAAGCGAGTTCTGGAAAACGTGGAGCACTATGAAGAGCTGAGGAGACTCGCAGCCAAACTTACTGTTAATGACCATGTGACTTTTCTGAGATCATTCTCAGATGAACAGAAAATCTCTCTTTTTAGTAACTCTGTATGTGTGCTTTATACACCAAGCAATGAACATTTTGGCATCGTGCCTTTGGAGGCAATGTATATGAGATGTCCAGTTATAGCAGTTAATTCAGGTGGTCCTTTAGAATCAATCTTGCATAATGTTACAGGATTTTTGTGTGATCCTCTGCCAACCCGATTTGCAGACGCCATGGAAAAAATTGTGAGAGATCCTCTCTTAAAGGACACGATGGGAGCAGCTGGGAGAGTGAGAGTTAAGGAAAAATTTTCTTCAGAAGCTTTCTCAGAACAGCTGTACCAATACATACTCAGATTAACAGAATAAAATTATATTCCTATATTTTACAACGTTGTGTCTCTCATTTGTGTAGGGGACCAGTATTCATCGTGACTGATGAAGAACCAGAGATATCTGAATGTCCTCGTTTTGCTTCTTGTGCTGCCTTATGTCACTTGGTACAAAGAAGAAGCAAAACATGTCCACTGTGTCAGTAGAAGGTTAAAATTTTCATGTGGTAGACTGATCTGCCATTGCAGGACTTCTTTTGTGTACTGTGCCTTAGAAAAAAGTTAAATGACAGTAACTTACTAGGAATATTACTGCATGTTTTTAATACTGTATGGTATGGCTGATTCAATTTACAAAATGTGGATTTGTCCAGATAAGACAAATATATTAATATAAATATATTTCAAATGGCTTTATATATTTAAAATGGTCACCAGTAATTTTTAAGCAAAAGAGCTATCTCAGCTGAAGTATGGAGAGAATTGTACAGTCCAACCAAGTGCATATTTAAAAAACACTGTGCTGTTAGGCTTATGGATGGTGCAGTTTTAAAAAGGTTGACCTTTTACTGTGCTTGACCAATTGCATCGCGTAATCCCACTGGGTGTCAAAAAAGCATAGAGGTGTGTGAGCAGGAGGAAGTGAGATTAGAATAGCACCAAGGGTATCAGCCTACCTCAGGCAAAAATGTTAGTGCTGAAATCTATGTTTCTTCGTTACCTTCAGTGCTTGAAGATGCACTTTTACTTTGGGAATGTCTGGTGTGTAAATAATGAAATAATATTCCCTATATTTATCATTTCATTCTAAATGACAGCACGCTTTTAAAAAAGATCTTAATCTGGACCAGGCAATAAAGACATTTTATTTTGCTTAATTCAGTGGTAACTTTATGTTCTCCTAATGCAGTGAGTGCACATATGACAGTAATGTGATTTTGTTTAGGCTGGTCTGGGGCAAGGAATATATTTTTTGTTCGTCTACCTCTCTTTTAGTGCATCTTTATTAGTTAGTTATTCTGTTTGGTTATAACACACATAATCCATTCAGTTAAAATTTAAGTGTGAATATAGATTGAGTAGCTACAAATTCTTTATTCTTTGAAATCCAGTGTTATCTATAAAATGCAGTTTGTAGTGTGGTATGAAATACAATTTCTAGTCTGAATTCTGCAATTTCTATTTAAAATTGTTTCAGGCATTTCCACATTAGCACTTCACAACAGAGAAACCATTCTTTCTGTTGCTTAGGATCAAAACCCAGGTCTCAGTATACTTACAAGGCTTTTATTTGAAATAAAACAAACAAAAATCCACAAAGTTTGTCCTCACCTTTAATCAGAAAGTTGGAATACTCCTAATTTTTATTCATTATGGAGTGAGAGCAGGTGCTCTCACAGGCCCTATTTCCTACATTTCTATTCAGTCAGAAAAACTGGCAAGTGTGAATCTACACTCTTTCTAGCCTGTTCCTCCATTTCTGCTCCTTTTCCACCCTTAAAAACTTTCCTAAATCTTCGTGCAACTTTTTCATCATGGGTGTAGCGATGGATGACTGAAGGACCAGAAGAGATGGTGGAAACAATCTGTCAGGGGTCAGATTATCCCTTCCAAGACACATTTGGCCTGGGTTTTATGTTCCAGTTAGAAGGTACAGGATGGTTGGGGCCAGTTCCTGTGCTTGGTTAGTCTGTGTTGCATACTCCTCAGTTGCACCGGAGTTAACCTGGAGCCTAAGAGACACCGGTGTGTGCTCGCCAGCCCAGCTGCAGGGGGAGCTCCTTTTCTGCTCCAGCCCTTTGCTGAGCTGTGTTGCTGGCAGGCATGTGCCTAGTCCTATATCCTGCAGCTTCTGTTCATTGAATTTCATGGATTCCACTTGGACATGACCTGCCGTCTCACATTCACCTGGTGATCACTGTGACTGTCAACAGCTGCTGCTGTCACCAGGCTGCCCTGCTAGGATACTGTGCTCTGGTCAGTGAGGCCATTGTCCCATGATGGGATCTCCCCCGGCTTCTCACTGTCATACCTTGCAGGGTAGCCCCAGTCCTGCTGCTTCATGGCAGGTGGTTTGGAGCACCTCAAGCCCAAGGCAGACTGTTATGGAGCGTGGCCTTCAGCTGCAGATTAGCCTCAGATTCCTGCAGGAAGCTGTGGTCAACGTGCAGAAGTGCAGCACAGCACTGCAGGCTGCTTCAAGATCTCTTGCTTCCCATCTTGAGAAACCTGATCTAGTAGGAGATATTCCTGCCCGTGAAAGGGAGGTTGGACGACATGGTCCTTAAAGGTCCCTTCCAACCCAAACCATTCTGTGGTTTTATGGTCTTCCAGAAGCATTCAGTGGGGACTGCGCAGTTACATTAGGATTTATTTGTAAGATATGGTCAATCTTTACAGCCTATCCACGTACCATATATCCTGAGGGACATTAGAGGATCAACAGCAGTCATACCCCAGAACAATCTGGATTGTGACTATATGGGACACAATGGCCCTGTGATGCAAAACCAGATGACTTAGTTCATTTATACAGTTTGCAGTGGCCAAGCACTGGAGTGCTCGAGCTCCATCAGGGAAAGTAGTTGGTCACTAAATACACAAATTAGTTGGCTCTGGAAACTGAGTGTGAAGAGCAAGCCCCTTTATGTCTGTCTGTGACACCCACAAAATGAGCTGGCTGGGGCTGGCCTACCCCAGAGCTTGGGGCAGTCTATTGGTTGTATTCTGGTGGTAGGTGAGCACCACTGCTGGTTCTTCTGCTGCCTCAAGAGTGCGCTACCACTCCTCAGAGACAGCTTGGATTGCCTGGAGCCAAGGTTTGTCCCAGAGGTCAAAATTCTTATTTGTGGGAGTGATCTGTCTAAAGAAAAAGACAGCGGGGCATGGCTCCTGCTTTGGTCTCAATTATAGGACAGTATGGCCTATCTGCTTCCATAACGAAATGCCAGCCAAGAATTGGGCAGGACACTAAGGCAGGATGTGGTGAATGACTTCTGTTCCTCAGAAGCTGCATTTGCTTCTCATGCCCATGGGAAGTAAGGCCCCTTCCAAGTAGATACCACTAGAAGAGCCATGATACTGGAAAAGATTGTTTTGAATCACCAAAAGAAGTTGGCAAATCCTAAGAAACTTTGCACTTCCTGCATGCTAGAAGGGAATGAGTGGAAAAGTGCCTTCTGAACCAGATACAGACACAACGAGGATCTTGTGATACTGTTTGGTCTCTTCTGTGCTCTGACCACCTTCCATGGCTCTGCTCGTAATGTTCTGCCCACTCTGCTTGATAACTGTGTAGTGGTGTTCTTGGCATCTTCATGTTTTCCAGCGCTCAACAGGCACACAGGCTATGCCAGGGAAGTTCTGAGTCACTTGCAGCAGTGGTGACTCCATGTTAAATCCCAGAAATCAGATCTTTTCAACAGCAGAGGGTGGAGTTCCCGGGATAGCTGATGGACCCCAGCTGCTGGCATGTTGATCCCTTAAGCCTTAAAACAGCAGGCTCCTGTGAAAGCCTGGAAATCAGGGTCAGAAAGCCCCTGATTTTTTTTTTTTTTTTTTTTTTGGACCAAAAATGTGGAATACTGGCAGTGGAGGTAGAGTGTCAGATGAAGGGATTAAATCTGTGATTGTCCTTAAATGTTTTCAGATTATGCTGTGACTTCGTGTTTTAATGTTCCTATGAACCCTGAGGTTGGCTCAGCTGATTAAAGCAGGGTGCTTGTAATGCCAAGGTGGTGGGTTTGATCCCTGCATGGGCCATTCACTTAAGAGTCAGACTCAATGACCCTTGTGGATCTCTTCCAACTCAGACTATTCTGTGATTCTGTGAAGATATTTTTCTGTTCTCTTGAGCATCTTCATATAGTCTCATATTGTCATAAAATCATAAAGTGGTTTGGGTTGGAAGAGATATTAAAGATCATCTCAGTCCAGCCCCTCTGCCAAACACCAAACCAGGTTGCTTAAAACTCCATCCAACTTGGTGTTTCCCTACTACCATTTTAAAGACTCACACATGAAAACAAAGTTTTAGGTTTACAGAAGAAAGGGACTTCTCCTTTCAGAAGTGCAGGCACTCAGTCAGTTCCTCATTCTATGATAGTGTAGCTTTCTTTCCTCTCTCCTTCCTCTCCTCCCTTTTGGAAAGCCAACAAGAATCTTGATTATGGACATAGAATCCAGGATGTTTTTGTCAGTGACAAGCTTCCTGTCAATTAAATGGAAGCAGCTCCATCATGAGAAGACAGTAAGTATCCCCCATATTTTACAAGCCAGCATGTTCTAGGGTGTATCAGGTACATTTCATTGTGCTGTCTCTAGACCAACACAATACGAATAAACAAGGCTGACCAGCGCTGAATTTCCAAAAAGGCAGGGTTTTAAACAATAATTATTTGTACCAGTTTTGAACCTGTTCCAGAAATACATACTTTTTCCTCCCTTCTCCTTTATTTAAATAAAAAAATTGTTTGTGAGAATTTTCTTTAAATCAAATTGCATATATCTTTTGCAATCTGCTGTCAGAAGAACTATTAAATATTAGACTTGTATAATTAAATAAAGTATCATTAGTCTACAAGAAAATGGAAGTTTTAAATTCATATTCACCAGTGTGGTGTGAAGGATGATGCAGCAAAAAGACAATGGCAGCAAGGAAGATTTAATCTCTTCTCCCCATATTCACATATCCTGCTACCTTCTCTTACACCCCAAATAAATAAAAAGAAGCCAAATAAAGAAGTTGTTTAAAGCATAGTTGGAAAAATAAGGGCAGAGTATGTACAGGGTATTGGGTGTGGGCAAAGAAAGACAAGGAGAAAGATGATTAGGCTTTGGAGTTTCTTCACTTGCCAATAATGTGGGCTGGCGAGTGCAAAGACGGAGTTTTCTTTCTTCAATTTACCTTAATACCTCCAGTCAATAAGATAGGCCATAAATATATAATTTAATATGCATGATTTTATACACTCTTTTTCAGGTTCTAAAAAGAAATCTGAAAATTTCATGGTTAAGCCAGCCTGACAGTGGTCCTTTTTTTCCTTTCCCTTCCCCCTTCATTGCTATTTTTTACAATTTTACACAATATAAAAAATTTATAGATTTTAACATTTGCATGGAGTCTATAAAAACCCCATGCTACATTATCATATTGGTAAACTTTATTATTTTTTATTATGGCTTTATTCTCTCTCATGGATGAAATGGCTGATAGTTTATTTTGAATAGTAATTTATTATACAGTTAATATCACTGGGGCATTTTTAACAAAACAATAACTGTAGAACACTGAAAAAAATACAGTATTAAGGAAGGGGTATATTCAATAGCATGAATTTTAACACAAAGAGTAGAGAGGGAAAGACATTTTCACTATAGTTATCCTTATCTGCTTTTATGATGAAAGTAGAATGTGTGACCCAAAAAGAAATAAATTATGGGTTAGTCTCTATTGATTTATGGGTGTGCAGTTCTTTATTCTATGCCCAAGATTAACTGAGTTGGTTCCAGATTTTTGCACTGTTGGTTGTATGAGAAGCCCAACAAGTCTGACCTCATGAACTGAGACAGATCTATTAAGATTATGGTATCTTTATGACCCCAGTTTCTGTGCACTGAAAGAGAGAAAAAGTATAATGACTGACAAATGAAAATAGAAATAATTTGGACTGGTTTTACATGGAGAAAGGGAGCAAAAGATACTAAGTTTAAAAACCCCTATGTAGGATAACCAGTGGGGAAATTGGTCTTCAATCAACCTACTTTACAGGCACACACTGTATTTTGACTTAATGAACTTTCCCCTCACAATTATGCACACAACTCCTGCACTGTGTAGCAAGCTTTGTGAAAGATAAAAATCTGGTCTGATTTACTCTTTTAAATCTTCAGCCTAGCCTAGGATTAGCCCTGTAAACAAACCTATAGCTGAACAAGGTGCTGTGCGTAGTAACAAACAAACCTCATAATGATTGACTGCTGGAAGAGATCCTGACCATCACCTTCTCTAGGACCACAGGACAAGAGGACAGAGAACTATGGAAGCATGAAACCTAGCTGGAACATGTCTCTCATTGGCACCCCTCTTTTTGCACCTGGCGTGAGACAGACCCTTTACCTCCTTCATCCCCCTTTTAACCTCCCTTTTCTTAATAAAGTGAAAGCCCAGAAGCCTAACATGGCAAAGGACAGCTTGCTGGGACCTAGTGACTGGAGTCTGGCAGAGCATTTGATGCCCTACCAAGGTGAGAGAGGTCCAAGCAGAGTTCCTGCAAGAGCAGTGGAGAATTTGCAGCCACTGAATGAAGTGGGGGCTCGGCAGGGGTCAGGGACAATGAAACCATGTTGGTGCTGACAAAGGAAACAGCATTCAAATAGGTCAGGGAGAAAGCCAGGGCAATCTCCATTCCCAGGTATCTCGGTTTCTCTCCTGTCAAACCTTTCTGTTACATCTCACAACTGTCTGGGTTCAATCAGGGTAGAGTTAAGAATGCCCAGGGAGCAGGAAGGACTGTTTGCTCACAAAGGAGCAGGGAGCCAGGAGCTGTGTGCCATGAAGTGGGCATCCCAGAGCGCCCAGGCAAGGTGAGCAGGGCAGGCCCAGAAATGTGTGAATTACAGAGCATAGCTGCTGCCCAGCTGTGAATTTAGCAGAAATGAAACCAGAAAGTAGCCTTTGCTCCAGGCAAATGACTGTATCAGCTGGGTGAATGCACTGGCTGTGTAGCTGTTGAGTTTATTGGTTTAATGAAAAAAATACAAACGCACCACCACAGCTCAGTCCAATGTGGAGTATAACTTGCAAACAACAAAAAAAAAATGTAATTGCTTAGAACATCCATCAATAATTGTGATTAGGAGCTGGAAACTATATTAGATAGCATACAAATAGTACTAGATGTAAGCATTTGCTTTTGGACAGATCCTGCTGAAAACAGAACATAAATCTAATCTGATCCCTGAGCCATATTTGGACCTCTTCTGTTCTTTGGCAGAACCTCTCTATCTCTAAGTATCCCAAACCATGGAAAAATTAATTAAGAGGCCACCCAAAGAGCATACAGAGTGCTTGAAAGACATGAAAATAGACAACTCTCTTCCTGAAACAGTTCCTGTCCCAGGAAAAATGTATGCATTGACGTAAAAAGCAATATACTAGGAGAATTCTGCCAAAAGGGGATGTTCCATTCATCCAGTACCAGTGTCTGATTTAATCATACTTATAGGAGAGGATGTTTTGTCACTGATTCCAGCAGCATCTAATTTTTGGCATGGAAGTATTCTTCTAACACCTTAGTGGGAATTCAAGACAAGAAATCGGCACTTTTAGCTTAAGATACTGTTCTGGTTTGAGGCAAATTTGGAAGAACATCCAAAATGAATGTCCTCTGATAAAAGGTAGGTTTCAGCTGCCCCTCCCCCACCAGGATCAGAAAAAATTTTCCTCGGAGGAAAGTGAAAGAAAAAAAACCTATTTATTTAACAGACACAATGCACAATGGGAAAAGAATAATGCTAAAGAATAAAACCTCTCCCTGTGGAGAGAATCTGGTAAATTCTCAGTCTTTTCTTTGAGCGTGTCTCTCTCTCTCTCTCTCTCTCCCCTCTTTGGAGCTGGGTGTGGGTCCCCTCTGGGCCTCGGTGGAAAATTCTCCCAGTGAGTTCTGGTGTTCTGAACAGTTCCAGAAGAGAAGAAGAAGAAGCCGAAGTCCCAGGGGAAACAAAATGTTTAACTCTCCATCTCTCTCCAGAGAAACAGAGCCAAAAGCTGGCTGAAAAGCAAGAAGGGTGCTTCCTCCGCTCTTGCTGCCGCAGAAGCGCACGGAGGAGTAGAGTGACCTTGGAGCACAAACTGCTTTGAAAAATTCTTCTGGCTTTTTTCTTCTTTCTCTCACAACCAGTTTAAAAGACACAGAAAGGCACAGGAATCATGTCTGGGCATAGAGCAGGTGATAGGGGATATACATCATAAAGTCACCCCAAGATGCATACCAATTTGTGATTTACTGTGAATAAAATCTTCATCTATGAATTATTAAGCCCTAAAGCTATATGTAAGTTCATGATAGGTGAGAGGGTAAAATTCCCTGTCTTGCATTCCTATTACATTTCATAAATAATCTCCAATGCTCAAGTCTCAAAGTACTTTGTGTATACATGAACCCGCTGTGGAAATGTGACCTTTTGAATGAGAGAGGTCCAGTCCAGGCTGTCCTCCATGGGGATAAAAATGCTCACAGTAAGGTTACCTTCTGCCTAGATATACTTAAAGGGAAGTCAGTTCCTAGAACTTGAGGGTTATGGGGTTGTTAGTGTGACAACATTTCTTAGAGGCTGAAGCAGATATCAATTAGAATTAAATTTGCAATATTCTTTGCAGTGAGTAAGGGCACTTGCCATTAATCTAACATAATAGTTTAACCCTGCAGCTCCAAAAACTTCTGTATTTGACAAGGGTAAGAGATTTTTATTACAAACCTGTTTAAAATTAGGGAAAATACTCTCTGATTCATACAGGTGAAAAGGTCCTCCAAAACATAATATTAAAAAAACTATCGACTATGGTCATCTAAAATAAAGATGAACAATCGAGGTGCAATTTTTAAAAAATAATAGACAACAGTCCAGATAGATTAAAAAGCATGCATCAATCTGATAGAAATGAGTAAGCATAAACATTCCTTCCCTTAGACTACAAAGAACCTGGTACCTACACTTATAGAAGTTTCCTTGATTTTTCTCTGGTTCCAAGTATGAATATTTCCCCAAAAGTACTTTAAAGCAAAAATCTCTGGAGCAAAGGAGATCATTTCATCTGCTCCTTGCAGTTTCCATGAAATGATTCATTGTTCTGCCAATCCTAATAACAGGTCGAGGGAAACTGAATCCTTAGACCACCGTACACAGAAGAGCAGCAAATTTCAAAGAAAGATCCATTTTGAAGAAGCAGATCCACTAGAGCACAAAGTGGTCAGAAAGATATTAAAATAAAAGGCTAATAAAAAGGATTAGAAAGATATGCAAGGGCCTGAAATAAAACACTCTGTGCCAGGGTTTTCTTCAAATCAAGACCCAAGAGAAACCAGGACTTTCACAGGCAATCATATCAAAGTCAGGATTTTCACCAAGAAATATGCTTTTCTCCAGAGAAGGTGTCTTCCTCCTTCAGGCAGTCTCCTGAAAAGCATTTTTCTCAATCAGACATAAAATAGGTCCAAATCACATACATTTCTTAAAGAACTAACTTGGAGGAATAACACTGAGATATGTAAGGAATTATATATCATTTTCTTCGCAGTAATATGAATCAGAATCTATATACATCTGTGTACAAATGATTTATTTTAATTAACTGGAGGAAGGCACTGCCTCTTCAACCTAAATTCCAAGTAGATAAATATATTCTCATTTAAGAAAATATGTAATGGAAGATCTTCTTATGGACTCAGCTGATACAGTAATATCCTTCATATCTTCATCTAGAACCTGACACATCAGCAGGGTGGGTTACCAGCCAGGAAATCTTTTTTATGCGTGAACAACTTTGTAATTGCTTTGGACTTGCAGAAGAGTTTTTCAGAAGAGAGGAAAAAGTGCTATAAACCCAAGCTGTTACAGTGCTGAAAGCAGCCACTCCTCAAGTCCAGAAAGGTTATATTGGCATCGATACCTTGTGTTTGCTGCCTCTTGCACTCCCTGTCCCCTTGTGTGATACTGTTTGCTTTTTTCGGGTTTCGTTTTCTCAATCTCTTTACCTTTGTACTTCGCCTCTGTGCAGTTACATGTGATACAAGAAACAACTTCCTGTTACAAAATACTCGGGAATCTGTTCTCCTCATCTCTGTTTCATCCTAGAACGGCCTTCATGTTCACCACGTACAGGAAGAAAGGAGCAGAAGTTGCTGCCTGTTGTGATTAATGCTTCATGTAATTGTATGTGGCATTGAGATGCTGTTCTCTACGAGACTGTGAAAGCCCTACAGAAGAGTGAAGGAAAGATAAATCTACAATACTCTGTGTTCTGTGAGACTTCTTCCAATGACCATGCTATGAATTTAGAAAAAAAGATGCCTGATGCTCAGATATTAGTACCCAGTCACTGCAATATTACAGCTGCTTGGATGGAAACTCCTCTGGATCATAAGCAGATGATAAACAGTCAGGAAGGTCAACTCCTTTTACAACTTAATTCATATCTCCTCTCTCTTGCCTGCAGGATTTATCTGGTTTTCACCTTTCTGCTTTAAGAACCCTTTTATATCAGATTCTCTCACTCAGGCAAAGAGCAAGATCATTTATAATGGCAATAGAAAGTTGATTAAAACAAACAACAAAGGCTGTCGTTTCAGCGAGTTAAAAAACCCTTAAGAGCATTAAACAGACAAAACTAAGGCAGGATCTGAGTCTGATAGATTCATGTGTTTCCTTTCCATAGGACTCTATATTTCTGCTCCACCATAGTGATTCTGGGCTCAAAGTGAACCTTAGACCTGTGCTGTTAGACACTGATGCATAAAAGGGCAAGCAATTGATTCCTAATATTCCTGTAAAATGGCAAGTTACACCACGCTCACTCCAGGCCTTTACAAGGTGAGCAAAGTAACTAAGCTCATGTTTGAAACTCTCACCTCCTCAAAATTTTCAAATTGGCCATTTTACTGTGCTTGGTGCTGGTCTTGGTGGACAGGGACAGGAAGGATAAAACCAGTTTTTCCACTTTGCAACGTTGTTTGTATTTCTTCAGTAACAGAGTCACTTTGCTAATTGCAAAGAATATCTCAACCCCTACAGAGGAAAAGAGCAGAAGAAATGGATGGGGGTGGGCCTACAGCCAGAAAGTTATCCATAGACTTTCAGATGACATCTCATTTAAGCTGATGAAACTCACTTTCACATGAGTTGTGACATAACCATGGCAGGAACTGACAAGTGTCAAAATCTTGTGGAACAAATAAGATCTCAAGTCCTATTCCTCTGTACCAAAGAAGAGCCAGCAAATACTACACATTTATTCTGCTTTTTCTGATGGCACTAGCTACTCTCAGCAGCTTCACTGGCACTCTGTAAGCATGTCCAATTCTCTCGTTTACGTAGAATAGCTGCTGATATTTAAACTGAACTTTCATGGCTTTTCCACAGAGACACATTCCTAAATATCACTCTGCTGTGGGGAATAAAGAGTTACTCCATGGTCTGTCATCAGGACTGGGGTGCAGATTCTGGAGCCCCAGAAGAAACCTCAATATTCAAATGGCACACCAGTGTCTTAATAGAACAAACCAACAAGTGTGGACCTTGGCTTGACAAAGGAAAGATAATGGTAAGAAAGAGATAAATGCAGGTATAACAAGATAATGGTGTCGAAGTGCAAATGGGGAAATTTCCAGCTTTTCCCCCCTCACAGTCACGTACTGCACTGGAGGATTCTATGACCTCTTTCAACTAATGAGATCCTCCAGCCTGTTTTTTTCCAGAATAATGCCTACCTGAATGATAGAGATGAACCACACCACAAGGTGATTTTCTTGTAACCCCTCTCATCATCACACAATGCAATCAAGTGGGGGCAGTGAGTGAAGTAGATGGGTCTGTATTTTATAAGGAGAAGAGATGAGAGAGGATTGCTCTTGAAATTCTGGCACACTTTCAGCTACTTTACAGTACAGATAAGGTCTGGAACCACAAAAGATCTGTGATGTGGGCAGCACAGGCTCACACCAGTCTGCTCACTTATCCAAGTAACAAAACACATAGACAATCCATCTAGGACAGAATGATCCATCTAGGACCATTCAACTTACCTGCAGTAAATAGTTTATCCAGTGTCTTATCTGCAGCCACCACAAGCAACAGAAATCTCTTCATTATTTATTGTTAGTACCTCATGATTTGACATTTAATTTAAGTCTTTCACTGTGTCTTGCCCAGCAGCTTTAGCATTATAAATAGGGAAGCACTTTCTTTCCCATTTAAGATCTAGCCACAAGGATTTAGATCTGTTTGATGAACCTTTCCATAAGGCTTGCATCATGTTGTCATAAATGGGTGATGTTCAGATTTCAGGCTTCTCTGTTATGATGAAAGCTGCCTAATTGCTGAAGGCACTATTGCTTCAAGGCATTTATTCATGGGCAGACATGGGTCCCTAAATACTGTAGAGATTAGGAAGGTTCTTCTTTAGTTTACAATTGCAGACTTTCTTACAAATGGCTGGGGGTTTTTGACAATTTTTTTTTCCTGTTACCAAAGCTTCCATGGCACTTAGGATACCGGGCATTTTGACACAGGGAGCAGTCAGGTTGGCCACAGACAACAACATGCCCTTGGCAAATCCATGTTGAATGGTGCTGATTGCTTTCTTATACTTCATGTGCTTATGTATGGCTGCCAATAGGATATGCTCTGTGATCTTCCCAGACAGGGCTTTCACTGTGTGCTTTTCTCACTGTCCTTCATCCTTACTCATGCTGCTTTACCCTTTATACAATAGTTTATACAATAGATGCTGTATTGCA
Organism: Rhipidura dahli; assembly: GCA_013399225.1. Lineage (NCBI taxonomy): Eukaryota > Metazoa > Chordata > Aves > Passeriformes > Rhipiduridae > Rhipidura > Rhipidura dahli. Next base: position 480,885 of record VXAC01004734.1, on the reverse strand, counting down.
CTTATTTGTAGCCTCCATTCTCAAACCGGAAGATTAATGCCAAATCCAAACATCCTTCAGATGCAAAAACTTTCCAATAAACATAAAATAAGATGTTTCTCCTAATTGACACAGACTGTTAAGGCCTAGAAGAATCTAAAAGAAGCAGCCACTCTTTGCTCCTCCAAGAAAACCTCTCAGTCCTTTTAAGCATGGTCTGAAACCTATCCATGCATCTTGCAGCTGGAACTGAGAAGTAAATCAGGCCATCTGGTCTTCAGGCCCCTTGTCCATGTAAGAGATTGACCATTTTGTCAAAAATTGCTTTTCAAAGCACCCATAAAAGCATTTCCAGTACTTTTGCTTGCATAGGTACTTACTTGTATTAGTTTTTGAAACCTCTTTATCTATGTTAAATGCTTATACTATGCTTATTAACATAATGCCTGAGTAGCATACTACATATGGCCTCAGAAATCTCCTGGAAACAGGCAAGTAATATTCCCCTCAGGGAATATTCAGAATTTCCTTCAGGAATTACAGGCAAGGATAAGTCCATGTATTTTAAGCTCTCTGTGCTCAACTTCTGTCTTGTGACAAGACTTGCCCTTTCATTTCTGAAAACAGGACTTTGTTTTGGTCCCTTGGACCCTGCAGTGCTAACCACAGACACACATGGTTGGAGTGCACTCCTGGGATGCAGAAGCTGCAGTCTGGGAGATCAGGAAGAGATCTGGCAAGTCACGTAGCCGATACCATCATGGAACTCATGTCCTCTGACTCAGACTATAGGTGGGAGGCACCACATGCTCCTTTTCCTCCTCCTTCTTCTGCCAGCGGCTTCTGTGTGGACTGAACCCACCAGGCATGCCCCAGGATCTGCTGGATCAGGTTCCCTGGCTGAGGAAGCAGCTGCCCTGAGGGACCAGAGGCATTCCGAACTTCTCAGCACTTGCCCTGGAGCACACACTGTGTTTATCCATGTGGGATCTGTGAACTAGAAAAGGTGCCCGTACTTACATACACTTACTCAGTGATTGCAGATTGTGTGTTTTGAAATGGCTTTATTAAGGCACCAGTTGTGATTACATTTGAATAGCAGTGAGAACTCGGTGTTATTAATAATAGTACTTTGACCATGAATTCTACTGCTTCACATTTTATTTTTGTTTTCAACGTATTTCTTCCAGAAAAATGTATCATCTCATATCTTAAGAGAGGGGTATAACTTATTAGTGGTTTGTGTACTGGTTCTATTATCTTCATGAACCTGCTTCCGAGATTTCAGAAAGGCTTAGGATTTTCCCTCAAATCTATTCATTTTGAAGGCTGTATGAACTGATTGAAATTCTTTTCCTTCCCAGAGGCTAGAATAGCCTGTATTCCTGTACTCTGAGGTTTTGTTTGTAAAACTGGGCATGGGAAGACTGCAGCCCAAAGTCAAACACAACTCTTAACTTGGCAGATGACACAGTTTTGTCATTTATGTATGCATTTTGTTTTACAGAATAATATACCAGGGAACAATTCATCTTTACTGCTATTTTCAGGCTTAAAAAAATCAAAGACCCTGCTGCTGACATTTATTTGTTAGCTGAAGTAACTTTCCATGTTTTTTAAAATAAGACTTTTAAACTTAAGGAAAGGATCTACAGTGCAGGAATAATGGCTTGTGTTAAATGTCTCTGGAATAAAAATGTTGCTTCACTCAGAACATTAGCACTGGCTATTCCATGGCATCTTTCAAGTGCCACTGTCCTTAGAGCCTTGAGAATGATGTCTAGATGTCCATTTCAGTCTGTCAAAGGCATGTGGCAGGTCAGGATAGGAAATTAAAGAATCAGTGGGAAGCCCAGTGTACTAATGAAGACTTCCTTGAAGGCAGAGAACAAATGGGACGTGATTCCATGTCTGAGTGGTGCTTCTGCTCCTGGTTCCTATGGTGCTGCTCATGAAGGGCTGAGTCCTGATCTGGGTGGATCCTCTGAGCTTGAGCATTCAAGGCAGGACTACTCCCTGTTTTGCAGAGTCTGTTTTGAGCAGGGTCTCATTTCATATGTTTGGACTATGGAGCAAAGTCCTGGCATAAACTACAACATCAAGAGTGACTATGCTCTCCCACTTAATATTAAGGTCAAAAGCAGAGGTGCCACTGTGGGGTACGATCCTGTCAGAGGGACCTTCGAGGAGAACAAACTGGAATTTGGGTGTGCAAAGTGGTCATTAGTAAGATTTTTGCCACCTAACTCTATTTTAAAGGTCTAAACTTAGTCTTCTCAAGATACTTATTCAAAGGCTTTTTTGTGTATTTCTAGCTGGAAATTCCATAGAGTTTCAGCTGATATGAGTAGGCAGTGCATATAGATGTTACATGTCTGTAATTCTCCTTTTAATAGCATACAAAATTAAAACTTCCAAAACTGGAATTTTCTTCTCCCCAGAAGCCACCAGTGCAATTTTATGATTTGTTTCATCTCTAATGCAGGGATGATGGTGTCTTGCTTTCAGCAGATGAAAATGATAATAAAAATCCAAATGAGACACACATAACCTAACCCTGAAAAAGGATAACATACGAAAATATTATATAACTTCCCTGTAAACTTCTTTTTGACCTTGGCTATAAAACTTCTTGGTCAAACACTTCCCATTCTTTCCCTAGCTATAGTAAATTTGACTAGTAGAAAGACTGGCAAGTTAAAGGAAGTGATTCTTCACTCTGTTACACACTCATGAATACTCATCTCTACCTTTGAAAGACAGATAAAGACCATGCAATAATTAATATATATTCTAAAATGAGCTCCAGAAGTTCTTAAGAAGCATTATTATTTATTTCTGAGGAAAATTAATTCATTATATGATTAGAGATTCACTAGACACATACCTAAATTAAGCTACAAGGTAAATTTCTTAGGTATCAGAGAAGTGGTTCTACAATCCTCTGATTTTGTAAGCTATCAATAGCTTTTTATCTATTTATACCCTAAAGGTAGGGTTTTAATAAGGAGGGATATGAAGAAGATGGAGCATCTCCTTGGAGGTGCACAGATGAAGGACAACAACAGACAGGGGGAAAAAGAATCACTTTAGGGATAGTCAAATGATGGACCAAGTGCCACAGAGAAGATGTGGAATCACCACCTGTGGGGATACTTAGAACTCAACCAAGTGTGTCTCTGAGCAAATAACAGGGTAATTGTCTGGACTGGATGATCTCCAGAGCTTCCTTCCAACCTAAATTTCTGTAGGATTTATGACTACATAAAGACGTCTATCACATTCACATGAATCATGTGATGTCACTGTGTGAGCTCATATCAGTCCTTTGATATCATAATATCAGTCTTTTGGGGTTCTTTTCTGCTGTTATTTTACACTACATCAATCCTCACAGGCACTGGAAATAATTAAATCAGATAATTGTGTTTGCTGACCTACCCTAAGCATGACAATGGTCATATGTTAAATGTGATTTCATTAACTGGTTTTTTGGGAGACCTTACCTAATATGGCTTGATAGCAAGATTACTACTTTTTCACAGCAAATGTGGGTTTATAACTAATAAAACTAGTGCTACCTGTATTGTGAAGAGTTTTGCCATTTTTGGCTTACCTAGATGGCCTCTTATTCTAGTGGAGTTACTTTGGAAGTATCTTGGAATATCTGTATCAGTTATAGGCAGTTTGTATGTATTTCTTCTTGGGTAAAATGAAAAATTTAATTACACGAAAAAAATGCAAATTGCTGCCAACTGTGTTAACTGTGAGAGAGTTGCATTATCTTCTAACATAAATTGTCAGTGAATTGAAGAAAAGACGTTTTGGAAGCTGATCTGATTACTGTCAGGGAAAGTGCTCAAACTCAATTGTTGGCAAATGTCCAGTACCCATCACTGAACGATCATCACCTCATCATTCAGTCTTCTCAACTGACATGCAAAACAACATCCAAATATTCATTGCACATCTGTGCTGGACAGATTATGCATTAGCAATTCAAATCAATTCAATGTACAGGCAGTTTCTGTAAAGGCGTCTGTTTGGGTGAGATGCCTTGTTGTCTGGGATGGATAATAAGGCAACTCTGTCTAATCTTGGAGAACAATCAGCCCATCTTGAGAAGGTGACTGACTACGTATGCTCTTGCCCTGACAGCACTAGAACAATGGCCCCATAATGCACTTGACTCAGCTGGTAATAAAATCTACTTTTGATTAGCAGCCATGGCTTGTGTCAATCACTGCGTGATATACCATTGTCCCCTGGTCCTGAACACAGTTTATTTACAGGGAAACAAAAGCTTTTTGGATATGGCTGCTGCCCAGAGATTGCAAAATAGATTGAGCTGTCAGCCTCACACACTAGATGAAGATTAATGAGTTGTGCAGACAATAAATATGAAGCAATGACCATAAATATGCTAATAGGTATTATCCATATACACTATAATTGCTACAAAAATTAAAAAGTAGTGTAAAGGAAATAGGTCAGAGGGTGACAGATAGATAATCTTGGATGCTGAAGATCTTTGGTTCAGTCAGATTCTCTACAGGTTTATTTCCTTCAATTAGACCCTTCAAAAGATTAATTGTTTAAAAGCTGTTTGAATAATCTCTTTTGAAACAGAGGTTTATGGGAAAATGTTTATGAAAAAGTGATTTCAATGAAAATGTTATTGAAATAAAAAAGGTGACTACCAAAAGCAGAGATTAATGTCTCTGATCAGCTGCCCAGCTTCACTATGAGGTAAATATTTCTAAGTGGCACACTAGAGGGGACTGCAAGGAAAACATACTAATGAGACACAGCAGTTTATATCCACAGACACAACTGATTAAGGTACTCCCAAGTAAAATATAGAAGAGTTGCCTGCACATCTGATTGCATTGGTTTGTCTGATGTTTTCAGCTTAGCCTATTTTTCCTTTTTTTCTTTTTTTTTTTTCCCTTTTTAATTTCAGAAGAGAAGAATGCCCACCACTCAAATTTTCAGACTACTTCCAATCAAGCCTCTGGCTTTCCAATTCCTTTCAAAAAGCACATAGTCTAGATTTTTGACACCTAAGGGTTTCATTTGAACTTGAAACTCAGGGAGTTAAACTGTTAGCTCTGTGTTTAAGTGCTTCAGTACCTAAGGCTACTGAAATTGTTGTGACACTGAAAACAAGGGCAGTCATGCTCTTGGAATTCATGGCTTTGACTCGCTGTTCTCGAAGGCTTAGCAGTGCCACGGGATGTTTTCAGGTCAGCTCACACCACCCACCTCCTCTAAGGTTTTTACTTTCTGGCATGGAGAAACTGATTACCCAGATATTCTCCCAGGTACAATTTTCTGTCATAATGCCAAGCTCAGTGATAAAAATGAGGTGGGGTTTTGTTTTTTGTTTTTTGTTTTTTTCCCTTTCTATACTTTAACTAAAAGTTGCGTCCATTTAGCTCTTAAATTATCAGTGCTTGGATTTTGGCAAACAGTCCACAAAGACTTACAAACTGCCTGACTGCTACTGTGCCAGTCTCCTTGAAAACACAGCTGAATTATAACTACATTTCTCTAATATCTTGGAAGTTATGCTTTCTAACTACAAATGCCAGTAAAACAAAGAACCAAAAAAAAAAAAAA